>JARFJB010001486.1:1270000-1342500 GCA_036346205.1 Vesta saturnalis | reverse complement strand
GACTATCGAGATGGGTTTTTAAAAGCGATTTACTAACTGTACTAAATGAGCAAATATTGCATTTGTGAGTAACATTATTAACAATAATCTTATCTTCTGAATGAATCTTTTTATGTGCTTTTAGTGACTCACTACGTTGACATTCAAAACTACATTCGTTACATTTATAAGCTGCAACACGAGTGTGTATTCGCATGTGGCGTTTAACACTATAGCTATGTTTAAAGAAATGCCCACAAACGTTACAACTAAAAAGTGAGGGAGGTGCGTGAGTTTTCATATGCGTCTTTAAGTCTTCATCTTGAAATGTTGTAAAATCACAATCTTTACATTTTAATGGAACTTCAATCTCGACTTCCATTAAGCTGGATTCTACGGGTGGTTCCGGATTTGTAATTTTATATTCAGGTGTAGGTGGTCGTTTTTCCAAACTATGTAAATGAAGATCATTCGAATAGGTCTCGATAATGTAAGGTTTTTCACTCCCTGGTTTCGAAATATTAATATTAATAAATTCATCCTCATTATTAAGATTGTCGTAATCTTTACAAGGTTGTGTTTCAATAATCGCTATTGGAATATCCGTCGAAGGCAAAGTATCATTATTTTCACCGTTTATATCCGGCTTTATGTCAAAAGTATCGACAAAATTAGTAAGTGTATAGAATTTTTGGGCTCTTTTACCGTTTCTTCGTCTTCATCATCACTTATTCTAAAATCAGATTTAACTTGAGATACATTTACGCAATTTATCGTTCCTATATCATAATCGTAAAAATTATATTTAAAATCTTGCGTATCCATTTAAATTTATTAATTAGATTACTTAATACTGGCAATTTGATCCCCAATCGGCGATTCTAAAATTATAATTGATTATTGTATAATTATTATTAAAATTGATTATTACCAAAAATTTTCTCTCACATATTCACATAATAATTATTAATATAAATGACTAGGATATTTATTACTAAATAAAATACTTAATGCATTAATGCTGAAATCGATAATGCATAGGTTATGTTATTATGATTATCGTTTATACGATACTATTTCAAAAAGTTTTTTTGCCATTTAAATTCATATACAAGGGTTGAATTGAAATTTCCTTCCTAAGTTTTACAAATTTATTTTGTTTTTTTTTGTTAATTTTAATGCAATAAAAGTTAGAGTTATAATATTCATAATTTGTAAACTCGCTTAATAGAATTGCATTGTTAAATAAGTATTTAATCATAAATTCTACTATTAACAACGTATTTATATACATTGGGTATTTAATTGGGTTTAAATTACATAGTTATAATTCTCAAGAGCATTTAAAAAAATTATGACATTTAATAACAAGTAATAACTAAATCTAACCATTGTTTAACGATCTTGACAATGATACATGATATCGAAACTGGTAAGTACACAACTAGACAGCAATAAATTTTATTTAATATTAATTAGCTAAAAATAATGGAAGTAATTTTATAAAAACAAAACCAAAACGAAACTAGTTTTGGTTAAAATTTGTACTAATATTAATGTATTAATTACTCTTATTTGAAATATTATTAAGTTTAGAGTAAGGACTTATGTCAAAAACATTCTGGTCCTAATTTTGTGAAATTCTACTATTGCATTTATAGGTCTCCTAATAACAGCAACTTTCAAGACTTCTTCGATTACCTTAGTATGAAAGTTGACTATCTCCTGTCTCAGTTTCCATCTTGCAATATCTCATTTGTAGGCGGTTTCATTGTTCATAACTCTAATTGGCTTCAGTTTTCATCAACTACAAATCCCGCTGGTCATAGTGCAGAAGCATTTGCTATTTCATGTGATCTCACACAAATGATTTCTGAACCCACAAGAATCCCTGATAACCCTAACCATACTCCACATCTTCTAGATCTCTTTCTTACATCAAACCCTCTTGCTTATAAAACTTCCGTTCTTTCACCTTTAGGTCTTTCCGACCATTGTCTAATAAAAATCATTTCTACTGTACCTAATTCCACTGTTGTTCGCAAAACCGATAGAACCTTGTGGTGTTTTAAGTCAGCTCGATGGAGTGATTTACGGATTTCTTTGCAACCTTTCCATGGCGTGAATATTGTTTTAAGTCGTCCCTTTCTTCGGACATCGCTCTTCAGTATCTGAAGTCATCCTCATGGGAATGGAGTTATACATTCCCAAAAAACAGTACCGTATGGTTCAATAAGGCTTTGTCTGATGCAATATCTTTAAAAATAAATGTTACATTAAATGGAAATCTAATAAATCGGTCGACAGTCATGGTATTGAATACGTTGGTGCTAGAAATATCTGCAAAAGTGTCATCACTAAAACTAAAAAGTTGTTCGAACAGCGAAAATGCAATGAACTAGCTACATCTCCTTTAGGCAGTCGTAAATTTTGGTCTTTAGCTAAAGCCATTAGTAAAAACTTTGGAACATCTTCATTTTTCCCCCCCTGACGTCTATTGAGGGATCGGTATTTGCTGATTCTGTAGACAAAGCCAACGTTTTTGTGGATTTGTTTGCATCAAACTCGTGTCTCAATGATTCTGGAAAAGATGTACCCCTAGTCAACTCTTCTTCATACGCTATGAAACCAATTCATTTTCGGTACAAGCTCTTGGAATCGATCATCAGTAGGACTTGATCTCAATAAGGCGACTGGCCCAGACGGTATCCCAGCTATTGTCTTAAAGAAATGTTCCCCGAACTAGTACCAGTCCTATCTAAGCTCTATACGATCTCTATGTCTTCTGGGGAATTCCTTCATCATGGAAGTTAGCAAATGTTCAACCTATTCCCAAAAAGGCGATAAGACCGATCCTCAAATTACCGACCAATTGCCATCACTTCCATTTTGTCTAAAATCATGGAAAAAGCAATCAATCAGCAACTGCTCACGTTCCTTGAAACTAACAAACTCCTTAGTGACCACCAATATGGGTTTAGGCAAAGTCGTTCAACAGGCGATCTTCTTTCATATGTGACCCAAGTTTGGAACAATACATAGAGCAGTCCGGTGAAACAGTTGTAGTCGCTTTAGATATCTCAAAGGCATTTGACCAAGTTTGGCATAAGTGTTTACTTGCCAAACTCACCTCGTTTGGGTTAAATGATATGCTCATCAACTGGGTTTCTAGTTTCCTTGATAAAAGACGAATACGTGTCGTAGTTGATGGCTTTTTTCAAAAGAAGTTAGCATTAACGCGGGCGTACCACAGGGATCCGTTATAGCGCCTACACTTTTTCTACTGTACATAAATGACCTTATTTCTTCAACAACTAACCCCATCCATTGCTTTGCTGACGATAGCACTCTTCACTGTAGTTCATCTCAGTCTACTCATAGTGATAATCCACCTTCTATGTCAAATCAAGAAATTAAAGCTGAAATGGCAAATTCAATCAACAAAGACATTCAACGTATTCTCGAATGGGGAAGCAATAATCTAGTTAAATTTAATGCTAACAAAACTCAGTGTTGCCTTGTGTCCGCCAAAAAAGATCGATCATTTCCTGTTGTAAGTATGAATGGCTTAGTTCTTAAGTTTTCAGACTCTATTACTCTGTTGGGTATGACTGTATCTTCAAATCTCTCATGGGTTGACCATCTTCCGTCAGCTACCAAAACAGCTGCTCGTAAAATAGGCTTTTTGTACAGATCTAAGCAGTACTTTACCTCTCGACAACTCCTTCTGCTGTATAAGGCCCAAATTCGGCCTCATCTGGAATATAATTCTCACCTCTGGGTTAGTGCTCCCCAATACGCTCTCGATATCGTTGATCGTATTCAAAAGAGAGCGATTAGGCTTATAAATGACCCGTCGTTAACTTCTCACATACAGTCCCTTGAGCATAGAAGGATGGTTTCAGTTCATCTTTGTATTATCGTTATTACAACGGCTATTGTGCTGTGAATTATATTCTTTGATACCATCTCGGCTATCTTTTCGAGAAACACTCGGTTCGCTCATTCACATCATCAGTATGCAGCACAAATCTCCACTTGTCGTACCAAACGGGCGCAATCCACATTTTTCTACACGGCTTCTAAACTCTGGAATGATCTCCCTAGTTCCTGTTTTCCTCTCACTTATGATATGAGAAAATTTAAGGTAGCTGTTCATAGGCATCTATTGACAATTCATTATCCCTCTATCCATCCTCCTAAGTGTTCCTGAGTGCTTTAGCACGATAGGCCTAATTTAGCCTGTTCAGGTCCACAATCATAAAAAAAAAAGAAAAAAAAGGAAATACGGAGCCCGAAGAGTCTGAGGGGTACCAAATACACCTCAGAAGGGGGGAGGAGAGGAACAAATTTATTTAATATTAGACTCCAGTCTAAGTGACAAATATAGTGGTTGTTTATGATAAGTTTTTAGGCGTCCCATGTCATAATGCAATAGTGTCAAACAAAAATCTATTTAATTCTCTATTTACTTCGGTTTTTAAAAGTACCGTGTGTCCCGATTTCGATGGTTTTGCGGGTTTCTCAAGAACGGTTTGAGATAAGAAATTGCTGTTTTCGTTTTTGTTTGAAACGAAAAATCGAATAAACAAAATTTCCAAGGCACGCTTCGTTTCTAGGCGATTTTAAAATTTGTCATTTTGGGACTACTTGATGAAAGACGGTATTTTGGCCATGTTTTGATGTTCCTCGACAATTGCAATTTGTGTTGTCAGCGCATATTGGCATTACTATTGTTGTTAATTCGCATTTGTCAACCGTTTCAATAATACATGCGGATATAATGTCTAAAGTTCCACTTGGAAGATCTTAAACTTCCAAAAGTTTTACTTGAATGCCCTGGTCGTTCATACAATATCTTACGAGTATAGGACAAATTGTTACGGTCCCGTGATTTGAACAATCGGTGTTGATTGGTGCAAAATTGGCCGTTCCAAGATCACTTTGTATGGAGCTTAATGATTGTTTTTGTAAAACGTTACACACAATTTTTTGCCACTACTAAAAACAACAATATATATCTCCCATTTTATGTTTAATTGTCGATATGTGTTGAACAATACCCGCCTTGTACCATGTGCAAGTGAACATGGTGCACAACATTTTAAGCACTTTTCACTACTATCTGAGTTTGTCTTTTTAATAAATATATATTCACTTTCCAAATCTGTTATATGTACATTTTTTGTTGGTATTTTCTGATTTTTTACCGTTCTAGATACACACTACACGATAACGATTATTTATTTAAAAAGTTATTTATTAACACTTAACCTTAACTAAGCAACTATTTACGCTATATTTATTTACACGCACCGGTATATTTATTTTCCACACGTACAAGACACGGTCCTGAGCAATTTTTTTTCGCGCTAGGCTTGATATTTCATACTGCCTCATAAGCGGGCTCGCGCGCTATTTATTTAAGTCGGCGGAAGTGCTAGAAGAGTCTCGTAGATTGTAGAACTTGTAATGTCATCCTATTGTGTCTTATCTCGTGCTATCTTTTTCGTACTTTCTGGACTTTAATTAATTCCTTCCAAACAATGAAACATCAGGATCGTGACAAAACTGGACGTAACTTATTAAAATAATTACGTATACAGTTAAAAAAAGTGACTGTTCCGTATAGTAGGGGACAAATGGTTACCTTCTTTAGTAACGTCGGAATCTTCTTTAATCACACTGTTATTTACTTATGTACTCATGTTATTATTAATAATAATCGCAGCACAGAGACATTATCTGGTGTGGAACAACATATGACCTTCCAACCTACAAAGTGGAAATTGAAAGAAATGAAATAACTTTAATAATTTTTTTCTTCAGACGTCAATAAAAGATGATATTTTAAAATTTACCTGACAACGTTAAAGTTTGACATTTTCACTGGCGGCTGCAAAAGTCTTTTGCATCCCCTCGCAGCAGATGTAAAAGTAATGTAAGTTAATAACTCAAACACCCAATTTGGAAAACAACGAAAACAAATTTATTCCTTAGAGTTATAAAGATTAAAAGTACAATGATTAAAACTAACATTTTCTCCAAAATAAAATCCGCCAGAGGTAACAGTTGACGTCTTGCTGCCTTCTAAGGAAATCGTTTTTAATTCTTCCTCTTCTACATGAACTTCTTTACTCGTAGCGCTTGTACTATGTGCAAACATTTTCAAGGCTGCCTCTTTTTTTGTTGCTAGAGAGTCTTCAATATAACGCTCAGCTGCAGTGCTGGATTTCCAGCCACCATGGCGCTTCAAACACATTAAATCTGCGCCGCCATCCACCAACAGTGTAGCTGAGGTTCTTCTTAGACAATGCCCTGTGTATTCTGTTTAGTTCGCCAATTTTAAGAAAAAAGCTACCTCCCTAGGAACACTACTCATTTTATGGATTCCCATCACCGCTCTTGAGCATTTTCCATTTCCATATTTCAAAAAAATTCGGCGATCATTCATATCTCGTAGGCGCAAAGCAACATATTTGTTATATAAATTTAGGAAAGGTTCCCCTACAACTGTAAATGATTAAATTTTGTTAGTTTTGCTATCTAGCAGATAGCAGAGTTTTCAGGTTCGCAATGTCGTCTACCTTCATCTTCACCATTGCCAAATATTTTTCGTCCCACGCTTCCGATAAAAATTTGTTAAATTGGTCTTTTGTAAATACTTTGGTCTGCTTTGGGGTGTATCCTTCATTCTGCTTCTTTAAATATGCACGAAGTTTCAAGTATTTGCTTATATCTACGCCATGTCGAATGCTCAATAATGATTTTATCATCGAATATTGGGACCACACTGTCGAGCATTTCATTTTTGTTGCATTACGGTTTCAGAGTAGCTTTTAATATTTTTTTCATCGCACCATTTTATCATTTATTGCTGTATTAGCCACTTCAGTAATTTCTGACGGCGTGTAGTTCTCCAAATCCATCATACTCTTAACAATGTAATATTTTAATTTACTCAAATAGGAACAAAAAATTTAATAAAATACTTACAATAACACGGAGAATCTTCACAATTTTCAACTTGTTTAATGCATTGTTTTCAACGAAACCTAGCAACGTCTACTGCTGCTTGCCAGAGCACGCTAAGTAAATCTAACTATTCCTCATTTTCACAACCTAATTATTTTTCCTTATTTCACATTTAGGTGTAAAAAACGTCTGAAGAGAAAATAGTATCTTTATGCTAGTAGTGACTTTTGTGGCTGATCTGTATTTGCCGGACCCACTACGTTCGTCCGTCAAACCTACAGATTCGCCACAAAAGTGTCACCTAGCTCCTTATAAATAATATACTATTTTGGATAATTATGCAACCTCTTTTTTAATACGTTCATAACGAAAATGGGCAACATTGTAAACACAAAAACAATGATCTATATCAGAGAAACAGGTTAATAGACATTTACAATATCAGTAATCATTGACACAGCCGCTCTTATGGAACATGACGTTAGTAACCATTTTCCGCAACATATGTGATAGTACGCCCATACTAAATATAACCTCAAAATTTGACATTTGACTTTCAATGTTTAGGAGTGACCAAATTATCCGAAATTACGTAAAGAACAAAAAACACATTGAAAAATGATTTAATTTATTTTACAAGTTGTTACTAACAATTAACAATTAAGGGTAACACTACAGTTATGTTCTGCTTAGTATTAGTGTACAATTGTATTCATAGAAAATGGATACACTAAAATTGTTATAGTGTAAATTGGTTTTGATTGAATTTGACTTACAAAATAATGTATTATTGACAAGCTTGTCAGTGTCAAACATTTTCAAAATGCCTCGTCATTTAAGTAAAATGAAAAAGCTCAAATAATAGCCCGAATAGAAGATGGGTGGTCAATACGTGCATTAGCAGATTTTATCGGAAGAAGCAAAACACTATTTTAGGAATTAAGCAACGTTGGATTCAAGAGGGTCTTTGAAAAAAAGTTGGTACTGATCCGGCACGCATTTCCGTCCTTGAACAAGATGATACATTTCTAGGATGTTTAAGGGTAAATCCTTTGGAACTGCAAGGAACGCTGTCATTGAAACAGGATTTCCTGGGTCTCAACCTACCGGTAGCAGAAGAATGAAAGAATCTGACTTAAAAAACGCGTAGCTGCGAAAAAATTATGCTCACAGAGAAACGGAAACAGCCTCGTTTACTTTTCGCCCTAAATTATAACTACCGCGACCATCAGTTTTGGAAAACGGTAGTATTCACTGATGAAAAGGTGTTTCAGTCAACATGTAATGGACAAATTCATGTCTACCGACCAGACAATACACGATTCGAAGAACGCTACATTAGCGATCTTGCTTTCAGACCTGGGCGATTTTCAGTAAATGTATGGGGTCGGATAAGCGCTTATGGACTTGGTGTCTGCTGGCGATTGAGGAAGGTGTAACGTCGAACATTATATGTCTGTTCTGGAAAATATAATGCTCCCATCTGTTCGACAAATATATCCAAATAACTCATTCGTCTTTCAGCATGATAACTGCCTGGTCCATACCGCCAATGCTGTGAGGGAATGGTTTCATCGTAATAATATTGAAGTTTTGCCATGGCCCGCTTACAGTCCCGACATTAATCCCATAGAGAATGTTTGGGGCCTAATTGTAAAAGAAATTTTAGACCAAACAATTCTAATGAATTATGGGAAGCTACTCACGAGTTCTGGGAAAAGTTTAATCCAAATGTTATAGTGAATTTAATTAACTCAATTCCAGACAGATTGGTTCAAGTAGTCGAAAAATTGGTCATATGGCCAAATATTAAATTTTATACTTTTATTATAAATCATATATTACACTATAATAAAATATTAATTATAGTTTTCTGTTTTTATTATTGTTATTAGTTACGTTGGGTTTAAAACTTGCGTTGTAGAAATATTCTAATACATTAAAATCATTTATCACATTTTATATGTTTTGTTTTGTCTATTGGCGTCGATAAGAAAAGCCTGGTATGGCAAAATCTAGTCATAAGACTTGTACCCATTTTCAGTGAATACAACTGTACATAGCCTTAGTAGCTGATGCGCTGAGGACAGGTTTTTAGTGGGTATGCAATCGCCGTTAAAAAGAAGCCCCAGGTCCTGAAGCGATAGTAAAAGTTTGGACAGTGGCGGATTATGCGTTAAGCGGACTAAGCGGCCGGGGCCTCGTGTATTCAATTTTAGAAATTTTTAGTGACATCTGAAATGTTTAATTTTATATTTTGCCTTTGCATTTATATTTTCTATTTACGGCGCGGCGTTCGTCGGTAGATAACATTGTTGCTATTGCGTTACTTTCAGGCTACACCAGTCAGTCACATTTTCCATGGCTTTTCACCATGCCGACCACGAACGTTTCGTGCATTTCGCATTATATAAGTATCATTTTATTTCATTACATATTTTTGAAAATTGTCATTATTTATGCTCATATATATATATATATATATATATATATATATATATATATATATATATATATATATATATATATATATATATATATATATATATTGGATTACTCTGTGGCTCAACGGTATTGCGCTTAAGCTCCTCGCGCATTATTGGAATCCATATGGGTTTCATTTCTACATTAGCTTGGCTTATTGGATTTTAGCTAGTGCGATGTATGTGGCTTCTTTGAGTTTTCGATGAGTTGTAGTCTCGTCCTTTGCCACTATCTGTATATTATCCCATTGGATGCGGTGGTCTTCGTTCCAGACATGTTCGGCGATTCTTGATCTTTCTGTTCCGCCCTTGCGGACGTTGTTCTTATGCTCCTGCATTCTCACTTTGAGTGGTCTACTGCTTTCTCCTATGTATGCTCTGTCGCTTTCGCATGGTACGCTGTATACAAAATTCTTGGAATTCTGGCTTCCATTGCGTGATTTGGTTTTGATTAGTATTATTCTGAACGTTCTTGTCAATTTGAAGGCAGTGCATATGTTGTATTTGTTGCCTAACTTTCGTATTCTGTGCCTTGTATATAGGGTATTATCGCTGTACGTGTAGGTTCTGCTTTTCGGTTGCCCTTTCCCTGTTTAGGTTAGGTGTTAGATCAGAGTAGCCATTTTCTTTGAGTGTTATAGCGATATTTCCTTTTCTCTGTTCAGGTACTCTTGTTTTGAGCATATTGTTTTCGCTCTATCGTACAAGCATTTTGCCACGCCTAACTTCACGTTTTTGTGGTGATTAGAGTTGTAGTGTAAGTACCTCCCCGTGTGGATAGGTTTCCTGTATACACTTGTCGTGAAAGTGTTGTCATTCCTGTGTACAAGTGCTTCCAGGAATGGCAGTTTTGTTCCGACTCAATTCCATTGTGAATTTGATGGAGTGTGCGGCGTTTTTGAAGTGTTTAGTTAAATTTATTCTTAAATAATAATTATTACATTATGGTTCCTTATTCTGTAGAAGAAAAACGAGATATGTACGATGTTTTTATAAAAATAATAGAAATGTTGATGTGGCAGTGCAGACATACGCAAATTTGTATACAAATTGAATTGTCCCCAAGAAATACGATTTATGCGGTATCTAAAATGTAACTGAAACAGGTAGTGTGTTTAAATTAAAACGGGCACATCAAAGAAGAGGTACAATAAACGACATACCTAAATGTGTTAGCATTAGTACACGTAAATCCAGAAAATTCGACAAAAGT
The DNA here is from genome assembly GCA_036346205.1 of Vesta saturnalis. Taxonomy (NCBI): domain Eukaryota; kingdom Metazoa; phylum Arthropoda; class Insecta; order Coleoptera; family Lampyridae; genus Vesta; species Vesta saturnalis. Next base: position 1,331,850 of record JARFJB010001486.1, on the reverse strand, counting down.
ATAGCAACACAATGTGGGATATCCAGATCAGGAGTTAAAAGATATTGAAAAGTACAAATATCATGATTATAAATACCAACCAGTCCTGACGTTACAGAGATGATCCTGCCCGTAGACTGACATTTTGTAACTGGTTTAGACGTAAGTTGAATATCAACAGGTTGTTCCATAAAATATTCTATGGACAGACGAAAGTACATTCACAAATTGCGGAATATTTAATAGAAAAAATAAGCACTATTACGCAACAACAAACCCTCATCTTACTCGACAGGTGCGGCCTCAGGTACGATTTTCATTAAATTGTGGTGTGGCATTATTGGCAACGTTGTAATAGGGTCCAAATTTATAGATGGAAATTTAAATGCCGATAATTACATCAATCTATTAGAAGAAGTGTTAGTTGAAATGTCATTATTGGTTCGACGACAAATGACATGGTTTATGCAAGATGGTTGTAGGCCCATAATGCTAACAGAGTTCGAAATTACTTAAATCGTCAATTTGGGGTAAATAGATCAGAACAAGAGGTAAAATGTGTGGTGTGGCATTATTGGCAATGTTGCAATAGGGCCCAAATTTATAGATGGAAATTTAAATGCCGATAATTACATCAATCTATTAGAAGAAGTGTTAGTTGAAATGCCATTATTGGTTCGACGACAAATGACATGGTTTATGCAAGATGGTTGTATGGCCCATAATGCTAACAGAGTTCGAAATTACTTAAATCGTCAATTTGGGGTAAATAGATCGGAACAAGAGGTAACAGAAAGTGGCCACCACGCTCCTCTTGCCTAAATCCTGTCGATTACTTTTTGTGGGGTTACCTAAAAATAAAATTTATGATAATGAGTTTCAAAGCATCAACGAACTAAGGGCTCAAATTGCTTTCGAGCAAATAGATCCAGATATGATTGCTAGGACAACAGGGCATATGTGTGAAAGAACGCGACTTTGGTTGAAAAGGCCGGTGGCCATTTTGAACAATTTTATAAATTTATTTTGTGTATCATTTAATTATGTTAGTTCGTTTTTGTTAATTATTATTAAAAGTCATACAATAATAATATTAGTTATTTGTTTAATTTTTGGATTGAATAATTTGTGCATATTAATAACCTTGTTTCTTGTTGATAAGCACTAGTGCTTAACAGCGGTTTTCAATTAACAAACAGGTACGGCTTCAACTGAAATGTTCATTAAATTTTGATGATGGATAGAAATGTGACCAAACGACGGGTAATCAAAAATAATTTTGGGGTGTATGTATGGTGGTATTGTAATTAATTTAGTGTAGAAAAAAACAGGTCCGTATTTAAAAAAAATGGTGAGGTTTCCTAAATAGAAGAAACGTTGTAAAAAAATTTGACGCCACTACAGAATAGCATGCATAATTTAAATTAAAAATGTAAATACAATTTTTAATATCTTTTAAAATAAAGGAGATACAACAACTATTAAAAATTCTTATATTTTGGTTTTCCTGTATAAATCGAGTTATTATAGATTTGTCTTCAACATTTTGTTGGTCCCTTTTATGTGCAACTTTTGTCCCATTTAACCGACATTGTAATTCCTATGGTTTTCAAGATAGCAATACTGTTCAATATAAAAGTAGCCACCCTGTATATATATATATATATATATATATATATATATATATATATATATATATATTGCTCACTATGGCTGATAGTGGGGACCCACAGCCATCCCCAACTCTTGTTGGTAGAATTTGTCTTCTACCTGGAAATATGTGGTTCTAATGCATATTGTCAGAAGTTTCATTATTGTACTTACCGAGAGTTGTGTGAGTTCGTCTAACGTTTCATTCTTTTCCAGCCTCTCTCTTATGATAGTTAGTCCCTTATCGGTGGGCACATTCGTGAATAGACTCACAATGTCGAAGCTTGCCAGTATTTCTTCATGGTTGGCTTGGAATTTTCTCATGATCTCCACGAAGTTCTGCGTATTGACCACAGACTCGGTTTTTCCCGACAAGGGTGTGATGATGCCTAGCAGATAATGTGCTAATTGGTGACAAGGTGAACCTCTCGAGCTCATAATTGGTCTCAGAGGAATTCCTTCCTTGTGAATCTTTGTTAGGCCGTACAGATGCGGAGGTCTGTTGTAGTGTGGGTAAGTTTAGTTTTCTGGTAATCGGAGAACTCCCCTTATGTTTTGTCAGCGTCAGGTATATCCGTCTTTCGATTGATGGTGTGGGGTCTTTTAGTATTTGTTTGTACTCGCCCCGTCTAGTAGTTCTTGAATCTTACTTGTAAGTGTCCATATCCATTACCACAGTCGCGTTTCCTTTGTGTGCCGGGAGAATCTTGATCGTTGGGTCATTCTTAAGGAAATGACCGCTCTCCTTTCTAAGTTAGAGAGGTTAGGTTTAGTTCGCCTAGATGAATCTAGGCCTGATCTAACCTTACTTCTGTATTCTTCGGCTTCTTCAGGAGCTAATTTCTTAGCTGCTTGTTCGACTGCGGTTATTAAACTACTTTCGGAATATACCTCGGTGTTATCGCATAGTTCAAGCCTTTGTCCAGAACCTTCAATTCGTTTTCGTTCCACTGTCGTTTAGAGATGTTTATGACAGTGTCCTTTCGATTGCTGTTGGTTGATTCTTTCTCCTCCTACATTAACTTTTCTAGTTTCTTCTGCTGAATTTCCTTGTGCTTTGCCTTGGTCTTTCAATCTTTACTTCTAGTAGCCGTATTTAACCTGTCAGAGTCTTGTTCATTTACTCGATTTTGAATGGTTTCTCTAATCTCACGGAATTCTTGTTCGAGCTGGTATTTGCAGAAACGGTTATGTCTGATTTGTTCTTTGACTAACGCTTCGCTAGCTCTCTTTGAGATTTGTGATCTTTTCCGGCTGTGTATCGGAGTTTAGATGTTGAGCCCGGTGGGTATTACGTTGTTATCAAGGGCTTTGTAGAGGAAGGTTAGGGTTCTCCTCTAGTGCTAGCTTGTTCATTGATGTTTCAAGCTATCTGAAATGTTGTTTGACTTCCGAGCCGTACCGAGTTACTAACTCTGTATTATAAGTGTTTTATAACTGGTTTCCTATTAGTGGAGTTGATCGGCCTATTTCCACAGCTTATGCTTTTGAGCGGACTCTGCTTCCGTCATCAGGCTTAGTCCTGAGAAGGACTGTTTTCGCACTTGAGTCGAATTCAAATGTTATATATAATTTTTCCCAAGCACTTGACTACGCGCAGAAGTTTATTGCGCATGTTGCGCCGTAACTTCTTGCGCAGGTGTATTGCGCTTAAGCTCTTCGCGCATTATTGCTATTACTATTATTTTATCTGACCATGAAATTTCAAAAGAACACACGTCAGCTTTGTGTACAATCTATAAGAGATCAACAAAGTTAAATATAATTGATACCCAAGTATTGGAGCAAGAGGAAAAAGAAGTATATTATTGGAGAGAAGTATTAAAACGTATTATATCCACAATAGAACTACTAAGCAGTCTAGGATTAGGGTTTAGGGATCACGATAAAAGTAAAATTTCCTGCAGGAAAGGAAATTACTTAACTTCTATAGAATATCTATGTGACTATGATGAGTTTTTAAAGTTGCATTTACTGAAGTAAGGAAATCAAGTATGAGGAAAGGTGAACTATTTGTCCCATAGTATTTGTTAGTCTTGTTAGTAACCAAGCAAGAGGTGAAATAATTCACGAGATCAAATCCGCGAGTTATTACAGTATAATTTTTGATTTGACTCCTGATATTTCGCATGTGCATGAACTAACCCTTGTGATAAAATATTCATCTGGTGGTATAGGGGAAATATTTTTGGAATTTATTCTCATAGATAAACACATGCCATGATGTTTAGAGCAAGAAGTATTACAAACGTTAATAAAATACGGATTGGATATTAAGTACTGTTGAGGGCAATCACTTGATAACGCTGCCAATATGTCAGGAAAATACTCAGGTTTACAAGCACGTATAAAAGAACATAGCCCAAATGCTGTTTTCGTTCCGTGTACTAATCATTCTCAAAATTTAATAGGAACCTCCGCTGTAGAAGAATATGATTCTGCAATTCACTATGAAAGGATCTATAGTGCTATAATCTTTGGAAGCCTTTATCGATAACTTCTGGCAAGACTTTGATATAGTTGAAAAGAAGCAATTGAATTATCAGGCGTTTCTTTCTATATAGAAGAGGGCCACGCATGCAGACGACAAAAAGAAAACTGTTTTTATGAAAATAAAGAAGTCGGCCATGACTTTACAACAAAAGAAAATTTTATAGTAAACTCGTTTTAGGTTATATGTGATAATTTAAAGTCAGAACTATCTCTAAGAGCTCAAACATATGAAGCGATTGTAGAGCCTTTCAGTATATTTTTTGTTCAGAAATAGAAGGGAACAAAAACAGAAATCAATAAAAAAATTGATGGATATTTACAAAGATGGCGTTGATGTTGATATACATATTCGAAGATGAATTTGAACAGTTTTCGTGATTTCTGAAGGAAAGCCATACCAGAAATCCGCAAAAGAAATGTCATGCACTTTTCCAAATGTTGAAGTGTGATTAAAAATTTTTAGAACAATTCCATTATCAAATGCATCGGGAGAAAGATCGTGTTCTGTCCTAAAACGCTTGAAAAATTATTTACGAAGCACTATGGGAGAAGGGAGATTAAATGATATGTCGATTTTGTATATAGAGAAAGATTTTCTTAATCACATTAATACAAATAGAGTAATAGCTGATTTTGCAAAAAAATAAAGCAAGAAGAAAGCTTATATAAAAAATTTCCCAGTTTCTTTAGTTGAATTTTAATGCTATGTTTCCGTAACAAGTTAAACGAAATTTAAGTAAATGGATTTATCGAATATTATTTTTTATAATTTTTTTAATAATTTTAGTTGAACTAATTTTAATTTAATATATTTTATCAAAAATTATTTGAAAATAGTATATTATTTTTTGTTATAAAGTAACCAAGACTTTGATACAAAACGTTTTAAATTAATTTGGTGTAAATTGTAGTGGAAACATGTAGAAACTTAATATAAGTTTTTGTTATGAACGAATAAGTTCAAAAGTAAATATGTAATTAAAAATTATTATTAATTTTATTAAATAGATAAATAATCTTAATCTCATTACATTTAGAATTTACATCAGTTCTACATACATAAAGACAAAATTTACTTCGATTGGGGCTTGTATCTAGATCGCGCAGATGGTTAGCGCAGTACTCTAGCAAAGTACAGGTCGTAGGTTCAAATCCTACACGAGATAAACTTTTTATTTATGTATTTAATAAAATTAATAAAATTTTTAATGTAAAGAGTTGTTTTACAGTTGTTTAGAATTTTTAAATGTATGATAACGGAACAAGAAATTGGTTCAGAAAACCTTTTTATTTTTTGTCGAATTGATTTTGAGGCCCTTTTTCGTTATTGATGATTTACATCCTTATATATTGGTTACATTCAAAGTATTCATGTCTGACTGTTTGAAAATGATAGATTATTAGGGAATCTTATTTTTTATTGTCCGTTTTTAAACTTCCAACAACCCTCAATGTAAATTAGAGCAATTGAGAACTGTGATTTAAGGAACTTAATTAAAGGAAATGAATATGTCATTATCGAATAATGGTTAATTAATGGTTGACAAACCATTAATTTTTTCATTTTTATCTAAATTACATGTTTTCTTTAAATCTCATAATGATTCTGGAATATTAAAAACTGAAAAAATTAAATAAATAATTTATGTGTAGTAGTTTACTTATTCCTAAAATAATTCCAAATATATTTTTTCATAAAATTATATAAATTATAATAAATTATAATAATTATATATATAATAAATTATAATAATTATATATATATATATATATAATTATAATATATATAAATTATAAAACTGCAGTAATTATGAATATTAAAAATAAGAAATAAAATATTATATAGCGCTGCCAACAAATAAATAAAACAACTAAATAAAGAACTTATGTATACCTAATAAATAATCCAAATATATACAAAATTAATGTTTTAGTAATTAATGTAGTAACCGTTATTGGTTACACATTTTTGTAATCGTTCAAGGTGTCCCGACAACCCATCACACGACATTTCAACACGCGACAACTCATCACGGACATTTCATCCCGGCGACAGTTCATCATTGGGGCATTTCATCACTGCGACATTTCATCACATACCATACAATTCACTATTCCTATGGGATTGAGGATCTTATATGGATAAGGTGCAAATAAACATAAATGAGTACTATTTAATAATAATATTTATTAAGTTTTTTATTGAATAATAATACATAAAATGGAGAAAAATGTAATATATTAAACGAATTAAAACAAATATGACACTGTTTCAAGAAAAATCAATCTATTTTGTGTTTCATAACTATCAATCATATTTTGTAATCTTAGTTTTAAAGATTTGCACTTATTCTTCATCGGTATGCGTTGTCCAGATATGTGTTGCAAATACTGAGTGTGTGCTAATTCGGTTTCTTTCACCAGGCCGCTAAAGAAGGTCCACATTGAAGGATGTTCACACATAAAAAGTGTTTGCAAGCCAATATGCCATCCTTCAACACAATTGGTAGTTCTGGCAAATCCTTCAGCTGCTGCTTCCCGCTGATTCCAGATTTGCTTATGAAACACAGCTTCTCTTCTTCTTCCTGCACGTAGCTGGCGACCACGAATAAATGTAACTTCAAAACAGGTGAGCAATTCTTCAACATCCTGGCAGCCATCCGGGAAAGTTTCCGACACTTCAATAAACGCATCCTCAACTTCCTCTAACGGGAGCAGTGATAAGGCACATAACATTTTTATACGTGTGGCTACGTTATCTGTATTATTTTCATACATATTCTTAAGGCCAGAGATGAAAAAAACATCCAGATATTTGAACCGTTGTGAATACTGTATGGAAGGAGTTCATTGATGCCATCTCGAAATCGGTGAGAATTCTTGTTGGGGCCGCTTCGGGTATTAAATTTTTCAAAGCCATAAACAACCTTGTATATATTTCTTTGGCAAGGCCACGAAGTACTATGTGAGTGAATACTATAAAGTTGGAATAATAACTTTTGAACAACTTTAAAAGTCCCATCAGCTATCCAGCAGATTTTCTGTTCCAAAAACCTTAACAGGTCGTGTTTGCCGAATATAATTATTATGTATTGTCTTCTCTGCCAGAATCAAAGAGAATATATGGTGCAAATATGTGAAGCATTTCAAACATCATATCTCTGGGGATAGGCATAGAAGTTTCAGTTTTCCTATTTCTTTGTAAAGCTGGTGCAAGAGTCGGTTTCTTTGCAGGCATACCTTAACTCCATCTGAGAGATTCTCTGTCACTCCGGCCATATCTCACTTTGGTGTCATACCAGGATGGGCCATCAACTGTTTCATTTGAGCAATGGCTTTGCTGGCCACGGGTTGAAAAGGCGTAATGTCGTGTGTGTAATCGTTAGGATGTCGTACAGTTCTAGTCCCTCTTGTATGAATAACTGACTTGCATTTTGCAGCTTGATGTTTGCTACAGCGCCAGTGTGTAACATTATCAGATGTCAACCGGTGTTTGATATATTCGTAGGACTGGTATATCAGTGTTTGACCTCCTCGAGATGTTGATCCAAATGAAAAAGTTTCATTTTCCATCTTGATATTTTACACAAGCAACAATTTTTTTAATTACAGTAAATAAGATAAGAATTATACTGAAGAAATTATAGATTTCGGCTTATATTTATATGAAATTTTAATCTTCCCTAATTTATTATCAAATAATTATCTAATTACATTTTGAGAAATCCATAAATTAATTCCTGATGAAGAATAAGTACAAATCTTTGAAACTAAGATTACAAAATATGATTGACAGTTATGAAACACAAAATAGACTGATTTTTCTTAAAACAGTGTCATATTTGTTTTGGTCTATTTAATACATTACATTTTCTCCATTTTATTTATTATTATTTAATAAAAGCTTAATAAATATTATTATTAAAGAATACTCATTTATGTTAATTTGCCCTTATAAGTATAAGATCCTCAATCCCATAGGAATAGTAAAAATGATAAAATTGCATTGTATGTGATAAATTGTCAGAGTGATGAATCGGGATGTGATGAAATGTCCTAGCGATGAACTATCGCCGATATGAAATGTCCGTGATGAGTTGTCGCGTGATGAAGTGTCGTGTGACAGGTTGTCGTGGAACCATCGTTCAGGCATGTTATTTATTAAATTATGACAAATATTACTTCCCCAGCAGCGTTCCCAAATTCTATTAACATGTTGAACTAAAGATGGCACCGTTCTTTCACGAATTCCATTGTAATCAGGCTCGTTCCGGTTTCTTACTGCCTGACTCCATAGATTCTGTATTGGGTTGTGATCGGGGGACTTGCTGGGCCCACGTAGCAACTTATCTTCAAACCAGTCGGAAACTTGTCTTGCAGTGTGAAAACTGTAATTATCTTGTACAAAAGTTATGGGCCCGCCCCTATCCTTTTCCGGATATAGAATATTTAATGTTATGGTAGAAGGACGTCTTCTAAAACTTCAATATAGCTTAGAGTTAGACTATTAAAAGCTGGAGGTGACACTTGCACAAGTTTTCCAGGCCCAGCGCTGTACATCCTACCCCACACTCCCGTAGATATACGTTCGCTTGTCCTCAGTGGCATTACATAACGCTGATCGTATCTTACATTGTTGCTACGCCATATCGTAACAGCAGCATCTTGTGAGGACGAAAATATTTTTTCGCCCGAAAGTACAACCATAGTCCAATCTCTATTTAAATTGTTTGAACAAAATCCTAAGCGGGTTGCGGCATGTTCTGCAGAAAGAAGAATTTTTCTAACAGGCTTCTGTGGTGAATGCCATTTTCGTGGAAACACCTGGCTATTGTTTGGGCACTGCAACGTATTTGCAATTACTCATTAATTTGAAAACAACTTGTAAATAGAGATTGATTAATAAGATTTAAGATTTCTATATCTTCTTCCTGAGTAGTTACGCGAGGTCGGCCCGAACGAGACGTAGCGAGTGATCTCACTCCGCCTGTTTCGTAACCATCTATCTTCGTATTTGCCTTCTCTGTAATTATACAATCATTACAAACTTTCAGCACTCGTAGATTCTCACTAGAGGCCTATAGGTGGAATATTTCAACATACGATAGTAAAATCAGAAATATTTTGAAGAATTTTTCAAGAGAAATAGAATTAAAATTGTAAAGTCTTACATAGCACCAAAAGAGAGATTCAAATGACATTCCTCTAGGTTTAATTACTTACTTAAGTTTAATTGTAGTATTCAAAGTTTCACTTTTAGAATAAAGAATAATTTTTAATATATATCTATAAATATTAATTAGACAAACTTTTGAGGTTAATTATATAGGTGATTACTAGTCACAGAAAAATTCTTCAGAATATTTCTTATTTTACTTGAAAATATTGAGAAAATACTCACCAAAGATTACAACGACCAGAACTTTACTTATTGATAATCCACTAATAATCCCCTTTCTTCTAAAGAACTCTCGCTTTGCGCTAAATACCGAGGCATTTTTCTAAATAGCCCAATGGAACAGCTTAGATATGTTAGAAAACTGAACACTATACTTAATGAGCAAAAACATACATACCAATTTTTAAAATTGTTTACGTATAATTAATCATTATTCGATAAGGACATACCGATTTGTCATATCCTATCTGTCAAAATTTAACACCCAAGGGTGTCCAAACTTTTACTATCGCTTCAAGGCCTGGGCTTCTTTTTTGACGGCGATTGTTTCATAATTGTATTGCGGCAGATGTTTACTAACAACGTGTTTCATAATAACCCCTCCCCTTTCTTTGCCACTCATATCCATTAAACGTCAAATGGCAATTTTGAGGTTATATTTAGTATGGTCCCACTATCACATACTTATATGTTGCGGCAAGTGATGACTAACGCCATCTTTCATAAGAGCGGCTGTATCGGGTGTTTTTGATCGCACCGTCGATTTTTTTAAAATATTGATAATACATCTTATTTAATTAATTTTAATGCATTTTGGCTTCGTATTAAAATATTTTACTAGAAAATTAGATTGTCTTTAAATAATATGTCTTCATATTTTGTTATAAACCCAATCTGTATTCAGGTATTGAAAAAACTTGAACAAACTCTTGAATTCCACGTTAGGAATTTTTTGTCTCGTGTCAAAAAATTGTATAGAACACAATAAATCGATGTGTTTAAAATCTATTCCTAGGTATTTTTATATCTTTGAAATTTGCAGTTGTTTCATAAATGTTTGATAAAGCCAAAAACAGCACCTAATAAACCCCGCTTTCCGCTGCTGGATATCTCCCAACATCTAATCATCTCCAGGAGAAATGAAACTACCCACACACACACACCCGCACACAAACGCGTACACACACACACAAACGCACACACACACACACACGCGCACACACACGCACACACGCGCACACATGCGCGCACACGTGAATACACGCGCACACACACACACACGCACACGCGCACACACGTGTACACACGCGCAAAAACACACACACGCTCGCACGCACGTACTCACGTACGCAAGCACATCCACACCCACACGTACGTACGCACGCACACACGCACGCACGAACGCACGGACGTACGCACGGACGCACGCACGCACCACCCACCTACGCACGCACGCACGCATGCTTGCACGCACGCACTCACGCACGCACGCACGCACGGACGCATGCACGCACGCACACCACCCACCCACGCACGTACGCACGCACGCACACACGCACTGCACGCACGCACACGTGATGGCTGATCTTGGCGAAACTTGCCCAAAAGTTGAAAAGTCGATTTAGCGATAGTAAAAAAAATAGTCGATTGCATAACCTTCTATACCTACGTATGTATATGTATGTTGGAAGGTAAAAATTTTTTATTAAAATTATTTCATTTCTTTTAACTTCCATGTTGTAGGATGGAAGGTCGTGAGTTGTTTCACACCAGATGGCGGCATCTGCAAATCAAAATTTAGAACTGTTACAATTTGATGTAAAAACAGATTTCCTTTATGGTAAACTACAAACAAGTGTATAATATATGGATCAGCCTCAAGGCCATGTTGATAATTCTGGACATGTATGCAAACTAAGACATAGCTTGTATATTAGCTTATATATATATATATATATATATATATATATATATATATATATATATATATATATATATACAGGGTGGTCCAGACTACCCGTCCACCCGTTTTATAACTCATGGGCTTGAAAATTTTAACAAATAGCCGGGAGACCTTACTAATATCTTGAGGAAGAAGTGGATACATTTTAATTTGAAATGGTAACCTTAATTTTTATTCCATAGATCGATTGTAATCATAAAAATATGAAGAGTTTATGCGAAACATTTTTGTCGTGACAACAGGTGGCGCTGTAATCGCAAAACTCATTTTTTGCGTTTTTCGCCATCTCACTGGGATTTACTGTAGTACAACAATGTGTACCTACACCATAAAAATTATTGAAAAAAATATTCTAAGCTCTAATCTACTCTGCTTACGGAAAAACAGTATTAAAATTTGAATGAATTGTCATTTTAAACATTTAATTTACAAAGATACAAATTTACTACAATTATTTCCTAGGTATCACTATTTAGGTGTCAAATTTCTAAGAATGCATTCTCAAAAGTTCTTGTTTACGCGATTTCGAGAGCTTACGTTGTTTTTTATGTTGACTACGGTAGTCAATAATACGGCTTCTTTCGTATTTCAAACCAATAACAAAAATCACTCAGTAGAGTGCGGAACAGAGTTCGTCATTTACAAGGTAAGTTTTAGCAGTAAAATCATTGTTTAATAAAAATAATAGATATTTATGTATTAAGGGCATAATCTACAATTATGCCCGTGGTACATCTAATGTTTTATTTTATTTTGCACCATGAAACTGGAACAAAATATTAAAAGATTCAGTATTTTCGGCAAGTTTTTAAATGCAAATGCAGTGAAATAAAGTTGACAGTAGGCTAATTTGTTGTTACTAAGATATTGTGATATTGCTATTATATATATCATGTCATGTGTTTGCTGTCAATCATGCTGGTTAGCATCAATGACATTTCCGTGCTATAAAGACCACATTACGCCCGCATTTGGAGGCGTATAAAGAACATTATGGTGGCAAAATAAAATAAAATGACATATTTGTCATTATTTGATTAAAGAGGTTTTATGTAATTTAATATTAAGTAGGTAAATATTTTTATTTTATTTTGCCACCATAATGTTCTTCATACGCCTCCAAATATACACACAACTATACAGTTTTCTATATTGAAAGGTGCAGTATCGTTTAACTTCGAATTCGCACGCCATCCATTTATAACGTATATGCTATAATACAACGCATCCTGTTGCTGCTTTAAAAGTTGCAGCAATTTTTAACGCATTAAACCGTTTGATAAGTTGACGTTCAGTACTACCAACATGACAACGAAAACGGAGTCGGGACCACCTGAATGTTTTCACCCTTAATCAAGTTTTACCTCAAATTCCAAAAACTGGGAATAATCGGAAGGTCAAATACGTAACATAATAAATCTCAAACAATGTTTAAGTTCAAATTATAGGTCTAGACGAACTATTATTTTTAACTTTAATAGTTTTTAAAGCCTAAGAGGCGGGTTCAAAAGAGATTATTGACCTTAAACAATTTTCAAAATTCTAACAATTAGGTCAATGACGTATAGAGGCTAAGCGCTTTATCAGTGATCACTACTGATCTAGAAAATAGATTAGTTATTAACTTTTCTCGCAACCATTTTTCGTAATTTTTCGCGTTTGTCATCGTGGTAATCTCCGCTCTTCGATCCTGATAAGCAAGCAATTCGGAACAATAATGAACACGTTGGTTAATTTCTTGTCTCGATTCATTTAGGAATAGCGTTGCAAGGTCATTTAAATTATTGTACACTACTTTGTGTGCTTGCCTGTCTACTATCTTTCCACTACCTAATATTGACATTTTCACGGTTATACTTTAAAATATTCAGAATTATACAACTAATTGGTTAAACGTGCATCAAATACTACTTTATGCGATTAAAAAGTTGTGTATAGAACATATTTACTTGCTTCGTAATCAAATATTAATTACCTACTATTACTATTAATGTTTAATTAAGATACCTATGTAGGAACATTTATTTCCTACGAAATCGCAGCTGTAAAAAGCGTTATTCACGGTGATTAAACAATGTATAAATTGAAATAGTGTTAAGTAGAGTAATCGGATTACGCTCAGACATTGAATCAACGGCTCAACCTAAATACCTTAAGATTCCTGCGCAACCAACCTTTTCGCCAGGCAGCCGATAGTCAATGGACAAAGTAAAAGATTATACTCCCTAATCTTTGGATAAAGTGACTATGATTTGGTTGTGTGCACACAGCATTATTTTTCTAACGATGTAAACATACCTTATCATCTAAAAATCTGTTACGTTTGAAGGTCAAATTTGACACTTAACTTAACCTACAAAATGTAAACTATAAAAATGTAGAATTTGCTATTATTGGCAAATATTTATTAAACTTAAAAAAAAATGGTTGTGAAATGCTGTATCTTTCAATTTTAAAACACAAATTAAAAATAATCATTTTATGTATTTTTACATTTGGAATTGTGAACATTCTACAAGTATTCACGCAACCCTCCATCGTTTAATATTTCTTAACATTTACATTTTCAAGGTATACTACTTCCAGTTATGTTGGGATAACTCAAACAAATATATAGGTGAATCCGTAGATGTAGTATACACATGGGTTAATGGTTCCGATCCGAAATTTTTATTTAACTTACACAAGTACTTAAAAACTAATATGACAAGACAAGATTATTCAGATCGTCGATTTGATGATAAATATGAATTGAAATTTTCATTACGTTCACTTGAAAAATATGCACCGTGGATTAATCATGTTTATATACTTACCAATGGACAAATTCCGTACTGGCTAAATTTAGATTATGAAAAAGTATCTATAATTAGTCACAAAGATATTTTTTTAAATAAATATGATTTACCAACATTTTCTAGTCCAGCGATTGAATCTCATTTACATAGGTAATGATTGAGTAAATTTAAGTGTGGGGAAATAATTGCAGGTTTTTAGAATTCCAGGATTAACAGATCGTTTTATTTATTTCAATGACGATATGTTTTTAGGTAAACCTGTATATTTAGAAGATTTTTTTAGTCCATCTCAAGGATTTTTAATTTATTTGGCATGGGCTTTACCGATGTGCTCAGTTGATTGTCTGTGGGTTTATGTAGGGGATGGTCAATGTGATACGTCTTGTTATAATGCTAATTGCCAAATGGATGGAGGGGATTGTGATAATTATAATGTATGGGCTTAATTTCGTTCAACTGTAGATTTGTGTTTTTTAGGACCACCATTTGTGGAATGGCAGCGGGACTTGGAATAATGTGCAAATTAATGAATACCAAAGAAATTTAAGTAGTAATACAAGCCAAAGAATTTATAACCAAACATTTTTAAATTTCACAAGAATCTCTAAGACGGTTGGATTGGTCTCGGACCCAACGCAATTTACCCACTTATTTTTAGGAAATGTAACAAATTTTACGAATATTGTTGCAGAGCACAATAAACAAGTAATCCTACGTAACAAACTATTTCGTAAAAAACGTGGAGCACGATTCGGGACAAAAGTAAATGACCCACCTCATATTGATTTTGATGCATACGGTGCATCACTTCAACATACCAATCGCATATTGAATCTCAAATACGGTTTTAAATCGAGATATACACCTGCACATACTCCTATAATTATTGACCGAAAAATAATGCAAGACTTACAAAACACTTTTGCCAAAGATTTTAGTAAGACGTCAAGAAATCGATTTCGTAGTGATGACGATATGCAATATTCTTTTAGTTACTATTATTTTTTAATGAATCAAAAACACCATATGAGTATTGAAGAAATTTTTAATCGTTTTGATACTGATAATTCTGGGTATGGTTTTCTTTAAATTTTAGTATTTCATTACAGTTCTTTTAGCACGTGGTCTGATCGTGAAATTCGTACTTTGCTTACAAAGCTGTATGATTTACCACTTAGTTATAGGACTGTTGACCACTTTGAACAATTATTGGTTAATTGCTCGAAACATCAGGATTTAGTAGAGATTTCAACACCAGAGTATGAAAGATATGTCGATTCTAAACTTGTAAGTTATCATTGGAGAGTTTGTATTGTCTAGATGATTCTTTCTAGCCAACTGTCTCTCAAGAATTAGTCGTGAAGTGTGGAGTAATGTCAAAAATCTTAAAGCAGAGGTTTGGTACACACCGCAAGTATAAGTATGAAGTTGTTAATAATGGACCAAGTATGTTTAAGATGTTAAATTCAAATATCAGCGAAGTTGTCGGACATTTAGATGAGATTCGTCGTAGCACTAGGTGTGGAATGGCATACTTGACCATTGTCTTAAATCATTTTATAATTATTTTTTCAGAAAGTTTGTTTGTCTAAATGATAATATGGATGATGGCCAACATAGCGAAAATGAACTGATAAGAGCAGTTTTATACGATTTTTATTTATCACTGTTTCCTATTCCAAGCAAATTTGAGTTACCAAGTGATTTTCGTAATCGTTTTTTATATATTGACGAATTAAACCAGTGGAAAAGTTATCATTTTAAATTAAAAATTTGTACTTATTTTTGTGTATGTATACTGTGTTATTTAACTTATTGTAATTTACTTAAGAGACGAGTTTTGTATCGAATTTTAAATAAATTATATCGTTAAAAAATTATTTACATGTAAAATTAAAGTTTTTCTGATTATCACAAATAGTACTTTGGGCTCATATAAAGTAGTTTTTCAGAGCTTATTTATTATTACGGTATGAAAAACTTTTAAAATTAAATTATCCATAATACAGTCTACATTTTTTTGTTCCAAAGCTAATTGTTTTTGATATATCAACAATTTGCAAAAAAAGTATTTTTGAAGCATCTTTGTTAGGGCTTATTTATTACTCTATGAAAAATGTTTGTAAACAAAACTTCTCTGAATTGAAATTACATTCAAAAAGGGCATTTACACTGTTTGCACCAAAGTTAAGTTTGTGATATACCGGGTGGTGAATGGTTGCACCATAGGAAATCCAATGGGAAATCATAGACTTTCGAATTCCTGCTTCCCTAATTATTTTACGTAAAAACTCTACAGGAACTTTTCTTTAAAGAATTGAATTCTCTGTCAGATGAAACTATTAAAAATATTTCACAGCTTTTGCTAATTGCAAAAATTATGTACCATTGCAGGACAGCAAGGAAATGTCAGGATGACTTTACCTTTCAAAATTATTATAAATACTGTCATGTTGCCAGTCTATTAGTCATAACAATACACTGAAACATTTCGTACCCCGTTCCAGAAAGAATAGAAATTGTAAAAATGTTTTATTCCGGCACCAACACGCACACAGTGTCTTATTTAGCGTGAAATATTCAAGCCACACCACAATTGAAAGAATAATTACTGTTAGGTTGTAGATATACTATAAAGATCAAGTTGTATAATGAATATAAAAATGTTAGTTTATTATTATGTCGTACTATATTAAATAAATCTGTGTTTTTTAAATCTAATATGGTAGCAGTGCGAAAATTACTAAAACCCAGACTAAGCCTGAAAAATAAATGCAGTAAAAAAAGAGTTTAATTACAAGTATCTTTGTGTTCGAGCAAATGGCAGAAAATTCATTGGTATTAATTTAAAAAAACCGCTGAAAATTGTATCAATACCTCCGCATCAAAAAATCGGTTTTTTGTAAATAGCTCAAAACGATTAACTTGACAAAAAAATTACAAGATTGCTTTTCGATCAGAAATTTGTTTTTTCTATCGAATACCCAAATTTTAAAAAAATCGTGTGGACGGGTTCCAAAATCCAGTTTTTTGGAAATATTTCGAAAAGTCCTTCGAAAGTTATGGAGTACACATAGACAAGATTTTTTTGCTCAAATTTTGTTTTTGGACGTTTTCGAACATTTTAAAGCGATTGAGCAAATAAAAATTCTTGAAAATTTTTTTTAGCGATACAGTACTTCCCATCCGTTGGATGTGGAAGTAATTAACCGGTCGTAAAAATTATGCAACGGTTTGCAGTGCAAACATATCTGCAACACGAAGAGTTATAGGACTGCATTAAGAAATATGACCAAGCGGAAATTGAAAATACAAAGCGTGATACAAAAGCAAAAACAAAGATAATTCTTCTGTTTGATCCTATCAACTATGTACACATTCAAGATGCGAAAACTGCAAAAGAAGTGTGGTACAAACTGTCATCCGCATTTGATGACACCGGTCTGACACGTAGGAGCTGGTTTACTGCGTGACCTTTGTAATACCTACTTCATTAAGTAGTTGTAAAAATGTAGAAGAGTATGTAAGGAAAATAATATCCACTGCCCACAAACTTCAGAACATCGGTTTCAAAGTAGACGATGAGTGGCTAGGGAGACTGCTACTTTCTGGTCTTCCTGAATCTTATCAGCCGATGATAATAGCTATCGATGGCTCTGGTTTAAAATCACTTCCGAATCAGTAAAAGCAAAATTATTACAAGATGTTAGACAACCTGAAAATAAGACAGCAGTATTTGCAGTAAATAATAATTTTAAGAATAATCATAAGAACTCCACGGATCCAAGGTGTTACACACGCAACAAATATGGTCACAAAATTTCAGAGAGCAAATTCAAAACGAAAAACGTGACACAGAAATATGATAGCCCTTCCTATGCTGCAGTGTTTATGGCATCATCTATAAAATATGATGATGCATAGTATGTGGATTCAGACGCATCTGCACATATGATCACACAAAAAAAATTGCTTCAGACAGAAAAAAGCTAGTGCCATTAACTAAGAGCTGCAGACAATATAGTAATAACTGATAAATGTGCAGAACACGTGAGCTTAGATGTTTACAATGACAAAAGTAGAACAAGGGCACCCTCCCCTCCACTTTTTTTGTGACGCACAAGTCCCGCCCCCTGGGACGCCTTCCTCTCCACTTTTTATACCTATGCACGTGGAGGTCGTATTTTTAATCTTGTGATTAAGGTTGACCTTGAGACTGATCTCGGGTTTGACTATGAGACTGGCCTGAAATTGGAATTGGCCTTGAGTCTGACCTTGGAGTTGGCCTTGGGCTAGCCAAGATCAGAACAAAAAAAATCTGTTCAGCGGGAAATTTGAAATTTTCTAATACGGGGCCCTAATGATAACTTGTAAGACAGCTATAAGAACTTGTGTTAGGGTCTGCGCTCTCCTCTCGTGGCCCCCTTGTGAAATTTGAATTTGTTTGTATCGCCATCTAGTGGTGTATGGACTAATGAAAATTTTCTGTAATAAAAGGTGGTGCCATCTAGCTGTATATTTCTAGGACTAATTAGGGATTATTTGTGGGGCCATCTAGTGGTGTATTTTTAAAGTAGCGAGTGTTTTCTTTAATAAAGGTGTCAGCACCTAGAGGTATATTTAAAAAAAAAGCATATACACATACATACGTCCCTGTAATTCTTATAGTGGAAACTTTAAAATGAGGGTTACTAACACTAACTTGTAGACAGATATAGGACGTTTGAACTTGCTCGCTGTTATGGAACACTTATTTTGATTTTAAGTATGAGTCATAATGTATCACAGGTCATTTGTTTTTAATTATGAGTTACAATTAATCAGCTTGTTTTATAATCTGTAATAAAAACTAATGATAATAATGATAATTCTACATTAAATCCTCAAAATCTCGTATATCTTGGATTGTGGGTTCATAGCACGACATATTCTTAAACTTTCTAAAAACCTAACCATCTTTTAAATCGTGTATAAAGTAACTATTTTATTTGGAGGGCTAATTTTAAGGAGAACCTAACAGTAAGTTGAAGATAGGTATAGGACACTTGAATCCGCTCTCGGGTCTACAACGTCTGTTACGTAACCCTTGTTTTGAATTGAATTATGAGTCGTAATCAAATCCTTTGGTTGTTTTGTTTAAACTATCCAGTTATGGTAATTAATTAAATTACACCAACAATTTGAAGATATCTTGTTTATAAACTCTAATAAAAAAGATAAAGGATTTTAATAATTTATTAAAACTTTAACTATCAGTGTGCTGTAAAAGGATCATTAGCAGGGCAACGATTTAACCCTGGGGTTACCGTTACAGTTAAACAGCACACCGTACAGTCAGAATCTGTGGCACAGAGCCCCATTCCCTGTGGTAATGGTAAACCGCATACATCACTGCGTCGATATTTGACATAGCTCTCCAGCACTCTTCACATAATGTATGGTCCTCGGGCATAATCTCTAGACCACAGACATAAAATAATAATAATAATAATAGTAATAATAATAATAATAATAATAATAATAATCAATAATAATAATAATAATAATAATAATAACAATAATAATAATAATGATAAAAATGTATCTATGAATACTCACCAAGATTAGACCTATTGTAAGTACACACATCCTGTTATTGTTGTTGTTGATGTACACAACATACGCACGCACGCACGCGCCCACACACACACACACACACACACACACACACACACACACACACACACACACACACACACACACACACACACACACACACACACACACACACACACACACACACACACACACACACACACACACACACCACATACAACAAATCACACCACACGTACACACACACACACACACAGCACAGACGCACAGAAGCATAGGCACAAAGACGTACAGACGCACAGACGCTCAGATGCACAGACGCACAGGCGCACATGCGCACAGGCGCAGACACACAGACGCTCAGACGCACAGGCGTACAGAGGTATAGACGCACAGACGTACAGACGCACAAACGCACAGACGAACAGACGTACACGCACAGACCGCTCAGACGCATACACGCACAGACGCACAGGCGCACGGAGCGCGACACGGACGTACGGACACAGGACGCTCGGACGCGCAGGACGTACGGACGCGTATAGACGCACGGACGCACGGACGCACAAACGCATATGCATAGACGCACAAACGCACAGACCACAGACACACAGACGCACAGGCGCACGGACGCACGCACCGACTCACAGGTACGGCACTGACGCACATGCGCGGTTGCACTGGACGCACAGACGAACCGACGTACGGACGCAAGAACGCACAAGACGCACAGATCGCACACGACACACAGACGCACAGGCGCAGACGCTCACGCACACAGGCGCACGCACGCACGTTGCACTGCACGCACAGACGACACACACGTACGGACGCAGAACGCACAGCACGCACTCGACAAGACACACGCACCGCTCACGCACCGCACACGCACGCATCAAACGGACACACACACGCGCACGTGCACAGCGCACACGCGCACACGCGACAAACACGCGCGCACGACCGCCACACCCAGCACGCACGCGACTCACGCACGCACGCACGCATCGCACGCACGCGCGACACACACACACACACACACACACACACACCAATTACTTTTAAATAAAAAAACGTTATCAAAATTTGTAACACGTGCTGAATTAATAGATTGCGTATTTAAATTATACAATCTAAATGTTTTAACATTACAGTTATCTTCGTCGTAGTAATATTTGTAAAATATGTTAAATGTTGTAAACAATTTTGTCAAGTTGAAAAATTAAACATATTTATGTTTAAATTTTCAACTTTACTGAAAGTAACAATTTATCAAACGTTTAATTGTATAATTAAATACACAAAAAAATACTTTTTTTTGGGTTTTTAAATTTATATACAATCTAAACGTTTCGATAACACTTACAGTTATCTTCGTCAGTAGTAATATTTGTAAATATTGTTTATGTTTTAATTTTTCATCTTTGGCAAAATTGTTTACAACATCTTTAACAATTTTTACAAATATTACTACTGACGAAGATAACTGTAAGTGTTATCGAAACGTTTAGATTGTATATATTAAATACACCATTAAAAACCCAAAAAATAAGTATTTTATTATGAGTGTTAATGGTGAAAGTTTACATTTTCATAATAGATTGCATATTTATCCTAAATAATGTTATTACAATTATTACATTTTTTTGTATTTACATTCTGTAATGTACCTAATAGAATTAAGTACTTCTGCTGTACACAAAAAGTAAATGTACGATTTCATATAACAAAAATTCCATACATACACGATTCACGTACCAGTGGTATCTCGAAAAATATTCATTGCATAGCATAACAGACCTCTGTAAATATGCCAAACAAGCAAAAAAAACTGTGAAGCTTCATCTAAAATAAACAAGAAATCAGGTGAGTGTCACGTAATGGAATATTTAAAAAAAACCAAAGGCTCATGCTTTGTAATGGATAAATTTTTTTTGAACCGACCTTGTATTATTATTTATTAATTTATAGAAACGGTCGAGCTTGGTATTAGTTAACATGTCTGTTAATATAACACAAGGTAAGCCTAAACATTAATTAAATATGAATGAATGAAAAAAGCTAAACAGTATTATCGAAATCTTATAGAAGTGGTGATGTTTGGAGTTTTAAGTTAACATGTATTTTAAGTCTATTAAATAATTTCTATCTGACATGAAATTAAACGTCATTCTAACATAGATAACTTTCTTGTTTTACAATACTGTTTATTTTCGTAATCAACTTATTATAAAAGAGGTTGCATAATTATCCTAAAAATGTTATTAAACTATTGTATTTCTTTTAATTTCGATTTGCGTGTTGTGACCTTGCCTATATACAAATTTTATTTTAAAACATAGGTACTTATTTTGCCTTGAAAAAAGTCACCTTGTACGTGCCAATTATTGTTTATCGTTACCTTAATTTAAGTTTCGAAATTTGCATTATTATTGATAAATATATTTTTCCAACACCTTTATCGAAAATTCAATTTTCTTCCCTAATTTTCGTGACGAAAGTGCCACTTTCCTCCCTAGGAAGGCAATATATTTTGGCTACCGCTAAAAAAAATTAATATTTTATTATATTTATTAAAGTGTTGAATTTACATTAATTTTTATTTAACATTTTAAATAAACTAAATTAAGATTTTTCATTGAAAAAATTAAATGTGCAATTTGTAAGATTATTAAAACTTATTGGATTCGTAAAATTAGCAGGGATATTCTTCGTATTGTAACCGAAGGATATGTTGGAAGAGACGTGTCGCTGAAGAAGTTTCTGTAGAAATATCTGATATAATAGTTCAAGAAGTTGGTCCATTAATAGTTTGATTAACAACTTGGCATTTCTTTGAAATAGATTGATCTAAATAACCTTCTGCAACCGTTGTCGATTGCCAGCCCCCATGTTTTTTCACTGTGAGTATGTGTTAGCAATTTTGTTGGGTATTTTTGACATGGTGTTCTTTCCCACCACTTGCACTGAACATTTTGATTTACCATAATAAATAAAGAAACGTGAATGGTCCGTTTTAATCGGTCTCAGAGAGGCATGTCTTTTAATCAATTCAAGAACGTTAATGCGTCTAATAATACTATTTGCGACTATAAATACTCTTTGTATTTTAGTTTTTGTATCTGGAAGGGTTATTACTATAATATCTCCCTTATCTTGAACATCTTTAACAGCCATTTGGCACAATTCATCACACCGGCAAGCACCACATAGCAATAAATAAAGCAACCTAAACGATAACAACGAATTAATAGTGAAAAATATTAATACTAAATAGAGAAATACCTTAGACATTAAATCAGTGGCGAAACTACAAAATTTTGCTGGGGCAGGCCCACGGCTCTTTTGGAGGTATAAAAATTTTGTTGGGGCGTACACACCACTTTTTTATAGATGCATGCGCATGAAAACAACGTCAATCTTGTTTTCACTCTCAATTTTAAACAGTTTTGGTTTTCATCATCATGGTTTGTCATATACCTACTTTAAGTAAAAGACTTTCTTGTTTTCACATTTTATTTAGGAAATATAACATATAAGTATGAATAAAAAACTTCAAACTAATTTTAGTTTTCTATCTGTTTTATAAAACAGAGTGAACTTTCAGCCACAATTTCTGCTTAACTAAAGCATTTTCGATACAGAGAAGTGATAAATTTGAAAATCTATCTTGTACCATTGTGGTTCTCAGCCATGTCTTTATCCGCCTCATAGCGGAGAAACTTCTTTCGCAACCAGCTGAACTGATTGGAAGGCCTACAGCAATTTGTAGTAATTTGTAAAGATTTGGCGTCAGATCCCCCTTCACTTGAACTTTTAGATTTTCCAAAGTGATTTCAAGATTTTTATTTTTGAATAAATTTCGTATCACTAAAACTGCAGCTTTAAGTTGTAACAACTCTTTGCTATCCTTAAATACAAATGTAACAACTCCTAATGTTCGGGTGTCAAATGTAATACCTCACTTCTTCGTTACATTTACTTTAATTATGACTACTAATTAATAATTCTTACTTTTCCCTTTTCTAGCTCAGTCGGAATTTTGTACTTGCAAAATTGGGATCGGGGTTCGTTATTCAGGCTCTCAACACATTGACCAAATAGATTACAAAGGTTTATATACATATAACTTTATTTCCTATTTATTACACTTCTATATTGTATGGTTATTTAATTTTCAACTAAGATATAGATACAGGTAAATATACTGAACTGTGATCGTCTCAGTGTCCAATATAACGGTTAACTCCTCTTTGTTATCTTTAAGTAGACATCCTTCGTCCAGGTACTAATGGTTAGGTGGTCCTCTGGAGTTTCTGTAATTTAACATTAATAGAAGGTTTGGGGTTTTGACTTTTAGTTTACGTCCTTTAACTGTTTTAATTTATACTGGTTAAATGTCGAAATAAATAAATAATTTTACCTAAATACGTCCCTGTATAAAATACAGAAGCATGTAGCAAGATAACGCGGTATAAACACGTGCGCGATAAGACACTGAGTTCAACGCTCTGTCTTTAAAGAAATAATCAATATTTTAAAGCGGTCGGTTACAAGTGTAAAGTTTTATACCTGCTTTTCTTATGAAAATAAACTCATTCACGTTTACATTCAATTTTTGCCCTTTTAAATAAATGAAAGCTTTTCGTTTATTTAAGTAGCTAGTACGTGGCGGCGTATTATTTGTTTACTTTTACGAGATTAATTTTAGTATACCGGTTTTATTTAAACAAAATAAAAATTAAAAGCTTTTTGTTATGTTGGCCGTTCTTAAAATATAAAACCTTCGTTTTATATTTTAAATAAATTCTTTCGCGTCTAACTTACGTTTTTATGGTGGAGGCGGTGGTGGTTTGTTTTACTTTACGGTGGTTATTTAATACTGACGGACACGTCTCGTGTTTACGGTTACGTTTCTATATTACTGGATTAACGGTGTTTACGAGGTGTTCAGCTTAATCTTCCGGCGAGGTTTTAATTACAGGTATCTGGCGGTCGCTGGTACGCTTGTTGAGGTGTATTGTGTTGTGGTGTTTGTGTAAATTTATAGGTGGATCTCCTTTGTTAGAAATCTGGGCAAACCACCCGTTAAACTAAACAATAGGATCTCGTCGGTCAAATGGAATGTCGGGCTACTACCCTTCAAACTCCACAGTGTAGGTGTGTATGTGTCGTAACAGAAGAGTGCGTCTGGTAACAGAAGAGTACGTCGGGCTTACAACCCTGCATATCCCGGTCACCAGGTATCTCAACTTACGTACTTTCAACGTTAGATCTCTGCAACTCTAACCTTTTGACTTCGGTGAAGCTATCAGGTCGCGGAGTCGCGATCTCTACTCGGACGACGGTTACAGGCGGACGGTTTACAACAGGTAGCAGTCGGCGCGAACGCGAATATTATTTTTTACGACTATCTATCGACTATTTTCGACAATATCTTCAATATAATATCATCAATATATCATATATTCTAATCTCCAGCAGCGCGTGCCGCGTTTTTATACAGAATTCGCGAGGGTGGTTACGAGACTTTGGTGGTGAGATTCCGTAAGCCCGTATTGGTGGAAGATGCTCTGACGTATACAAACTTTTAAACGTTTTTGGGATTTACGTCTGGAGGGAGAATGCATGATTAATTATTGTGCAATTTTATGCAACGTTATGAAATCTGTTTAACTTTTACTAGAACTTCTACGAATTTTTATGATGCTTTGCACCTGTGCATTTAGCGCGTCACGTTATCTTACTAAATTCTGTGAATCAGTACCGGTATTTTACTTAGCAAATAATTAATCATGATAGGAAAGTTTTTATAAAGGACGGCGTCTTGTTAATAAACTTCGGGAACTAATTAAAAATAATAAAAAATCGGGATATCTGACGGCGTCCCTTTACAAAGTGTTGAGATTTCGATATTGAAGGCCCTCTGATAATTGGCGACGAACTCAAATGCTTGATCCAAATCTAGCTTCATAAAGGAATCAATCGATCTTGCAAGGGGAAGATTTTCAAATCGTTTTTTCATATAGCCAATCACGTTGTCCATGACTTAGTAGTAAATGTTGACTTTCCAGTATTCGGGAGCTGTAGTTCCTGCAGGTATGTCGATCAGAGATGATTTACCCAGGGTTGAGTCAGATAGATATTCATTAAGCCTTTGTGGTTGCTTCCTTTTTTTTGAAATCCTTAAAGGCTCCAAACAAATGTCTTGTTCTCCTGAGAATTTTTCTATTTCACTCCACAGGTCCTCAAATTTGTTCCTCTTCTCTTCAAAGCTACTTATAGTGCTATCTATGATATCACTAGCCTGACCTAGTGTGGCATCTTTTCTCTGAAAATATTTACTCAGTACATTTGCGACTATTAACACTGAATGGAAGACGAACAACCAAACGATAAATTGTGGCTTTATCATTGATTCTCGCCCTTGTTCAATTTCCTCATCCAGAGCATTTCGAATTGCTTGGAAATTTTCAAAAGGATTTGCAATTTTCATATCGACAACTCCACCTGGTACTGCTAAGACTTCCCATTTCGCCCCGACTTTATACCTAGAGCATCACGGGCGTTTATGAGATGAGAGTGATGACCGGGTTGAAAAAGTGGACGTATATTGCCTCCAGAGTGTTGAAAAATGCAGCTGCAGTAGACACCTTAGCACAACTGTCGACAATTACCAAGTTCATCCTGTGTGCCAAGCAATGAAAGTAAATGGCTTGTGGATGATCCTCCCTTATTTTGGCTTGCAGTCCTTGGTGTTTCCCAGACATAACACTGGCTCCATCATAAGATTGGCCAATTAATATGGCGATATTCAACAAACTGCATTTACTTAGATACTTTTTAATAAGTATTTTTAAACTCTCGGCACCTCTAGAAGAAGAACAATCTACGAAACCAAGAAAACGTTCCTCAACTTCCAAGCCTACGGTATATCTGATTGCCACGGACAATTGTTCTTGTTTGTAGCACCTAGCTTCATCAACCATTATCGAAAAAAAACCACATTGCCGCACTTCTTCTACAATCTGTTCAATAACAAGTTGAGATGCGATGCTTATTATTTCATTTTGTATTTTGGAACTGCAATAACTGATATGTCTGTCTAGATGCATCGAAAAATTCGTGTCATGTTTTGCCATAAGTTCACCTAACTCCAGAAAATTTCCTCGGTTAGTAGATGTTGCGTCTTCTCGGTGTCCTCAGGTGGCAGCCCTTGACGTGTCAAGTATAAAATCAAGTCGATTAATTTTACCATATAATCTCGGTTTGTATTATCATTTCTTCATGTTGTATGGTTAGCTTCTTATGAACATCTCCGGCCTTCAAGGAATGCTTGTAGCCTACAAACCTTTGCATACAGTCACTTGAGCCAAAGAGGTGTCATGTTTTTCAGCGAATCACTAAGTTTCCTCCAATTACTGAACTCATTAATCGAATACTTTTCATTTTGATCTCGAATATTTGCAGAATGCCGAAAATGTCTGCAGACAAAGCAGAACGCTTTATCTAACTTCACACTATATTCAAGCCACTGATAAGTATCAAAGAATTGAGACGAAAACGATCTCCGTCTATCTCCAAATGAACTTTTTGGAAAAAACAACCCTTGGGCCCCTTGGCTGCGAAGGACCACTATCAAGAGTTCCCAGATCTTGATCTTCTGGATCATTTCGTCCTCTTTGATTTGTTTCTGCAGATGTAAAAACATCGGATGTTTTGCTACCTTGCCCTTCTTCAGCGGCTTTATTTACATCTTCTCGTATGCCTCCACCAACATTTTCTATATTTGAAGTTGAAGATTGTGTTAAATCACAAGCTATCTCAATATTTGTTGTTGAGTCACATACTGGAGTAGACGTTTGCCTTGTCTCAGTCTCATCTTTGTCGGGTTGATTTGTGGCAGATTTGAAAAACGATCGTATGTCTTTGAATTTCTACATGTTCAAACCGCCCACAATCTGCAATCTGCAACGCAAATAAAAACAAATTTATAAACACCGAAGCTAACTGCTTGGACACTGATGGGGAAACAAGTAAAAGGCGTGAAAGAAAGTACAAATCAAAATCCCTTTGCAGTTTTAACTTTAAACTATTATTATTATTATTAGCTGAAACTTGTGATGCAATCTTTCCTTTTTTTTTCACCCATCAAAATTTTAACATCTTATAATACTCTAAAACAAACATACAAATAAGTAAAATTACCTTAGTCCTTAGTTGTTTGTGGCAGTGGCTATTTGTTTGCTTTGATGTTTTATTTCACACAGCACTGTGCTGTCAGCACAGAAGACTCAGAACATGGAACACCGAACACAGGTTATATTGTACTTGGCTCATAATAATAATAATAATAATTTACATAAAATATTAAACATAATATAACAATACTAACCCCATGAATTCATCGTGCGTTGCAGCGTTGCTTATATAGGTACCGATGACGCAAGCAACCCTTCTCGAATCTTCTAGAAGTTCGATGACTAATAATTTACGTAAGCTGCTGTCTGCGTGCCGAGGCATCGTAATTATGATTCATACATCTAGATTGTTCGGAATAATGAGTCACTATTTCCGGTATGTTACACTATTTTTAAGTTTCAAGGTCTCGCTTCCTTTATAAAAAGTTATCTTTTAGAATGTTAATGTAAACTGTATGTAAACTAATCTAATCTACTAATCTTTGTGGCGTCTTTATGCTTGCTGGGTTTACTACATCGTGAAAGAGGAACTATACATGCTATTGTTTATGCATCAACACTCAACGCATATCAGTATCATGAACCAAAACAATTCCAAGACAGCACAGTCAGCAGTCTACCGCCGCCGCGCCTAGCTAAACAAATATTATTTCACCGATACAACTTATGCTCGAATGACGAATATTCTAATGTCCTTACATAATAAATAATAATTAATAATTGTACTTATCACTATGTCACTATTACTACTCGTTTGTTTATCGCAATGGTTTAAGATTTAACGAATTAAGTTGTTAGATGGAATTTAAGATAAGAATGAAAAATGGGGAAGTGCTCCGTTTTTCTGGGGTGTGTCACGGCTGGCCTGGGGTGTGCCTGGCACACCTTGCACCCCCCCTAATTTCGCCACTGCATTAAATACAGTTCATCCGGTGCTTCGATGATAAAATTATTAATTTCCTCTCTGGTAAAAGTAGCAGCTTTCTTCGGCTTGTATCCTGGTCTCTTTTTTTTCAAAAATTTTATATCCAAATCTTCTTTTATTAAAACAGTTGATCGCAACATAGACCATTTTGACCATAGTGTTGAAGATCGTAAATTTTTTGACAGTTGTAGAAAATAAGCTAAAATTACCTCTTCACTTATCCTCTTAACTTTTCTTTCCCTCATCCAACATAACAAGAGATCGTATTCCTTTTCATACCGTAGTTGTGATTTTTCTGGTAATAAACTTAAATTTAATATTTTCGCCTCTTTCATGATGTCTTCAGAGATTGAATTTTCATCATTTTCTTCAATCTCTGCCATTTTCTTGAGAACGCAACGTTTTTTCAAGACAAAATTGTGGATCAATAAAAAATTTTTAAATTTTCGAATGTTTGTTGTTCTGACTCCTTGGTAACCAGAATAACTGCTAGATTCGACTCTAAATTTTCAAATTCACATTTTTATTTATTATTTACGGTTTTCATGAAGGTTTTGGAAAAAATCATATGCATTACACTGGAGTAAAGTGTCTTTTGCTCCCTTCTTCAATCGGAAGGAATACCACCACTTTCCTCCCTAGCAATACAAATAGCTACTACATTTCGTTCAACAATTAAATTTAGTATATGTCAATATTTTCACTTTAGTCTACATAATTACAAGTTCCTCTGTATATAGTATGTTATGGTCTTTGTTTTGTGCACAACTCGGTACGCTTTGACGTTTAACTCATTTTCCGTTTGTTGTGCCGTGCAGTTAAGACGTTATCTTTTTTAAGTGTTGCTTCCCTTTTATGAGCAGTGATTAGGGGCCGGTTCTGACCAATTCAAGGTCACTCGCCCTCCCGTGGTGAGAAATGTGTAAGCGTTTGGATCTCTTCAAGGTCAAACTTTTGGCGGGAAATTAAAATTTTTGGAGCTCGCTAAAATAGAAATTGCAATGTCACCATCCTCGTCATATTACAAGGTCACTCTGCGGTCAAACGTTTTAAATTTGTATGTCAAGGTCAAAAGTTAAAAATAGAAATTGCAATGTCATCATCATATTACAATTCTTAAGTCTAAAATAAGTGGTCAAGGTCAAAGATTATTGACCTGTATATCGTATGGCATTTCTTAGTTTATAATAAAAGGCTTTTTTGCGTGTGCATGATTCAGTAAACCTTTTATATGCAAACATGACGAAAGTAATGCATGATGCAGCTACCCCTAATGTAAAACCTACCCCTAGTCGGTGATAGATATATTTTTTAAGCAGATTTTTCTAAGTCCAGCGTTTTCAAACAAAAAAATCAAATTTTTTCGAAAACGGGCCAGAATTGGGCAAAAATAAATTTAACCCCCCCCCCCCCTACTCCTCCTGTCGAATTTTCAATGTATCTAACACATGTATCAAATTGGGGCAGCTATCCCTAGTAGGTGATAGAAATATTTTTAAGAAATTCAGCCTTTTCAAACAAAAAAATCTAAATTTAAAGCTAAAAATAGAAATTGTAAGGTCATCATCATCATCATCATGATCATATTACAATTAAAAAAATAGTGTTCAAGGTCAAAGAGTAATCACCTGCAGGGGTATCATATTACATTTCTTAGAAATATAAAAATAGAATCAGTTCACGGAAACATGAAGAATGACAGGTTGTTATGTATGTATGTATGCTAAAATGTAGATCAAGGTCAAATGGTACTTAGCTTGAGTAAATTGTGTGAAGGTGAAATAGTTTTCCAAACTAAAAGTAGGGCAAGGTGGGTATTTAACAAGTTTAAACATGTTGTAAGGGGTACTCAAATCAAGGACACATTTGGATCAAAATTTAAAGCTAAAAATAGAAATTGCTAGACCATCTTATTACAATTCTTAGAAATCTAAATATAGAGTTTTCAAGGTCAAAGAGCAATGACCTGCAAGTGTATCATATTACATTTCTTAGAAATATAAAGATAGAATCAGTATATGGAAACAAGAGGAATGACAGGTTGTGGTTGTTGTCTATGCTAAAAAGTAAACCAAGGTCAAATGGTATATTACAATTCTTAGAAATCTAAAAATAGAGTGCTCAAACTGAAAGATTATAGACCCGCAGGGGTATCATATCACATTTCTTAGAGATATAAAAATAGAATCAGTTTATGGAAACAAAAAGAATGATAGGTTGTTGTCTATACTAAAAGTAGACCAAGGTCATACTTCAACACCACCATATGTAAATTGCACATGAATCATTTCTTCAACAGTGTTTAGTCCTAGTAGCGAGCAAGTAAAGTCGTTATAATTCAAGCAGCAATAATATCGTTCCTGGAGCGATATAAAAACAGCATCTCCTGATGGTAGCAGTTAGTCATCAGATGCAGATTAGCTTACTGATGCAATTCTCAAAGCACACTCTACCCTCTATCATCAAAAATCGTGATGCAGTAATATATAGGACAGTTCCGGTGTCAACTCAAAATTCAAAAGCGTTCTCGAATCTGCATTGAACAATAGCACTTTCTGTAAATCCTTCACGAACGTAAAAGACTTGGAGGTGGGTGCAAAATATAAAGTGATTGATATGAATACTATCGACCCGAAGTATGGTAAACATATTATCATTGAAACCGAAAATTTTATTTAAGTGCATACTTCGCTTATGATTTTATGAATACTTCAAAAAAGAAGATCACATTGAAAAGTTTAAACAATATCTGTATGAGAAAGATGTGTACATCACTAGCGCCGGAACTGTAGGAAAGACAACTAATTTAACATTTCTGTAAAAAAAATAATAATAACATATATCTATGTATAATTGTTTGGAAGTAAATTATATATTTTTTGTTGCAAAAAAAATGTCTTCTATTTTTTGATTAAATGAATGAAGAGTAGGTACATCATAATGAAGAGAGTTGCTATCGATGAGACTAAAAAAATGTAGCGTATAATACGGTGTCTGCAGGTTTTTATATATTGGCTAAGCTCTTCAAGGTTAAAATTTGTTGGTATATTTATAATTCATTCAAACCAATTTTCAAGGTTAAAGTTTATTGCCAAGGTATTGAGAAGATATCATAGTACAGTTCTTATGTTAGGCTCTTCAAGGTTCTTAGAAATAGCAAAATAAGCATTCTTAACCAATGACTCATGTAACTGGCTTTGTGTATGCATAGGTCAAGGTGAGTATTGTCGGACTTTGTGCATGCTCGGTACTGCTCGGTTATCCTCGTGGAGTCTACCCTTCTATATAAGTTGAAATTTTATAATCACATATCACCGAGCTGGTAGCGTAGTGGTGACAACCTGCTTAGCATTCGGGAGGTAATGGGTTCGATTCCAGTTACCGTCTACCTTGTATGAGGTTTTTTCAGGGGGTTTTACTCATACACATGTAGCGGCATGGTCACTGTATATATGCACACCATGTGAGGCTACTTAACCGAATGCTGGGGTAGTATTTTCCCCCTAAGAACCCTAACTCCGCTCCTTCCGATCCTATCCTGACCAACCATCTTAATCCCACCATTCATAGTAATGTATTATGTATGCTAATCCGTGATTGTGGCTGAAGGAGCTAGGAAAGCTCGAGCAGCCCGCCCTCTCCTTCGGGAAGGGAATGAAATACGTACTCAAATACGATCACCTATCATCCGCCCGATGCTGACCTACGCCTACGAAGCATGGGCATATGCCGCTCCCTCGTACATCAAGCGCCTTCAGACCATCCAGGACAAGTGTCTCCGGTTCATCACCGACGCTCCCTGGTACGTCAGAAACGACCGACTCCACAAGGACCTCAATATGGCCACCCTAATGGACTTCATGAAAACCGCCGCAGCCAAAACCACCATAGCCAACCAGGAGATGTACTAGCGGCCCATCCAAATCGCGGGATTATGGAACTACAACGCCAATGACGAGACGAGGCACAAGAGGCCGAAGGTCGTGCTGTGTTGAGTTATATGAAATATTTATACCATGTAGTTATATCCCTATTTGTTTTTACATATCTTAAGTTAGGTTAAGTTAGGTAGGAATGAAATGACATGTATATACTATGCCCTGAATAAAGCAAGGTCCGATGAAGGTATAGGCATCTGCCCCGTATAGCGTAGTCCTACCGATTAAAATGAAATGAAATCACATATCATTCGCTTCGACATCATGTTTTTCTAAAAAGTATATACGGGGTGGCGCATTAGTGTGACAAAGGCCCATATCTCCTTTATTTAAAGAGATACAAAAAAAAATTAAATACAAAAGTTGCAAGATATGTTCCAGTGCATATTCCAAAAATATTTTTAATTATACAGGGTAGATCATAAAAGCTTAGAAGTAATTTTAAATTTTTTTTAAACTGAAAACCCTATATATTATTACATATTTAGATTCTACATACAATTTTAGACACATTTTATGTATAATGTCCTATACCTAAGTCTAACCATTTTTGACATATTTCAAATTTTTTGTCAAAAATGACGTTTGCAGGCAAAAACATAGGTGGAAATATTTTCTAAACGAAGCCTTTATCAATTAGTTACGGTCGGTTTCCTTGGAAATGGAAACCCCCCTATTTTTTAATTCTATCCTATTTAGCATTAAAAATAATGGTGACTTTGTATAAGAGTGTATATTCCAAAAAATTGTAGTTTTTGAAATAATGACAATTTAACATTTTTTTATTGTAAAAAGGCTATACGGCTTTCAAGTTTTGTTGTTAGTTGGCCGTAACGGCGAGGCGTGGCATATAAAAATAATAGTCTTTTCATATTCATTATTTCAAAAACTTAAACATACCGTGCACATTAGCACCAGGCGTATATGCAACTAATTTTACACAAATGCTTATTCTTACATAACGTTTATTTGATTGTACACTCATAATACATCAATATATATTTTTCGCCTTCTGAAACGTAAAATTGACATTACAATCTTGTGAACGTCAAGTGTAACTACATTTTTACGCACACTATTGTAAAAACACCGCTACAATGTGGTAAAATGGCCAGTAAATTGTAAGCTTTCAGAAACAGAAAAAATATATGAAGTATAAAATAATAAAATATGTTTATGGAAACGTTTCTGATGAAATACATGTCCAAAACAACGTTATTTTTACATTTTTGGTTAAAATTGTAAGGTACCGCCATCTTTCGATAACTCAAACAGTGATGACGATAATTGACAGGCTTGACAGGAGTTAGTAAAATTTGACATTTTAGCAATTTATTAATGTTGGTAATGTTTATCGATATCACCAGTTGTTGAATTTACAAAAAAATAAAATAATTTGTTATTATTTTTTTTTTTTTTACAGAAATGTTAAATTAGTTGTCTTTCCTATAGTTCCGGCGCTGGTGATGTACACGACATTCTCAGCCAGATATTGTTTAAACTTTTCAATGCGATCTTCTTTTTTGAAGTATTCATAAAATCGTAAGGGAAGTATGGACTTAAAGTTCTCGGTTTTAATGATAATATGTTTACCATACTTGGTGTCGATAGTATTCATATCAATATTATAGTATTCATATTTTGCACCCACCTCCAAGTCTTTTACGTTCGTGAAGGATTTACAGAAAGTGCTACTGTTCAATGCAGATAGATCCATCTTTACTGATTCGAGAACGCTTTGAATTTTGAGTTGACACCGGAACTGTCCTTTATATTACTGCATCATGATTTTTGATGGTAGAGGGTAGAGTGTGCTTTGAGAATTGCATCAGTAAGCTATTCTGCATCTGATGATAATAACTGCTACCATCAGGATGCTTCCACTTTTATCGCTCCAGGAACGATATTTTGCTCTTGCATAAACGACTTATTGCTCATTGTACTAGGACTATACACTGTTGAAGAAATGATTCATGTGAATTTACATATGGTGGTGTATAACCTTGTCTACTTTTAGCATAGACAACAACCTATCATTTTTTTGTTTCCATAAACTGATTCTATTTTTATATCTCTAAAAATGTGATATGACTTCTATAATCTTTCAGTTTGAGCACTCTAATTTTAGATTTCTAAGAATTGTACATATACCATCTTGTTTCCATACACTGATTCTATTTTTATATTTCTAGAAATATAATATGATATCAGGTCATTACTCTTGACCTTGAAAACTCTATTTTTAGATTTCTAAGAATTGTAATGATGATGACCTGGCAATTTCTATTTTTAGCTTTAAATTTTGATCTAAATGTGTCCTTGATTTGAGTACCTCTTAAATGTTTAAACTTGTTAAATACCCACCTTGTCCTACTTTTAGTTTGAAAACTATTTCACCTTCACACAATTTAGAGCTAAGTATCATTTGATCTTGATCTACATTTTAGCATACATACATACTTAACAACCTGTCATTCTTCATGTTTCCATGAACTGATTCTATTTTCAGATTTCTAAGAAATGTAATATGATACCCTGCAGTCATTACTCTTTGACCTTGAACGCTCTATTTTTTAACTAATATGATCATGATAATGATGATGCTGATGACATTGCAATTTCTATTTTTAGCTTTAAATTTAGATTTTTTGTTTGAAAAGGCTGAACTTAGAAAATTTCTTAAAACATATATCACCTACTAGGGATAGCTGCCCAATTTGATATATGTGTTAGATACATTCAAAATTGACAGAAGGAGTAGAGTAAATTTATTTTTGGCAAATTTTGCCCGTTTTCGAGAAAATTTGATTTTTTGTTTGAAAACGCCGCTTAAAATATATTTCTATCACCGACTAGGGTAGCTTTTACATTAGGGGTAGCTTTATGCATTACTTTCGTCATGTTTGCCTATCAAAAGTTTACTGAATTATGCACATGCAAAGAAAGCATTTTATTATAAACTAAGAAATGTCATACGATACCCTACACGTCAATAATCTTTGACCTTGACCACTCTATTTTAGACTT
Organism: Vesta saturnalis; assembly: GCA_036346205.1. Classification (NCBI taxonomy): domain Eukaryota; kingdom Metazoa; phylum Arthropoda; class Insecta; order Coleoptera; family Lampyridae; genus Vesta; species Vesta saturnalis. Next base: position 1,296,102 of record JARFJB010001486.1, on the reverse strand, counting down.
CCAAGAATTGTAATATGATGATGACATTGCAATTTCTATTTTAGCTTTGACAGATTCCCGCCAAAACGTTTGACCGCAGAGTAACCTTGTAATATGACGAGGATAGTGACCTTGTAATTCTGTGTTTAGCGAGCTCCAAAATTTTAATTTCCCCAATAGTTTGACCTTGAAGAGATCCAAAAGCTTACATTTCTCACCACCAGAGGGCGAGTGACCTTAAATTGGTCCAGAACCGGCCCTAATCACTACTAAGGTGTTTTAAGGGCGTCTAATTACATTGCTTATATATTATGTTTAATAGGGAATAAGAGTAGGAACAAAAGTAGGAACAGGGAAACCGCTTATGTTAAGAAAAAACTTTTATTTTGGTAAATTTCCGTATCGTTGAAAAGCGTGGTGTGACGTCACGATCTTTACTTGCTTAAAATGGCGCCTGATAAAGCATTGTCATTTTTACGAACATAAATGGAGATACCTTTGTTTTGCATAAATCACACATGCTGTTATACGTATCCTGCGTTCGTCAGCAGGATATCAGCAGCTTTCGTAGTTCGAATCTACGTTAGTCGTTTAATCTACATTTTCATTATTGTAGGTGGAACATTTTGTGACAATTACCTTATGTTATCATAATGCTACAGTTCGTCTATTTGTATGTTGAAGACAGATGAAAGTTATAGTACCTTCCCGTACGTTTATAGTATGGAAATTATAGTGTACCTTACATTATGGTCTACAGTCGTTTATATTTCGTTTATTTGTACGTTGAACATAAATGGAAATTACCTTTACATTATCGTATATTTGTCTTGTGAATTGGAAATGAAAATTCTCAAACTACAGTTCGTTTAAGACAAGATTAAAATAGTTATTTTGTACAAGTAAGTACTTATCCTTTTAGTGCAGTTTAAGTAAATACCAATTAGTTATTTTGATGCAGTTAAAAAGGAACAGCTGAGTCCTGCTCCTAAGATAAAAATATTTGAGTTCATAACCTATCGCAACTGTAATTTGTTGACATAGGTCAATACACGTTTCATTATTGAATACAGTGTTGATCATATTGCATTTTGAATTTTAAGTAAACATAGATTATAAGGTTGTACAGTGTTTAATTTAGTAATTTTAAGATCGTAAGGTTTTACGAGAAATATCGTTTTAGTTATTTTATGCTGATATTAATCAGACATTTTGCTTTATTAAATATACATTTAAATACAGTTGTTTAGTGTTTATTCAGATTACCTATTATGCTTTGAGATACAACCATTCTCAATTTTTTTGTATTTTAATTATAAACGAAGAAATTGAGTGGTTCCCAAAATAAACAAATGCTAATACTGATTACACTTATGGATAAATCTCTGCTTCCCCCACACCTGAAGATTAATGAGTTCTCAATAACAGTACCTCACTGAGCTACACCGTGGTGCAATTTACCTTTTAAAATATAACAACACCCCAAATTTTTTATTTGTTATAACCTTCAACATTATACATATAAATGAGTAATTAATTTATCTAATTAGTTTACTTTACAAAACAAAACATGCTTTAAATGTAATGTAATATAATTTGGCCTTGGGAATTTTTTATAAAACGATTTCACCTTGAGAAAAAGTCACCTTTCAACTGGTCTTGGAGTTGGCCATGGGCCTAACCTTGGAGTTAGCCTTGTGAATTTCCCGTGGCTTAATTTGGTCTTGGAGAGATACTATAAATACGTACATTTGAGTTTATTTATTCAGTTCTGTTCTGAAGAGCATTACGTTATCATCGTTATGGAATCTTTAAATGTTAATCAAATTCTGGGTCTGTTCCATGCCGGTGTGTTAACCGAAGAGGGACTGAAAAACGCCTACAATATTATTACTTATAAGATGCTGTGTGAAAATGACACTATCGATTCGATCGACAGCGGAGGATTTGAACATGATAACGGTATGTCTTTCGATTTTCTATTGTTTCGTTTCATGAATGAGTACATTACAGGGGTTGCAGCAAAGCCAATCGGGTTCAGGGCTAACAACCCAGCAGCAGCAACAACAGCAAGAGGCCGGACCATCCTCTACCCAAACGAGATTCAATCATATAAATATAATAGGAGAATCAAACAGTAAATATATAAGAAAGTTTAACACTACATGTAAATCGCTGAGATTTACCTTTGATGATGACGAAACATGCAAGGATAATCCCTTAACCTGGCTGCAGGTAAAATTATACCATTTCCTAAATGTTATTTATTTATTTAACACTTATTTTTTTATAGAGTGCATTCGAGGAACTGTCTATGTACATTGTGAAGGATTCGGCTCCGTCAGATCGCGTCGGTATCACATTAAGGAATCCAAATATCCCAGACAAACCAATTGGCGTATCATTTAGAAAAGTGGACCAGTTGTCGGCGAGGGTGATAATGTCGTTACTGGAAAAGGTGATGCAGAGCAACGCTAGCTTCTTCTCGAGCGACTTGTTAGTTTTAAACGTGAATAGAGTGACGGTACCTGTTGGCTATGGACGCAAAAACTTGACGGGTTTAAAGTTTGAAGACTTTTGGAAATCCAAAGACAGGGTATTATTATTGTACCAGCAACAATGAACGATAATTATTCGTTTAGCTCACGCACTAGTCTTAGCAATAGCGTTTAGAAATAACAGTGCAATGCGTCATAGTATGGAAATGGGCTGCCGCTTACTTCAAACGCGAGCTATGCAACTAAAACAGCGGTGTAGATCTTAGTCAGGGTGGTAGTTACGAGCATATTCAAGCATTTCAAAATCATTTAACTTCATATATGAGGGGTCGTTTTTATATTCTCGGACTAGGCATGATAAGAGTAGATTAGAACAACAATAGAAATTTATTTTTCAATATAGGCCCCTTGATTTTCAATACAAGTATTACATCCCTTCAATAACATCTTTAACCCATTATAAAAATATTCTTTAGGTTTGCTCTCAAAATGACTTTCAACAGCCGCTATAAGTTCATCATCGTCCCTAAATTTTCTTCCCCTTAGTGTTCTTTTGAGATCTGGAAACAAAAAATAGTCGTTAGGGGCTAAATCTGGACTATAAGGTGGATGATCAATTTCTACAAAGCCACATTTAGCAACGTCGGCTTTTGAAAGTCTTGAATTATGGGCTGGTGCATTATCATGAAGCATCAGGACACTTCGCGTTAGTTTTCCGCGTTTTTTCACATTAACAACATCTCTGAGCCGATGCATTAAGCTTGCATAATATTCTCCTGTGATTGTACCACCCTTCTTCAAATAATTAATCATTAAAATTCCTTGGCAATCTCAAAAACAGTTGCCATATTTGTCCTGCAGAGGGTGATTGGAACCCCTAATATGCCACTGCATCGACTCTTATTTCGACCAAGTATCAAAATGTTGGACCCAAGTTTCATCTCCGGTGATAAGTCGATTGATAATTAAATCTGGTTCGTCCTACAAAGCGCCAAAATTCTTCACACTTCTCCATTCGAGTAAGCATTTGAAAAGGCGTAAGCATTCGTGGAACCCATCTCGCACTGACCTTTGTCATACCAGGTAATCTTGTAAAATTCTGAAAACTGTGGTTTCTGAAACTTTTAATAAAGACGCTAATTGTCGCTTCTTTAATCTTGCATCGTCCAATACCAAACACATGGTTTTTACAATAACATCCGAAGTGATCATGTCAACAGGCCAACCTGGACGGGATCGTCATCTAGTGATTCTCAGCCATGTTTAAACAATTTTGACCATTCACAAATAGTCGACTTGGAAAGGCAATTATCGTATACAATCAACATTTCTTCACAAATAACTTTTGTAGATTTTCAGCTCGATATTCAAATTTGTCCATGTTGCGACGTTACAACACAACCTGACAGATATTAGAACTAATAATGCTGCAATTGTTTTGTAAATTGTCAAACACCTTACCATGGCATATGTGATTTAAAATCAATAAAATGAAATTTACATTAACATTGTAAATTGCTTAGTCTGGGAATATAAAAACGACCGCTCGTACTATAGTGGCTTATAATTTGCGGATAGGTGATTCGGTTTACTTTGAGGGTCCTAGGAAATCGGATAGAGTTGTTTTAAGTTTGTTACTGGAAGACGAGCACTATAATGCCATAACGAGCCTCACTTCAGCATTTACCTGCAGTTATTACTGCGAACAGTGTAGAAAATGTTGTAATGACAAGAAACAGCATGCGAAATGTTTGTATCAATGTCCTTGTTGTCATCAAAAGCCGCTATGTTCCATTCAAGATCCGAAAATTGTTTGCAATCATTGAAAGAGAAATTTTTATGGGCAAGAATGTTTTAGGAATCACAAGGACACTGAACTAAGTGAAAAATTACGTAGACGTTTAGTGTCTCAAAACCATTGAAGTAAAGGGTAAACATAGATGCGGATACAGCCTTTGTCCCACGTGCAAGGACCAAAAACCTATTGGACATCTTTACTATATGCCCATTAACAAGACTCGAGGTGACACTGGTGATGGTAAAGCTTCTATGTTTATCTTTTATGATTTGGAATGCGTGCAAGGAGAAGGTGTGAGAGGAGACGAATGATAGATTTCTGCATGAGCCTAATCAATGTTTGCTCTGTTTGTATCCAATGTACTGACAATCTGGATGTCCGATGTGGAGCGAAAGAGGTACGATGGGTGTTTTATGCTTAGATGTATGCTGTCTAATAGTAACCGATGGAGACCCAAAGTCATCTCCAACGGTCTAAAACTAATCTTCATTCAATGCGACGATATCAGGTTTATTGACTCCCTTAATTTCATTCCATCACCACTCTCGGCATTTCCGAAAACTTTCAATTTTCCCGAGTCCAGGGATATTTCCATTTCTCTTCAACACATCCGCAAATCAGAATTATGAGGGTCCTTTTCCTCCGCTTGAATATTATTGTGCAGATCAGATGACGGAGAAAGATAGGCAAACATCTTTAGGTTGGCATGTGACTTAGACCCAAAGTAATTATGTTTTTAAGACGAGTGAAGAGATTGTGAAGTGTGGCTTGATGGATGTTACGGTCCTCGTTACAGGTTGCATTAGTTTCTAGCCCACCTTTTCGAACCCAAAATAAATTCGATCCGTTTGAGGAGTCAACCACAATTGCTAGTGCCTGCAATAAAGTGTTTCGTAGACTTTTCCTCAAAAAAAACACAATCGGTCTCATTCCAAAAGGCGGTCACAGACATGCCGACAAAGAGTCAAAAGTCGTAATACAGTGGTTACGTTGGGTGGAACATTCACAACAAGTGACCATACAGCATGCAGGAAAAACTCGCAAGTTTAGAACAGCTGAAGGTGTTAAGGTCGACGGTTATTTCACTGAATCAAATACGGTTTACGAGTTTCTCGGATGCTATTGGCACGGTTGCGAGGAGCGTTTCCCCAATCAAGCCAATATTGACCCCAACCTAGGTGTAAATACATCCATGTTTGTCCGAAACGGAAACACGGCGGCGCGGTCGCAGTTTCTACGTCAGCGCGGATATAATTTAGTGGAAATGCGAGAATGCGACTTTAAAAACTAATACTTGCAAATGATGAGTTAAGAGCATTTATACAGAATCTAGGCGGTCAAGATGACGAACCCTTAAATCCACGAAACGCGTTTTACGGTGGTCGAACTAATGCTAGCAAACTCTACCATGAGTGTGACGGTATTAGTGAGAAAATCATGTACTATGAGGTGTGCTCATTATACCCCTATGTAAATAAATACTGTAAATACCCTGTAGGTCATCCAAAAATTCATGTAGGTTTAGATTGTAAAAACATTTCATTGAACACGGTGGAGGGTTTAGTTAACTATCGAGTACTACCGCCCTCTGATCTCTAGTACCCTATTTTACCTCTAAAAATGCATGCCAAGCTGATGTTTGTGTTATGTAGGACTTGTGGCGTAGACCTAAATGAAGGGAAGTGTGGGCATAGTGAACCGAGGTGAGGCCTAAAACTATTAATGTATCCATAGCAGCGTACACGACAGCTCATGTACGTTTAGAGCTACATAGTTATCTGGAGAAGATGGACCGTCGTGTTCTGTATTAGGATACAGACAGTGTCATATTGGTGGCGAAACCCGACGACTGGAATCCAGCTTGTGGAGATTTCCTTGGTCAGATGACCGACGAGCTGGAGACGTACGGTAAAGGAAGTTATATAGCCGAGTTTGTTAGTGCGGGACCGAAAAACTACAGTTATAATGTGTTTTCAACCAGTGATCAGACACTTAAATCAACGTGTAAAGTGAAGTGCATGACCTTAAACTATAAGAACTCTCGTGTTATAAACTTTGAATCGATGAAAAATATGGTGACTAGCAATAGTAAAGCCTCCCTTTTTGTATATAACGATAGGAAAATAATTAGAGGCAAGTGTTACAATGTATTATGTATGCCCGAATCTAAACAGTATAGAATAAGTTACTCTAAACGGCAAAGGATTGAGAACGTTGACACTTTACCGTTTGGGTATAAGGAATAAATAAACACAAATAAAGAAAAATTATTTTATTTACAAACCCCATCTCATTGAGGATGAGCTCCAACTCCTGGTCTGAGTGTTTTCGTGTTTTCGTGTCTGCGTACGTGCGTGCTGTCATGTTTTCGTGTTTTTGCGTTAGCGGGTTTTTCCGGTTTTCGCGTTTGTGTGGTTGCGTATTTTCGAGTTTGCGTGTTTGCATGTTTTTTCGTTAGCATGTTTTTCGTGTTTGCATGTTTTTGTGTTAGCGTGTTTGTATGTTTTCGCGTTAGTGTGTATTTCGTGTTTGCGTGTTTTAGTGTTTTCGTGTTTGCGTGTGTTCGTGTTTGCGTCTTTTCGTATACATCTAGATGACACCACCTCTATTACAGAAAATTTTCATTAGTCCATACACCACTAGATGGCGCTACAAACAAACAAATTCAAATTTCGCAACAAGGGGCCACTACAAGAGAGCGCAGGCCTACAGTCTCGAGGTCAAACCTCAGATCAGGCAACGAGATCAGTCTCAAGGTCAACCTCAATCTCAAGGTTAAAAATACGACCCCCACGTAGATATGTATAAAAAGTGGAGGGGAAGGTGTCCCAGAGCTTGTGACGTTACAAAAAAAGTGGAGGGGAGAGTGCTCTTGTTGTACTGACAAAGGACAAGAAAACAAAGTACTATTTATCAATGTACGTATGTTTCCAAACCTGGCAATTAATCTACTATCCGTGAACCAGATTGTTCAAAGTGGTGGCCAGGTCAAATTTAACAATACGGCTGTGTTATAATGAACATCAAGAAAAATATAGTAGCAACGCAAGCATCATCAACAACATGTACCGCTAAATATGCCCAGAGGATATGCAGGCATGTCATATGAAGAACAAGGTACCTATCTATGGCATCAAAGAATGATATTCCAATTTCAACAGTTTACAGAAAATGACAAGTAACACTGAACATTTAATTTTCTCAGGAAAACCAGAGAATCTGACATGTTTAACTTGCAAGGAAGGTAGACTCGATTACCTTTTAAACATGAAGGCTAGAGCAAAAAGTCTTCTTGAATTGGTCCATTCAGACATATGTGGGCATATGGAAACAAAAACACTAGGTGGTGCAAAGTACTTTACTACAGTTCTTGATGATTTTTCAAAAAAAATCTTCGTCTATTTTGTCCGCAACAAATCGGATGCTCTTGAAAAATTTAAAGAATTCAAGAATGAAGTTGAAAATCAGTTAGATGTTTTTATCAAGACATTTCGAACAGACAATGGTCTGGCATATGTAAATAATGAATTCTTTAATTTCTTGAAGGGCGCCGGAATCAAACACCAGACAACCACACCATATACCCCGGGGCAAAACGGAACCGCAGAATGTATGAACAGGACACTAGTTGAAAGAGCAAGATGTATGCTACTAAATGCTAATTAACCAAAAATGTATTGGGCTGATGCAATTCATACTGCCGCCTACGTCGTCAATAGTTCACCAACGAAGTCATTATTTTTCAAAACTCCAGAAGAAATGTGGTCCGGTCAGAAACCAATCATATGCGTGTACTTGGTTGTGATGCCATGGTACGCCTACCTAAAGAAAAACGAAAGGAATGGGATCCGAAGGGACATACAATAATTTTCATTGGACATTGTGAAAACACTAAATGTTATAAATTCATAATGCCTAACTCCGGAAAAGTAATAAAAGGTAGAGACGCAATATTTCTTGAATCCAACGTAAAAGAGATTATGTTTCTGTCGAGTTGTCACCGAAGAAACCTGATACAGGAAGAGATGTTTTAACAGAAGAGGAACAAGAAACTGAAACATAATGGGGTAGTAATGAAGGTGAGAAGGATGATGAAATAAATAAAAATACAGAAAGTTCAATACAAACCCTTCGAGATCGTGGCACTATTCAGAAACCTAGAAAGTTTGACGATTTTCTCATTATTGGATCGATTCCAAATATCAGATTGCAAACAATCTGTAACTCCAATTATAAAGGGAAAACAAGTGGTATGTCAAAGTACCAAGGAAGAATTCTTTCCTTACCGTCAAACAGCTGGCACAACGAGACCTTGATTTAAATTATGCTATCATTGTGATATCCAAAAATCTTGAAAACCCTACTAAACAGGATATAGCAAAAGTAAAGCGGATGCTTAGGTACTTGAAAGGTTCTCTAGATAAGGGTATAATATTCAAGGCGGAAAAGGATAAAACTTTAGTCTGCTACAGTGATGCAGATTTTGCTGGCGATCAAGCAGCCAGCCATTCAACATCTGGAATGGTATGCCTGTTTTCAGGACCTATAGGTTGGAGGAGTAATAAGAAAAATGCAGTTGGTTTATCTTCAACCGAAGCCGAATTAATTGCAGCTACTGAAGCTGTACAGAGATCGTTTGGCTTAAAGTACTACTTGTAGAGATAACAGAATGCAAAGAACTTCCAATTCTATTTTTGCACAATGAATCCACAATCTACCTGGCTCAAAATCCGTCTTATGAACAACATCGTACAACTAAGCATATCAAACGTAAACATTATTACATACGAGAATGTGTTTCTGAAGGTTTACTGAATGTGATGCCAGTCGAATCAGAAGCTCAGCTAGCAGCCATGCTCAATAAATCATTTATGGGGTAAATGAAAACACATGTTTGGGGTAAAAGAAAACATGTTTCCTTTTACCCCAAAGAATTTGTCGTAAGTACAAAATCTTTCAGATGCCACGAACTTATGTGAAAAAGAGACCGTCGCGGCCATATTCAACAGAAGAATTACAAAAATCGGTGGCTGATGTTTCAACTAATAATTTAACATATCGGCAAGTGTCTGAAAAGAGTACCAGTTTCTAACATCTTTAATAAAAATGGTCGTAAAATTCCCGAAGGAAAATTAGGCGGTGGGAAAAAACCTGCTTTGACACCTCAAGTGGAAAATGATATTGAACAATGTCTCATGGGAAGGTCAAAACAAGAATTACTTCAATTAGTGCAAAGCACGTGGTACAAAATAAAATAAAAACGACCTTTAAGGATGGAATACCAGGGCACGATTGGTATATTGGGTTTATGTCACGTCATCCAAGGCTGAGCTTAAAGAAACCTGAACATCTCCAAAAGTCAAGGATCTTAGCAAGAAACCGAGAAGTAGTTTATGACTTTTACGATAAACTGGAGAAAGTAGTTACATTTTACAATATCGTACCATCATTTTCATTTAACGCTGACGAATTTGGGTTTAATTCAGATCCTTCAAAAGTCCGTGGCATAGGTATTAAAGGGCATACCTTGAGTCGCGTTAGTGGAGGCTCAGGTACAGAAAATACCACAGTATTGACATGTGCAGCAGTAGATGGCACAATACTTCCACCTCTGATTATATTCAAAGGAGCTGCGATCGAAGCCCGTTGGACATCAACCGCTGCGTTTCCTTGAACAGTGTACGCAGCATCCAGGAATGGATGGATAGAAGAACCCCAGTTTTTTTAGTGGTTGTAAACTTGTTTTATAAGTCATGTCCGTAAAAAACGTATTACTCTGGAATTACCGGACGCAACCTCTTTGCTTTTATATGATGGTCACAGCAGCCACATGCGTCTACGCATAATAGAACTTGCTATAGAGGCTAATATCCAAATTATAAAATTTCCTAGCGATCTTACTGATAAAATTCAGCCCTTGGACGTGCTGAACATGATTTTGTTGAACTCTTGGCCTTAGTTTGGGCAGAAGCTATGACAAAACCAAATATTGAAGCAGGATTTATCACTACAGGAATTTGTCCAGTAATTTGACATCGTTTTCCAGAAAGTGAGTTTGATCTAATGCAGCTTCTAGCTTATCAGAAGAGAAAACGGACAAATAATGTCGGCTCTCTAACCAAACCTGCTTCCGAAGTAGAAGAAGCTGGCCCCTTCTGTGTTAAGAAAAGAATCTTTCAACTATTCATTACCAGCTACTGTAACTGATTCAAAAATTCATTATCAAAAGTTGTATAATTCAAACGTTTCAAAATATGCAATAAACGAGTATGAAGCCTAAGGTATTCTCCTCTAGAAGGTTTAATTTTAAATAAATAAATTATAGAAATGTTAATGATGCGGAAAGGTTAACTGTTGAGAAACGTAAATTAATAAGGCGTAAATTAAATTTAAAAAGGGTTGATCCAAATTTATTTAATTCGTATAAGAAAGTAGAAATAAACCAGACCATGGAATTGGATTGCTTAAAAGATAAACTTCATAACATTCAATCTTTAATTCGTTTATTTAAAATTAAACCTTCTAGAGGAGAATACCTTAGGCTTCATACTCGTTTATTGCATATTTTGAAACGTTTGAATTATACAACGTTTGATAATGAATTTTTGTATTTACATGATCAATTGCTAACTTTATGTAATGAATCAATAGAATTAATCGAATCTATTAATGAAAACATTGAATTGAACAATGAGTTACCATATTTAGACAGTTCTAATATTTCTGTCACATAACGACAATGTTAATACTTCAGTTAGTATTCCGGCTGAAGACTTTTCCAAATTAATTCAAAATTTAAAAGTTTCTAGAAGTTCTGTTCCTGTTTATAAATTAAATCTAAAATTTAATGGTAGTGAAAAAGAAGTTTTTACATTTATACAAAGATGTGAGGAATTAATGATGGCTCGAAACATTTCGAAGTCGGAGATGCTTTTATCTGGTATTGATCTATTTTCAGGAAAGGGTTTAATATGGTTCAGAGCAGTACGGTCCCTGCTCGAGCGCCAGGTGTGATGTGGTGGTGGTTTAAAAGCCCTGGTGTAAATAATTTAATAATAAATAAATAGGTGTAAACGTTCGCAAAACAAATCGTTAAAATAACCAGGGACCCAAAACACTCAATAAAAGATAATGCCGTTGTCTCAGTCGGCAGACTAAAGCAGGCCAGTTCATGCTTTTTTTTGATTTGCTTAATTACCACAATTCCAGCCTAGTTACTTCCACCCAACATCAATATAGTAACTGCAATGTAACAATAATAAAAATTATCTCGGACGCCAAGTTATTTTTTTATTATGCTCGGAATAACTAAACCGAGGATACAATAAAAATCACCAAAATGTCAAAATAAAAGATATACAAACTATGTTTATTAAACATTTAAATTTAGAATTATATAAAATATATCTTAAAAACTAGTTGTAATAACCTTACATTACTAAATTATTAGGATATAAATACCTGTTCGAAACTTTTGTACACAACTTTTTGATAACCTCTGGTATTTACGGAAACATGGAAATGTGAACCAAATGTGATGTAATCTTTGCACAAATATTGCGCAATATGTCGTAATAACAATGCTATACGTTGTAAACAATACCAAAGATGAATTTTATCTCATATAAATTTATCTTCGCGAAATTTGAATAATCCAGTGTTTATTGCATTCTTTTGAAAGTTCAAATAAAAAATGGGATCTAAATTTAGATCTGAATTAAATGCAAAATTACAATCATAAGCATAGAAAATACCAAAAGTAATAAAAGTAAAAGTGGTAAAAGTAAAAATTATAAAAATAAAAGTAAAAGTGCCTGCAAAAAGCAAATGTTTCAGATTTTAATATAATACAAATTAAATGTATCTTACGATTAAATCAATGGCATTTTTCACAAAATTTAGGTGGAAACATGGCTTCCTAATCAAAACAACGTTCAACAAGTAAAGCTCAAAAGAACGCTTAGATATCAGGTGATATAGCGGTGCGCGAAAAAATATATGCAGAAAATTAATTCAAAAATATGGGAGTATAAACCCCTAAGAAGATATGCAACTTAAATTACACCAAAATGCAAATTAAGTTGCCTACCATATACTTCATTAATAATTAAAAACTTTGTTATTTACAACTAAATGAACGAAGAACGTAAAAGATTCGTTACACCTCCATGTACATCCAGTACAGTGGTTTAGATCTTTCCTAAAGCAATACGTCAAAAAAGATCATTGAAAAATAGTGAAGTCCACAGGTCGTAAAAAAACCAACACCCCGTTTAAAACAGCTACAGTATGGAGAGGTAATATCGACGGAAGAGGTAGCTGCTAGGTTCAGAGAAGCTGAAAATAGGAAAACAACACTACCCAAAACAGTTCAGAAACCAAGAACTAAGAAAACAACAGCTACAGAAAAAAGTTAAAGAAAAAATCTAGGAGTTTTTCCGACGAAAACTCTTCTCTCTCTTCACGATGAATCAGACGATTCTAAGTTGGTCTATTCAGATGAGGATTCCACATTTATGGGTTTAGAAGAAGTAAATTGGGAAATTTCACAAGACAAGAAAACCGAAGCTGACAGCCTTGAGGTTTCGGACCAATCGGAGATGAACATACCACTTGCAGAACTGCGTGGAAAATTAAACGTCAAAATAGGAGACTTTATAATTGTGAAGTTTATTTACAATTTCGATACTAAGAAACCAATCGAAAAAAATTTTGTTGCAGAAGTAGTTGACTTAGATGTTAATATGTCGGCTAAATTTCTTAGAAAGTCTAGTAAGGTTAGTGATACCTACATATTTCCGTTGGTGGAAGATAAGCAAGCGATTAATTTTGACCAAATACTAGCTATTATTAAACCATCAAGTATTATGCGAGGTCGTTATTCCTTCACCAACATTTCAGCCTACCGATGTTGCTAGACTTATTTTTATATGTTTATTACCTACTAATAGACCAAAAATGTACCAAAGTTGCTTATTTACGTTTTCTCACATGTATCCCTTAAGTGCCTAAACCAGTTTATTTATCTGATGGTTATACAATTTACAATACTTATGTAATTTACGTCTTATGGAGAACAAGAAACATATCTATATTTAACTGGCCTAAGTCGCATTCTATTTTATCATAAGAATCGTTCAATGCACAAGCTGCATAAAGAAAATTTTAGTAATATATAAACTCCTGGTTATCACCCTGCCTTGCTTAATGTTCTTTTAGTCTGATACTGAATAGCTTCAAGCTTAAGTTCTTTATGTCAGCCGAAAGACTATTATATTCCATTAGGACTCTGCATCCTATGAATATCTATCTTATTAGCCATGTATAAAATTGAGGCTGCTAAATTGAAATGTGGCAGTACAATTGTATTGTAAACAGTTTTCCTTTCCCACATTTCCAGGTAACTACTGGATCAGTTTTGCGAAACCTTCTTGCATATGTAGTCAATATGTTCCCCAAATTTCAACGTGTTATCTATTATTACTCCCAGATATTTTATCTGTTCAACAATTTCAATTTCTTTTTTGTCTATTATGATTTCTGTAGGAGTCCTACTCAGTGCATTATCTTTGTTGAGTTCACCAAATAACACTGCTTTTGTTTTCTATGTATTGAGCAATATTACACCATCATCTGTAAAGCACTTTCCATGTCGTTTATAAATATTATAAACAAGAGTGTCCCGATAACACTTCCCTGTGGAACACCAGTTTGAATGTTTAATATTTTTGATATGTACTCACCACACTGTACTTTTTGCTTTCTATTATTGAAATAGCTTTGAAACCATCTAAGAACAGTGCCCTGAATACCATGACGTAGCTTCAATGTCAATATTTCTCTATCAACAGTTTCAAATGCTCGTTGCAAGTCCAAAAAAACTGCTACTGTAATTAACCCTTTATCAATACTTACTTTCCATTCGTTTATTACACATTGAATAGCGGTTTCACAGCTATAATTTTTCCTGTACCCAGACTGACATTTTGCGAGAATATTATTCTCAGATATATTATGTAAAAGTTGTAAATAAACAATTGTTTCTAATATTTTTGTTTCTGTTATAATCATATTGACTGCTCTAAAATCCTTATGCTTTTTTGAATGCAATACTTTTGGTACTGGAATAATTGTGCTAATCTTAAATACAGTGGGAACTTGTCCGATTTCGAGTGAACAATTTATAATATTTAATAGGGTATTTGCTATCTCTTCGAAGACAAGTTTAAAAAAGTTTACGTTTATATCATTTTGACTTTTTTTATTTGGCAATGAGTATAGGATATCCTTCAGTTCCTCTTTACTGATTAGCTTAAAAGATTCAAATTTCACATCGTGACTTATAATTATATAAAATCATTATATTTAGAATTTACATCAGTTCTACATACATAAAGACAATATATATATATATATATATATATATATATATATATATATATATATATATATATATATATTGAGATGGTTAGGAATAAGATTAATACAGGGGCAAGAGTTAACAAGCTTGTATTCTTTATAGTGGGCAAATTTAAATAGATTGGAGAATGTATACACTGCGTTTTTATAAGTAAATTAGTAGACGAGTGAGAGAATATGGTTTTAATTTAACGAAACAGGCTTTGTGGAATTTGCACAAGTTTGTTTATTCATAAAAAGCAATGAGCTATACCAGTAGCATGCGAGGAAGGTCAGAACGATTGATATTTGTGAGTACGATTTGTTTCGTAGAACATATTTCAGTAAATTTTACAGTTTATTCAAATTATTTAAGCAATTTAGAAACCTTACAGATATTATTCACATGAAGTAGGTTAATAATAATATGTAGAACATGTATAGATTTAGTTACAATGCAAGAACTATATAAACTTTAAGAAAAGGTTATGATACGAACACTGTATAGTTATAATTCACAGACAAAGTGTACAAAAAGTGTAGGAGAAGTGGTAGTGCGTTATAAACATTAACTAGAACGTGAACAACTATTCTACAATGGGATATTTTATATAAAATTACATTTTGTGTATAAAATTTACATAAATGTGTTAAACAATGTGGATTTCTCAATTGACAAAGTGTTAGACTATAGAGTAAAAATAAACAGTGTTAATGTTAAAGACAGTTATAAAAATTTCATAAAGTAACATTTCAAGTGATTTGGACGTTTTAAACGTTATGAGTAAAATTGTAACAAATTAGGTTAAGTATTAATTTTAAGAATTTTGCAAATTTATAGTTTTGTTAGGATAATTTAAGCTTAAAATAAATTATAAAAGCAATTAATAGAAGGTTTCCCTCGTTTTCATAAAGAAATTTACAATGTACAAGTTACATGAACATAAAATTAGAAAAGTGGGGTTAACTACCTAAAATTATAATATGTAAAAGGAATTTCTGCTAAAACTAAGTTATATAGTTTGAAATAAATGTATTCTGATACAGTTTTTCATGTAGATTACGAATATGTAATTAGTTTAGGTGTAAAATATAGAATTTCTTAAATATATGTAAAATTGTCAAATTGGAAAGCTTCGAAGCAAGGGCTTGTGAGGTACATTTTTATGCGGAATTTTGCCTTTATTCCGAATCTGTTTTCAAAAAGTAAATCCGACTTATTTTAAGAAAGTTATAGCATAATTTGTATTTTAGTTAAGTTAACAATTTTGTTTAGACCAATCAGATGCTTGGATCTTTTGTGTGTATGGTACAGAAAAAGTTGAAATTTTGGTAGCTAAGAGAAATGTATAAAAGGAATTGCTCCTGATTTCTCGCTCTCTTGCTTGACTAACAAGTCAAAGTGTTAATAGTGTTGGTGTTAACATGTTACGTTTATAGTATCGGATTTTTGAAACGCGATCAATAAAGAGTCCTATAACTAAATTTAAAATTTAGGTTACCGATGTAAATTGTCGATTATAACAAAATTGATTCGATTTGAATTCGTGTTCAAATATCGGTTGATGTGTTTTTTTTTCTCTTCATGTTAATAAAATTATTCAGTTATTTGGAGTTGTTTATTTTCTTTGAAAGCGGCGCATTGTGTTAATAAACTAAATTCCATAACGGGATCTAAAATAAAAGTGAAATTAATTAAAATTTATATGAAAATAAAATATAAATTTAATATAGAAAAATTTTGTAAACATTTAAACCAACATTTAAATATACGATTTATAATAAAGTGCTTAATGGAAATATATAAGCAGTATTACGGTACATCACATTTACCACGAAGAAAAACCGTTCATCAACAAATTTGATTTGGATGAATTATGGAAATTTATACAGCACCATTGTGAACAGCAAAGCAGTATCACCGGCTACGCATGGGAAGAAGTCTACGTACAATATTCAAATATGGAACCAGCCAAATGAAAACATATTTGGAAAAATACAGTAACACATGTAAGTGAAATTTGATTTTCATAACCCATTTATTGCATTGATTATTCGTTTGATTTCCTGCATTTATGTTTTTAATTGATCATAAGTGTAAATGTTTGTGCGACATGGTATAAATATCTGTAAGGTAAATGAACCGGTGTTGTTATCAACATTATTTTTGAACAAAACAGAATTGAACTCACATATTTTAGATCGTTTATCGACATTTTTGACAGGCTGCATTTTAATTAATTCAGTTAGGACGCTACGCATGCGTTATTGTGCAGGTTTAACTAAGGTCTGTTTCATATACCAACCAAATATTATAATTTACAATTTATTTGACAAAGAACATTTCCATATTAGCAATAAAATTTTCCATGATTTCACAATTACATTTTAACGAAATTAAAATAAAATAAAATAAGATTAAATTATTTTTATTTTATTTGCCAACAATAAGCGTAAAAGCTAATGAACTCTATCCGCAATCGAGATAAATTGAGCTAGTACGGTACAGTATAATTTTATTATTAAAATAAGAATTAAAGTATATTATTATTTTTAATATATTACAGCCATATACAAATCAAAATCAACTGTTATCACACAATCAAGTTTTTCATTGTTTTCCACATTAATTTACTGTTATGCTTATTTTCATCAATATTTTCACTGTAATATTTCATCTTTTCGAATCTTGTTCTATTTCGACATTTTTTTTGTATTTGTCCCAATCGTTAGAGACTTTCGTGAACTGAAACTTTTTGAAGGCTGCATCTCGTGCTTTAATCATAACTAGTAAGTCTGTACTGAACCAAGGTTTATTTACATTTCTAACGATAATTGTCTTCTTTGACATCACATCATTTACCACCTTCATCACGTTATTATATAGTGAAATATTTTCATCAATTTTTGATATTATGTAATCATACTCATATTCTCAAACCTTGATTTTAACACTGAGGTATCCAGAAGATTTTCTCTGATTGCGATTGTTTTGTTTCTTTACTGCTTATCTGTGGTATCTTGATTCTAACAATGAATGATTGTTAAAACATATTCATCCGATACATTTACTACTATATCACTATGAATGCCAATAAAGTCAATTAATGTTTGCCTTCACTAAGATGATATTGCGTAACAAATTATTTTAATCCATGATTGATCAAACATTTTCTTGATCGCTCACTATATGTGCCTACTTCACCATAGTTAATATTAAAGTCTCCCACAATGACTATTGAAGACTTTTCATATACTATATGCTTCTTGCACCATTTTTCAAAGAAATTCAGAAAAACGGCATCTGAACTATTATATTTACATTTACTAAGTATAATGCTAAAAGTAACAAACCAATAATTCATCTGTAACACAAACTTCTCAGTCTCACTATATTTTAAGTCTTTTCTGATGTAGCATAATACTCCACCTGTTGCTGTGCTGATTGAATCAACTCTGATATGATCATAGTTTTCAATATCGATTTTAAACTCCATTATGTCATCTGTAAGGTGCGTCTCTGTGAAGCATAACCCTCCAGGGTCTTTATCTTTGATAAATCTCTCAAACTCATCGTAGTGAGCAACAATACTCTTAGCATTTTGCGCATAAATTAATTCTGATATTTTGTCATCGCTGCTATTTTGCGTCCACATATCATATACACCCCTATTAGAACATAATTGCTATAAACTTGACACTTGACACTATCATATGGTCAGTGGTTGATCTCTAAATTGACATTAAACTTATTATTTGCTTCTGTACAGTTTGGATATATTTTAGAGTCTACACATTTTGCTGTTCTTTTGTACAATTTGTACTCATTGAAACCACAACAGTTAGAGCACCGGTAGACATCCACACTTTCATATAGTGCACAAACTGAAAAACCTATACACAGGAAATTTTTTATTATCTTGGAATAAGTTTCTCCATCGCATCCTAGTATAGCTTTATATTGTTGTTTCATTTTTTTTACAGAAATTATCCTTAAATATCTATTGTCTCTCAATTCTTCATTCTGATTTGCCATACTCTTAATTAATTGGTCTTCAGACAATTCCTTTTCTATACCAACAACTCTAACTCTTGGTTTTTTAAGTTCAGGCATACTCACAGTATATTTGTCTCCCATTTTATCCTGCACTTCCTTACACATTTTTTTACTTTCTTTCTTTCTGTTACACTTCATTATGACTACTCCACTCTTAATTTTGCTTAATTTAGCGACACCAATTTCAAGATCAGCAGGTTGAATAAACCGCTTCAATTCTTGTTCAGTCTTCGTATTTTCTTGATTAACATCCATTAGCTTTATGATCACTGCATGTCTTGCTGACTGCTGCGCCAAAAATTATAAAGCCAATATTCAAAGAAATGTGTTTGAAAATGAAAATACTACAAATGCACTAACTGCAGTTTTGGTATAAGTTCTCGAGAAATTGCGGACCAGTTTGGAATGCTTAATACAACTGCATCAAAAATTTGAAAAAGAATCATTTCCATTCGTACAAACTTCAGTGTTATCCGGAGTTGCTTGAGGGGGATTTTGAGAGAAGAGTGTACATTTATGTTAATTAATGAACCAAAGTGCAAAATTATAGGATTTGGTCAACAAAAAGGCTTAAAATTGTTGTTGAAAGCCCATCTCAATATCGTCAAAAAATTAATGTTTGGGTAGAATATTCGGACAACATATTAGTGGACCATTTTTTTTATGAAGAAAACCTAAGCGTCGCAGATTTTTGGATTTACTGCAAGAGTTGGTTTCCCTGCTCACAACAGCCGAAAAGCAGGAATTCGAGAGTCTATGATTTTCCGTTGAATTTACATGTAACCATTCACGGTATACACAAAATACATTAACCTATGAAAAACTTACAAGAAAAATGCCTAAAATTGAATTATCTTTAGAAGGTCCACATTTTTATCTTCAGCTGTGTTTTTGTTATATTTACAAACAGTACTTATAGCATTTTCGAAGCATCTTTGTTGGGGCTTATTTATTACTCAATAAACAACTTTTATGAACAAAACTACTAAAAAAATAAACTAAAATTGAATTGTCTTTAAAAGGTCTACACATTTTGATCTTCAGTTAAGTGTTTTTGTTATATTCACTTTAGGGACTCTGTAGTATTTTTTATGGCTTATTACCCTAAGAACAACTTCGATTAATAAATCTAAAACTGAATTATCGTTAAAAAGAGTCTCTACAATGTTTGTTCTCACTATATATTATTTAATTTGCTTTAAAATCCAATTACATTTTATCCTATAAATCTCCACGTTTGTGCAATATTATTAATAAAAAATCCGCTGCCAGATTAACTGTCATAATGCCTTCTCATATATGTAAACAAATATAATACTTGATCCGCCATTTTGATTTTTTTTAATTTTGACAAATGATTTATACTTAGCGAACTTAAGAACCCCCAATACCCGACTTTAAAAGAAATCGTTTTATAAATTATACAAAAGAGCGCTACTGTTTTTTTTTTAATTATATAAAACAGTATTACTTTGGTTTTTTATTTTTGTAACTTTTTAAAAATTGAAGCAACGAATATTGTAATGTGCTGTAAGGATGCGTGTGTGGGTGGGTGTTTGGGTGGTTGGTTGGGTGAACATTTGCAAACGTGTGTATATTTAATTTATTGCATGTGTTTTGTACATTTAATGTAAGCAAATATGAATAAAAGTTAAAATATCTGTATCGCGACTGATTAACTATTGCCCTATTTGCTGATACACCAAGATATACACATAATAAAGTTATGTTCTGGCCACATTAGATTTTTTCATAGTGTTAAATATATCGAGTTGCGTGCCAAAAACAGTATTCACGGAGAACTATATTCTGCAGCTGAAACACACAGAATTGTTGTTGAGACTTGCGTTACCTCGCTTTGTCGAAACAACATACAGAAATGGTTTAGGCACTTCAAAAATAATCATTTTGATGTTGAAGATAAAGAACGCTGGCGCGTCACATTGTGAGAAAATTCTAATTAACGTACCATCGAGCTCAAACATACTGGTACGTAGACATATATATATATATATATATATATATATATATATATATATATATATATATATACTTTTGCAGCCAAGTCCGACGATAGGGTGTTTTAATGTTAATTTTTACATTTAATTTGCCATTCAAAATTAATTTTTTTATGAAAAAAACTCTTAGAAATTAAAATTTTATTTAAGCGGCAGAGAAAGCAAAGAAATAATTATATTACAAAAGCAAAAAAATGTAAGAAACAAAGCAAATATCAATCTCTTAATTTTAATTTATGCGCAAAAAATCCTCTGGTTTCACTTAAGCAAAGTTGAAGCCGCTTTGTCCTGTGGTTTAACACATTTTTCAGCATTTGTTCATTAATTTGTCGAAGACAATTTGTAATTGTTCCTTCCAAGTCATTAAGATTCTGAGCCCTTGGGTGCATCCTGAAAAGTATATTTTCCAAAAATCTCCATAAAAATTGATCTAATGGGTTAAGATCCGAGAGCGTGCAGACCAAGAAATTGTTCCTTCACGACCAATCCATTCAAGAAAATAATCATCTACCCAATTCCTAGCGACTTTAAAACAAATTAGTAATTATCCAATAGAGAAGATTAAATTTTAATTTGTTACCTCTAACATAATGAGGAACTCCATCTTGTTGGTAAATGACTTCATAAGGGTCCCAACCCATTGCTTCAAAGTCTCTTTGCAAATGATTTTCAAGCATATCCACGTGTCTTTCTCCTGTTAAGTTTTCTCTAAAAAAATAGGGCCCGATAATGTTTGTTCCGTATATTCCCACCCACACATAGACTTTAGGAGTGCCATTGTGTCTTCTGCCCAAAAAGATTTTAATCCGACCAGAAACGATTGTTTTGCCTATTGAATCTTCCATCGAGATAAAAAGTTGATTCGTTCGAGAAACAGATCCTGTGTGAAAATCTTGGATTATTTCTAATTTGGCCTAAAGCCCATTCACAAAATGTCCTCTCTTGGTTTGTCTTCTTCCAATACTTTCTGAAGAACTCGCATTTATAAGGAAAATTTGCTCCTCTTCCAAATTCTGTCAACACTGGCCATTGAAATGTTAGTTGCATTAGAAATATCTCTTAGATTTGTTCTTCCGTTCTCTTTGACTAAATTATTAACCTCTTCCACTTTTTCAGGTCCAGTTGCAGGTTTTTCTCTCTTTCGAATCCTATCATTCAGAACCAGTTTCTTTAAATTTCTTGACCAAATCCTTTATTGTTGTCAAATCTCTTTCAATTTCTGGATTATCTTCTCTAAAGTTTCTAAAAGTTTCTGAGCGCGAAGAACACTTGCCGTATAAAAAAATTATGTTAATTCTATTCTCTAAAGTTAATCTAGCCATTTTACACAATTAATTGAAAAAACCACTAGTGCATTTGTCGCTGTAAAAGTTGTAGGTAAATTTTGTCGCTGTCAAAGTGACAATTGCACTGCGACGTATACAACTCTTTATACATGAGTTAAATTGTCATAAAAAATTAATTTTTTAAATCTTAAATTGCATGTAAAAATTAACATTAAAAAACCCTATCGTCGGACTTGATGAAAAAGTATGTATATTGTCACCGGGTGTGAAAATTTTAAGCAAATTGCTTTAGATAATTCTAACATACTCAAATAGCAACAACAAAACATTTTAAATCTTTTGACCTTTAAAACCAAAATTTCCAAAGTCTCGGTTTTGGAAATTTTGGTTTTAAAATCAAAATTATTTTAGTTATTAATATGTTAAATTTTACAAGTTAAAATTTGGAGTTTCAATTCAGTAAAGACGAATAGGTATTTTTTGGTTGTTTAAATTAAGATCGTAAATATCATATAAATTTTCTCAAGGCTTACAATTAAAAACGCAATTTGTTATTGAGAGATAAAATAATAATTTCTGCCCTGATGCAACTGCGCTTTTATATAGACAGATTCTCTATCTAAGCGGTCAGCACCTATACATTCGAAAAAATTATGCCTGATTTATTTGCATGCTCAATTACACACATGTACTTCACGTTATATTGGATTTTACCAGCTGGGGTTTAATACCTATGTTAGTTTTAAATTTTCTAATCTGAAATAAGAGTGACTTAATTTAGCTTATTTGAAATTTCATAGGGAATATCACTATCATCAAGATTTGAGATACATTTTAACTCATTCATCTCATCGTTTTCATCTTGAACGATTATATTGTAATAGTTTATTGACAAGCCGTAAAACATCTAATATCACTGATGCTGGTTCATAATAATAATAATGCTCATTCGATGATTGTTACACTTTAAATATGTACAAAGGTACACTATTATTATTACATAGATGTGAGATTATTTCTAAATCAGCCATTTTCAGCACGACCCTGGAAATACTACATATTCAAATCTTCCTTTTCGTTTTCAGAAGTTGTACCGTATTCATCTTCTTGAATTTATCTTTACCCGATTTTGAACCAGTAGTACGTGTTCTATTTTATCTTGATATTTTCTATTCTTACTAATTTAAGCACTAATATTAGCATATATATATATATATATATATATATATATATATATATATATATATATATAAGGTGGCGCATTAGTGTGACAAAGTTCCATATCTCCTTTATTTAAAGACACAAAAAAATTAAATACAAAAGTTGTAAGATATGTTCTGGTGTATATTCCAAAAATATTTTTAATTATACAGGGCAGATCATAAAAGCTTAGAAGTAATTTTAATTTTTTTTTAATAGAAAACCCTATGTATTATTACATATTTAGATTCTACATACAATTTTAGACACATTTTATGTATAATGTTCTATACCTAAGTCGAACCGTTTTTGACAAATTTCAAATTTTTGTCAAAATGACGTTTAGCCAAAACATAGGTGGAAATCTTTTCTAAACGAAGCCTTTATCAATTAGTTATGGTTGGTTTCCTTGGAAATGGGGACCTACTCTAATGGGCTGTATTGATATTTTTGTAATACATTCATACAGGGTGATCAAAATGGACAATAAAAGTAGATTCAAAAAACCTATAGTCATTTTTTGACTTTGTATAAGAGTGTATATTCCAAAAAATTGTAGTTTTTTTATTGTAAAAGGCTATACGGCTTTCAAGTTTTGTTGTTAGTTGGCCGTGACGGCGAGGCGTGACATAAAAATAATAGAGATCATCAGAAACGTCATTGTTTATTGTCAGTTGATAATTTGTGTGATGCATTAGTGTATTTTATAGCAAATTGATTTAAAACTTGAATTAAAATTGTAAATAATGAATTTTCGCAAGCCGAGATGGTTGATATGATTTTGTTTTGGGAGCTAGTGATAAGAATACGCTCTTAGCAAGAAGACTGTTCAACAACGGTTTCAAAGAGACGGCAACCTGAAAGAAGGGCATTTGAAAAACTTTTGGAGCGTTTTGAAAAAACTGGCAATGTGTTATATGAAAAAAATACTAGGAAAATCAATTAAATGTACTATTAACAGTTACCGAAAATCCATACATTGGACAACGACCCATTTCTCAGCAGGTTGGTGTTGAACGACGTACGGTACAGCGGATATTGAAGTCTCAAAAAATGCACCCCTATCACATTCAACTACTTCAAGAGTTGGTTCCTGAAGATTATCAAAGACGACTGGAATTTTGTCAATGGGCTCAAAACAAAATAAACCAGCAAAGAAATTTTGTTCATTTGATTTTATTTACAGATGAGGCCACATTCCACAGAAACGGAAGTGTAAACAGACACAATTTTCATTACTATTCTACCGAAAATCTACATTTTGTAAGATATACTTCTCAAACTATATGGTCTTTAAATGTTTGGGCAGGTGTTGTCGGTAATCATGTAATTGGACCATATTTTTTTGATCAACGAGTAACAGGGGAAGTATACTTAGACTTTCTGCAAAACCATCTACCTAGTTTGTTTCTTCATGATGGGGCCCCAGTACATCATACAGGTCCGATAATAACTTTTGTAAATGCTAGATATCCAGAATGTTGGATTAGGAGGGGGGGCCTGTTTCTTTGCCTGCTAGATCCCCAGATCTTACTAAAATGGACTTTAGCATATGGGGGTACGTGAAAGAGTAGGTTTATAAAATACCGCCTACAACAAAGGAAGACATGAAGATTAGGATTAGAAACTATTTTCAAAACATTAGTGTTGAAATGTGTAGAAATTTAAGCAGCGAATTTGAGAGACGTATTGCATTGTGTATTCAAGAAAGAGGCGGACATTTCGAACAACTTATTAGGTAGTACGTATTTGACGTGTTTCTAGTACTTTTATCTGTATAATTAGTAACCTACAGGTTTAGTTACATTAGAGGTGTTAAGTTTATGATTAGGATTAATTTGTTGAATCAAAAAAATATTGTCTTTACTTTAAGTTCGTTTAATAAAATAATTATTTATATAATTGTAACATTTCGATCTGAAGTGCTCGGTTTTTGTTTGTTTCGCCGCGCCCCGCCGTCACGGCCAACTAACAACAAAACTTGAAAGCCTTCTTAAAATAAAAAGATGATAAATTGTCATTATTTCAAAAACTACAATTTTTTGGAATATACACTCTTATACAAAGTCACCCTTATTTTTAATTCTAAATAAGATAGAATTAAAAAAATAGGGGGTTTCCATTTAAAAAAAATGACTTTATAGGTTTTTTTGAATCTACTTTTTATTGTCCATTTTTGATCACCCTGTATGAATGATTTCCACCTATGTTTTGGTCTGCAAACGTCATTTTTGACAAAAAATTTGAAATTTGTCAAAAACGGTTAGACTTAGGTAGAGGACATTATACATAAAATGGTTCTAAAATTGTATGTAGAATCTAAATATGTAATAATATATAGGGTTTTCTATTTAAAAAAAAATTTTAAATTACTTCTAAGCTTTTATGATCTACCCTGTATAATTAAAAATATTTTGGAATATGCACCAGAACATATCTTACAACTTTTGTATTTAATTTTTTTTGTATCGCTTTAAATAAAGGAGATATGGGACTTTGTCACACTAATGCGCCACCCTGTATATATAAATTAGGTATTTGTACGTGTCTTGACCTAACCTAAAACGTGGAACGCGAGATATGCACAGTGTACGCTTCTTGTTTTGGTAATCACGCTCTAATATCTTCCCTAGGGGTATGTTTATAAATTTAAGTTGCTTTTTTGGCAGAGGTATTTCTGCTAAGACGGTTGCAAAGACTGTTTCGGCGTCCCCACTCCAAACTTCCCCGAAGATAACCGATACTATCCGAACATTGACAAGTGCGTCCGCACACAAGACCCAAAGCCGGCAACATTCTCGTTTCTCGCGTTTCGCTCTTTAAAACTGTAACCACCATCAAGTGAGAATTATTACAATGTATTCTCCT
>JARFJB010001486.1:1240000-1265000 GCA_036346205.1 Vesta saturnalis | reverse complement strand
TGTTCATGTCGTTTGCCTGTGCGTGTTGCTGCGCGTTTGGCGTTGCGTTCGTGCTGCATTTTTTGATGCGCGTGCGCGTGTATTAACTGCAAATAAATCAGCATAATTTTTCGATATATGCTGACCGCTTAGATCGAGAATCTGCCTACATAAACATGAACATTATATCAACTTATTATAAGTTTTTGTTATGAACGAATAAGTTCTAGCAAAGTACAGGTCGTAGGTTCGTCGAATCCTACTCGAGGTAAACTTTTTATTTATGTATTTAATAAAATTAATAATAATATTTAATTATATCAACTGTTCATAAGTAAAAACACAAAGCAGGTTTAGTTAGCCAATGTAAGTATGTATACGTTGTATAAATATTTCAATATTCAGTTCAGTTTTAATTCTCCAACACAGGTATTATTATTAGAACAGCCGAAAGAGAAAACACATCTGAAGGTATGCGTATTATTTTTAATATATATTTTACTTGATATAGTTCACAAAAATGCCAATAAAGATTTTAATGTGTTACTATCCTTATAGGAGGAGGATGACATCATAACCAACTCTGCAATACCGTCAACTGTTATTCTACAGATTTGATTTCAACTCATTTGTTTGGTTAATTGGGTAAAGGTGTGAGTGTTAGTCTATTTTTTAATTAATAACATTATGCAGGTACGTATTTGTGCGTTTTAAACTTTGTAGTTATTGATAATAGTAAACCATTAAAACCTTTTGTCTTTTTATTTCCGTTATAGCAATTTGGTATATTGAACTGTGGCTGATTTTGAGCATGCAAGCAAGCTGTAATTAATTAAACCAAATGAGTATTTTTGAATTGTAAGCTGATTTTCACAAACTGTAAGTTATGCTCTGGTTTTATTGAGATTGATTTAGTTGATTGATTTATTGAGATTTATCTGATTGATTGATTTTGGATTTGATCGAGCATGATTTGCTTGAGAATATGCTTAATTAATTTGATTAATCGATTTGTTTGATAAAGAGCCGGGAGAGAGAAACGGATAAACGAGAGAGAGAGGTGTGCATGATCAACTTCTAATACAGAAAACATTCGCTACATTAAAAATACACCACTAGATGGAGCCACAAACAAACCCTAATTATTCTTAGATATATACCACTAGGTGGCACCACCTTTTTACAGAAAATATTCATTAGTCTATACACAATTAGATGACGCTACGAACAAGTTCAAATTTCGCAACAAAAATACGACCCCACATGTGGGCGTGAATAAAAAGTGGAGGGGAATGTGTTCTAGGGGGCGGGGCCTATGACGTCACAAAAAACAAAATCGCGATCAAGGTGTCGTTGATATTACTATTGTCGTTTAAAATTATTCATTTTACAAATCATTATTACAGCGTTTATAACTAAATACACTTAAAACGTTTGTCCGTCGGGAATTGAACCGCGATCATTTGCTAGCGAAGCAAACACAATAATCAAATATCCTCCTAATTGATGTATCTTCCAACTTTTTTATTTAAACTAGGTATATTGTAATTTTTGCATTCCGGTATACTATACGAAATATAGTAAGGGGAAGGTTGCGTTCATGAAAAAATTCCACCGCGACATTTTTAGGGATCTTTACGTTTGGAGGGTTCCTGAATACTTTTTGACCATTTTTGGCATGCCGTGTATGTGTATGTTAATGTATCGGTATGTAAACACGATAGCACCAGACCGTTTGAGTTGTAGTTATGAAATTTGGCATACGGCTATTACATTAAAACCGTAGATCCATATTAACTGTTGAGACATATAGGGCTACCGGAAGTACATACACAGTTTTAGAATTTTCAAGTAAACTAGTCGTAAAAAGGGAGCTATCAATTTGAAATTTACACGCATGAAAGCCGATGAAAAAGTATTAGATATGCAATTTCAAGCTGATTATAGACTTCCTGAAATTGTATTTAAATAAAAAACTATTTTTATATAAATTGATACTTTTAACCAAGATTTTCGGACATCAATAAAAATTGTAAAAACGAAGATATACGTTTTTGAACTTGGTTATCAAAATGAACAAAAACGGTAAAAATAAAAAATATCGTTGTTTTTAATAACATGCTAAAATACGTTAAATACACAAGAATGGAATGGTCACATGGTAAAGTGACCAGACTGGTGATGCAAGGAAGTTATAACCCCTACAAGGAAATCACTTGTTTTTAAATTTTATGTTAATATACATTTACACTTCAAAAGGGCGAAACGAAACGAAACTCCCTGAAGCCAACAAAATTTTTAGAAAATTTTTCAAAATGTCTGTGGTCACTCGCCAGCCGAAGCTATCCGGATTATTTTATTGAAATTCGGAATGAAGGCCTGCGTGACAATTATGTCGACAAAACAAGCTTTTAAACGCAGTAGGTATACAGGGGGTGAAATTAAGGGTGTGATTTTGGGAGAAAATGTTCAAATTGTAACATAGAAGATTGAAATTCAGGTCATCAATAACTCGCATGAAATGTAATTTTTTACAATTTTTTAAAACTTTCAAAATTGAATATGGCCGCAGTTACAGTCACATATAAATTTTTTTTGTAGAAATATATATTTCCGATACCGTTCAAGATATAAAAAAATTGGAAATAGATATGCGTAGTTAAATAAAGGTTCTTTAAAGAGATTTCTTTACGTAATAAATTATGGTATAAATTTGCCTGCATTTAAGGGCAATTATTCGAAATTGATTTATTCAAAATTCTCTCCACGCATTTTTTTTAATTTTTTTTATATTTTCTAGGCACTCAGCCAGTCTTATGAATGCAACTAACCTGCTTCTTCTAAAGCTACTAGTATAGGAAATATGAATTTTCAAACATTTAATATTGATATTGTTATAACTTTCTAACTATTTCGGTTACAAACTAGGGATTTTGGAAATAAACTGTTTTCATTTGCGCTAATGAAATGATATCCTGATGAAAACACCACTTCCGATTTTTCCGGAAATTGAAAACATTCCTCGTATTGCTGGTATAACATACGCATACTCTTACTTTACTTGAAAGGGAGCGAAATTTGCTTTAGAATGATATGAAACAGTCCATAGTTATCTTGAAAGATAAATGAGATATCTGTTTTTAACTTTCAACCTACATATTATACATATGTAGGTATAGAAGATTATGCAATCGACATTTTTTTCACTATCACTAAATCGACTTATTAGCTCATTTTACAACTTTTGGCCAAGTTTCGTCAAGACCGGTCATGATGTCTGGATGTCTCGGAGGGTCAGTTTTTGGTGAATATTTCAAAGATATAAAAATACCCAATACGTAATGCATTAGCATTCACCTAGTTTTGTTTGAAATACAAGACATTAGTTTAATATTTGAAAGTACATCTTAAAGCAGTATTAAAATAGGTATGTATTAAACAAAAGCGAAAATCCTTAACAAACTTGTTTTTGTTTTAAAACATTTCAGTTTCTTTTTTCATTACACGTACAGATTTATTATGTAATTATATAAATCCGCTAGTACTTTTATGGTATATATGTATGTATACGGGAATGTTGAGTGGAAACCTTAGATTAGGTTAAGTGGAGACACTAGAGATTTTTATTATCGTGAAGTGTGCGTTTTTGGTTGAAATAGTAAGCAGTAAATTGGTTGTTTAATAATAAAAATTGTTTAGCAGAAATTTGCAATCGTTTCAACTCGCTGTTTTCCGAGGGTGCGTGACACCGAAGGTATAATAAAATGAAACCTATACCATCTTGTAGAGGGCACTTTGGAGCATAGGAAATGGAAATGTACAACTTTTTTTAGTAACACCCAACTTTGAAAATTGCGCTTAAATGCGACTGAGGTCTTAGCATTAACCATTGTAACAATTTAAGCGTTTAATCTAAAATTCTGATTGTTTGCATACATATACCTGAAATATGAGCGCTTCTAATAGCAATTCAGGAATTTTGAAAATATTTAGTTTTTAAAGTAAAGTTGAAAAAATAAAATTATCAAAATCGTGCAACCAAAACTTCACTCTGCTGCGAGCTATGTGAATTATTGAAAATTTCTATACATATATATCGAGTCAAATGTAGCCAGAAAACGTAGAAAGTTTAAAAAAAAATTAAGTCGCTAACTTCAATAGTTACAGAAATATGAATTTTTATCCGCTAGCCTTAAAACGCGCGCTGTTGCCAAGGACGCCACTAGCCGCTCTCGGCACCATACCGTTCTAGAAATCATATGCGTTAGCCTTATATCTAGAATTAAAATAAGAATATCTATAAATGTAGAGTAGCGGTGCTTTTCCTAAACAGATTACAAAACCTCATTTTCAAAAATGTAATTTTTTAAATCGAAACTAATTAATTTAGCAAATATGGTAATTAATTAAAATAAACTTGTCCAAAACATGAAGCATCGACGTTATTATTATTCATAATTCACATAGCTCGCCGCAGGTGAAATTTTGGATGCACGATTTTGATAATTTCATTTTTTCAACTTTATTTAAAGAAAAAAACGGTCAACATTTTCAAAATTTCTGAATTTCTATTAGAAGCGCTCATATTTTAGGTATACGCATGCAAAAATCAGAATTTTAGATTAAAATCTAAAATTGTTACAACGGTTAATGATAAAAAAGACGTAGTTTTCTAACTCCACATCAGTCGCGTTTAAGCGCCATTTGCAAAGTACAGTCCTACTAAAAAAAGTTCTACATTTCCATTTCCTATGCCCCAAAGTGTCCTCTACAAGATGGTATAGGTTTCATTTGGTTATACCTTCGGTGTCACGCACCCTCAGAAAACAACGAGTTAGAAGAGCGATTTTACTCCACTATAACGCACTCACGCAAAATACCGACTCCGTCGCGCGGCGCTTCGTGATAAGCTTACGCGCATTCCAAAGCTCTTGAATAAAAATTAATAATTCTGTAACTATTGAAAGTAGGACTTAATTTTTTTTTTAACTTTCTACGTTTTCTGGCTACATTGGACTCAATATATATGTATATACATTTTCAATAATTCACATAGGTTGCCACAGCGTCAAGTTTTGGATGCACGATTTTGATAATTTTATTTTTGTAACTATAAAAGTTTTCCAAATTCCTGAATTGCTGTTAGAAGCACTCATATTTCAGGTATCGGTATGCAAAAAATGAGAATTTTGGAATAAACGCTAAAAATGTTACAACGGATAATGTTAAGAAAAACGTAGTTTTTTCAACTCGACCTCAATCACGTTTAACCGCCATATGCAAGGTTCGGTCCTACAAAAAAAACATTTCCATTTCCTATGGTTATACCTCGGTGTCACTCAAAGTTATATTTTCACTGCTATTTTATACTACTATACCGATTAAATTGAAATTTCTATATGAAAGTGTATATAACAATTACTATATGTGGGGTTTAAAGAAGAAAATACATACTTAATACTTAATCAGTGATTTAGTTTCCTATAAAAGTTCTTTTTTATGGAGCAAGTACTCAATGTTGCGTAAATAATCATGAAGAAGTAAACATTAACACATTTCCAAGCCTTATTCTATACCTTGAGAGAAAATGCGAGGAACATAGAGCAAAAAAAGTATTTATGTTTAACCAAAGACGATGTGGAGAAATCATTTATTAAATAAGGTGAGTTAAGATCAATATTTCTACTGTGAATAATTTTAATAAATTACCGGTAATTCTTATTTTTGGAGTGGCTGGTGCATGCAGACGCCATGAACTTGGAAACTACGTGTGTTCAAGGTCATAAAACACGTTTTTTAGTTAATCTAGTGGACACAAACACAAAAACGGATAGATCCTATGTTATAGTATCGGTAAATGTCGAAAACATAAATTTGTTGAAGATCATCAGGAAATCTGATAGTTTTTTTGTAAACTATACAAAAGCAACCAGTTAGAGCATATAAAATTGGAGGTGTACCAAGTATTGTGGCCAAATTTTTACATTTGAAGCATCTGCAAGCCACTGCTTTGGGAAATGCTGGAACACACATGGAGGATATAAAGAGACATGGCGGGTGGAGTTCAACAGTAGGTAAGGGTTACATTCTAAAATCGATATTGCAGCTATAATTTTGAGAAACGAAAATATCACTGTCTGTTTTTCTACAGTCCATTTAAGCGGCGTGACGATGGAATCAGTAGAACAAAGCAATCCATTTGGTATTAATATCAATAATAACCGTAACTCCGTTATTACTACAAATCATTATTATAAAAATTAAGATTTAATAAGTTCAGTTACGATGTTTATACAGAATAGTTAGTTTGCTTCAAAATAAATTAGTAGGTATTAATTTTAGGAGCAACATCTTTATTTATATTAAGTAGGCGTAGTAAGGATGAAATTGTAATTTAATATTCAATAAATTTAATAATCAAAATAGTATAATTTTATTTGCTTTGTCTTTAAGAGTCCAAAACACTTCATCATTGTGGAGAGAGACCAATAAAGTATCACTTATTAGTATATTACGTAACATGTGTTGTAATAAGCATTTTACGCACGAACGGAAAAGTTACGCAGGAAACCGCGTAGCGGCGAGTGCATAAATCCGTGAGTGCGTAAAATGCTTTACAACACGTGTTACGTACTATACTTTACCTACGACCTACTTCTACTTGTATTAATAATGTTATTATTAATAATACTTTAACAACATCAACAATAAAATATTTTTAATAATTTTATTGTACAGCATTTAATTACATATTAGTTATTATAATAATTGTTTATAGTAACAGTACAGTTGTTAAACACAAACGGTAAATCGGTTCTTTTCTTTTCATCAGTGTTACTTGTACCTGCTATAGCAGCTGCTATTTTAGATGAATTGTTTGTTTGATTATTTAGGGAATTATACACATAGCCTTCAGCTACGGTCGATGACTGCCACCCGCCGTGTCTTTTTAAATCTAATAGATTGCCACCCGCGTCAACAAGAACAGTCGCAGACGAGCGCCAAGCCGTGTCCTGTATAAGCTGCTGTATCTGGTAGCCCCAGGTATACAGCAATTTGTTTTGGTACGTTCACACTGCCTTGTGCATTTTCCGTTCACACATTTACTGCAGAGCAAAGGTTTAATATATTTTATCCGCAAACGTCACAAAAGTGACACTTTTATGACTCAATGTCAAAGGTAAAAGTTTTACTTTTCAGACATGGAGTAAAAGTTGTATTTTTGTGCCTAGGCATTTTTATTTTTACCAAATGTGCTTATTAAATGTGCGTTGTTATGGTTTCATTACTTGCAAAGCGTCCTGATTATCTTATTCTTTTACCTGCTAATTATGTTTGATCTTGCCTTTCGATCTTTACCAATTATTTTTACGTTTGCGGATAAAAAAGTATGTGTTATTCGGAGTAAAAGTGACTTGATGTAGCTCAGCTGAATTATTTGCCTCACTTCGTTCGGCAAAATAAACATTCAGCTTCGCCACATAAACTATCACTTTTACTCCTAATAACATAATATACTATTTTCATGTTGGCGTAAAAATATTTTGAAACCACAAAAGAACGTTGTCGTTTAGTTTTTAAATCAGGAATTTCAATAACTAAATTTTTTCCTGTATTTGGAGCATGCGATGGTTTTATATTACGTAATTCTTGTTTTCTGCAGGCACCGCTTATACCAATTATAAGAACAACCTACAAGAAAATTAAAATTTACATATCTGTCAGCTTATTGAGCACAATATATTTTACCTCGATAAATAAATATTTATCATCTGGTGCATTTTCTAGGAAATTGTTAATGTTCTCGTTTGTTAAAATTTGGGATTTTTTGGGTTTAAATGCGTCAGATTTTTTTTAAGTAGGGTTTGTAATTTTTAATAGGTTGCAATGTTTATATTATGATTTATATTAATTGTGGTCCTCAACATAGAGTAAAAACACCAAAGTGAAGAAGGCTTCCTATTATTTGACAAATCTTGGAAATATGCCATCATAACATTCTTGGAAAATGAGTTCACGCCGTTTTTAACTTCCAATCTATTTATATATATATATATATATATATATATATATATATATATATATATATATATATATATATATATATATATATATATATATATACATACTACATATATATATATATATATATATATATATATATAATATTTGTACCGACGAAAATAAGTTGCTTTTGGCTATTTCTGATTTCAGTAATGTCACTCGACATTTTTAAATTGAACAGAACTTTACACACACAAACCAGTTTTAAGGTTAATAAAATGCGAAGTTTATTGGCAATTCTTGATGTTCATTCGCAAATCTCTATCGCGGCCTACTTAATTTTGATGGTTTGATGGCTTATACCATATGTATGTTTACTGTTATGATACATCCAGACAGCTAAAAGAAGGAAACAAATAAGTATAAAATTCCAAATAATTCTTAATATTAAATGCAATTCTATATCTAATAAATGTTATCTACCATTTATATATATATATATATATATATATATATATATATATAGAGAGAGAGAGAGAGAGAGAGAGAGAGAGAATAAAATTCAACGTCTAATATGTAAATAATAAATTTTGAATGACATGGCAACATCTATTGACAGTTGCTAAGTGGTTGCTAGGGAAGCTGTGCGATTAATTTTACAGCTGTGCATTTTCTTTTACCGTGCGTTATAGACATCTTACATTGATTGTCGACTGTGTGTTTTTGACTATTTACAGTAATGCTCGTAGGTAAAGATTATTATTTATAACTGATATCCAAAAGAATATCTTCAACAATACTCCGAAAAATGAGTCCTAGATCAAAAAACCGATATTAACCACTAGTGTAAAGTACTACGAGAAGTTCTTTCGGGAATTAAATTACCACATCTGATACCTTGGTGCTTCATTCATACTTGTATTGCATGAATAATTATTTTTGTTAATGTATTATGTAAGGTTTTTATCGACAGCAGAATAGAAGTAAAATATTTTTAGTTTATCTCAAGTACGTGGTATCCAAGATATGAAAATAAGCGATAACTCTCCCTAGAATTTTAAGTAATAACCTCGGACCAGAACGGCCATTCTCTATTAACATTTATAATTTACATATTTGTCTAATTTTTTATTCATTTTTTGTATGACAAGTGGGCCATGTCTAATTTTTCAAGTTAAAAATATTTACTTTATGGAAATTATTAATGCAATTTGAGTTATCACTACTATCTATATAGATAATTCTAGTACTATGTGCATGAGTTTCATTTTTAAGCTTTTAAGCAACATGTCCTCCATAGGTACCTAAAATTTTTGTCAATTAATATAAAAAACTAATAATATAAATTTAGATTACAGCAAGAATGACAAAATTATTAGAATGCCTAATTTGCATTACACCCCCGATCCGAGGGGGTACTGGGTTATGTTCTTTACTCTTCTATGAAACAATATAAAGACAACATTGCCCAGGTAAACATTCGCGCACAAAACAATTTTAAACTTACTATATTTTTGACAGATTGATGGAATAACTGGAGAAAAAGATACTTATCAATCATTTCTTCAAAGGTGCACACGTGCTGCAATTAAGTTAAGATCGTTGGGTGTTACTCATAAAGATATTGTGTCAGTATGCACTTTTAATCATTTGAATAGCAGCGTCCCATACCTTGCTACGTTGTTTTTGGGCGCCAAAATTTGTGGGTTGGACCCAACTTTATCTGTTGATGACACAGTTCATCTTCTTAAGCAAGTTATCCCGAAAGTGATATTTGTGGGACCTGAAGCAATTGACCTAATTGAAACAGTTATTTTCAAAATTCAAAAAGATGTTAAAATTGTCGTTTTTGGACCATCGGATAAGTACACATCTTTTGACGAGCTTTTAAAACCTAGTAATGAAGAAGATGATTTTCGACCTCATGAGGTTGAGAGTTTGAAGGAAACTTGCATAATATTTTTTACTAGTGGAACTACCGGTTTACCAAAAGGTATTTGTATTCACCATTACGGTTTACTCTGTCAGTTGGCGAGCAATGTGTAAGAAAATATTTTTTTACGTTTTCCCAATTTTAATTTTGTTTTTCAGAAACTTTGGATTTTGCGAAGATATTTATTTTGTATTTCCTTCATTATATTGGGTATCGGTGTCTTTTTGCGTTTGTAGTGTTATAATACAGGGAAAAACTCGATTAGTTATACCACGATTTAATGTTGATGTGGTGTGGAATGCAATTGAAAAATTTAGAGTAAGTTATGTATTCTAACTGAGTACTGTCATTCATGTGGTCTTTTGTTTAAAACTGTACAGCCTACATTCATACTGGCACTTCCTTTCCACTTCATGTCATTGTATCATGCAAAACCAGCAAATGTGGACACCAGCAGTGTAGTTCACTTAGCAGTTGGTGGAGCACTGCTTATTGAATCACAAATAAAAATTATTCAAGAAATGTTCCCCTCTACTGACATGTGTGCTGGTTATGGACAAACAGAAATGTCCGTGTTTCTAACCATGTTTAAACCTAACGATCCAAATGATTGCAAACTAAAAAAGGAAAAACCGACTTCGTGCGGTACCGGAATTCCAGGGATTTGGTACAAGGTAGGAAAGTTTTGGTCTGTGCAAAAATTAAATTCTTATTTAAGGTCATTGACGTTGACACTGAAGAATTGCTTGGTCCAAATCAGCTTGGTGAATTACGATTAAAGACTAAATTTCATTTAAGTGGTTACTATAACATGGATTCGTCTCATTTGTGGGATGAAGATGGTTGGTATAAAACAGGCGATTTGGTGTACTACGATGAAGATAAATGCTTTTATGTCGTGGATCGTATTAAAGAGTTTTTAAAATATCAAACTTGGCATGTTTCTCCAGCATGGGTAGAAAATATTTTAGGGATGCATCCTGAAATTGCCAGTGCTTTGATTATTGGAATACCCGATGAAATTGATGAAAATCATCTAATGGCATTAGTGGTTTTAAAAAACAAGGATTCGAAAATTACAGCTGAAGAAATTAAAGCATTTGTTGATAACAGAGTTGATGACAAAAAGCGTTTACGGGGAGGTGTAAAAATAGTAGATTCCATTCCATTGGCAGCTACTGGAAAGATTAAAAGAAGAGAAATTAGAGATATGGTGCTCCGTGGAGAGCTTTAATTATTATTGGAAATTAAAAATAAATTCATTTGCAAACAATGAGAAAGATTTCTTTTAATTCTGGTTATAGTAGGAGTAGTAAGATACCTTTCATGAATATTTTGTTTTAATGTTTGCTTTATGCAATAAGCGTAAGCCGAAGTGACAAAAAAAATTAATTTAGTTTTTGTAAATAAATAAATAGGTTAATCTAGATCGTGATTGAACATATTATTTGCAGGACACTCCAAAGCAATTGATATCTAAGATAACTCCACTGATTTTTCCATACTTATCAATGCAAGGGTCAATAGATAACTTTTCGACCATATCAGTTAGGCAACTGCTTAAGCGAACCAATACTGATAAAATGGGTTATGACGATGTTATACTACTTTTAGGAAATTTAGGAGACCTTCCGAACGCTAAGTTTAGTAGTAAGTGTTCTTAACACGTCTTATACATACGATCCCCTCGACCAACAATACTCATCTTGCCCGTTATTACAAAATGGAACCGAAGTTGCTAGTACCCCTTATATGTATGCTAATTCAAAACATAGAGTCACTATGGAGGTAAAGTACAAAAAAACAGAGCTTATTGTTCTATTTTGAAGTTTTCAGTGGAACTTAGTATGTGATAAGAAATATTATCTTGGTCAATTGCATTAGAATAGTACCTTTAAGTAGATATATGGGGGGGGGTCAAACGTTACGGTGAATCGTTGCCTGTATATTAAGACGAGTCCTAACCCAGATCACGGTTAATCGTCCCACTGGTAGCGAGAAATCTAAGCTCTTCAAATGTTCAAGGTCAAAGTTTTGGCCTGAAATTTAAATTTCATGCTCTTCAAGGTCACTATTAAAATTAAAAAATATAACTTTCAAGGTCATTATATTACAAATCTTAAAAATCTAACAATAGAATATTCAAGATCAAAGATTATTGACCTCCAGGGGTATGATATTAAAATTCTTAGCAATATAAAAATAGAATCAGTTCATAGAAACAAGAAGTTTGTTTTCAAGGTTAGTGGTTTCAAGGATAATAAAAGGCTTTCTTTGGTGGGCATGATTCAGTAACTTTATATTAGCAGAAATGACAAAAGTATTACACACGATACGAAAAGAAAGTGAAGAAGAAATATGAAGTATAAACGAGAGAAGAAGAGGCTAGATGAATTAATAAAGAAATTAAAAAATTAAAACTAGATTTAGAGTTGTATGAAATGAATAGGGAAATGAGCAGCTTCGAGTTGGCAAGGCAACAAAGACAGAATTATAAAGCATGCGTAATTTTCAAATCTTTAGTGTAAATAAATAATGTACATAAAAAATTGTGTGTTTAGAATAAAATATGCATGAAAGGTGAAATACAAATTTAGTGAAAATTAAGCGGTCATATAAATTATTAATTAGAAGAGGTTAAATGCATTAATAAAGAAAATTAAAGAATTAAAACTATATTTCAAGTTATGTGAAATGAATAGGAAAATGTATGAGCTTCGGGTTAGCAAGGCATCAAAGACAGCATAATGAAGCATGTGCAATTTTCAATCTTTAATGTAGATAGATAATCTACGTAATATTTTGTTAGTGTAGATAGATAATCTACGTAATATTGTGTGTTTATAAGAAAACACAAAGAAAAGGTTAAATACGAATTTAGTGAAAATAAAGTGGTAACATAAATTGTTAATTTTGATATGTACTTGGGAAATAATGTGTCTAGAAGAAAAATATTCAACAAAAAATGAAATGTAAATTTAATGAAAGACGCTTTCAAAAATAATTAAATCAATTTAACATGTTTTTTATTTCTATGTAATAATGAATAAAGTTTGTAATTTAAAAGTAATTTTGAAATGCATTGTCCATAGAGTTATGTATGAATGTAAATAAAATAAATATTATAGAATGATACGAAATTGTGTAATTTGTATTGCATAAATGCATGGCGACAGTATGCATTGAAGATAAATAATGCATGGGTAAGTGTAGAAAATGCCGAATAAATGTGAAAAGACATATGTGCTAAGAAATGAAAAAAGACAGCACAAGTCGACGAGGACGTCCTTTTGGGCAGGGTATAGGTGGGGTTGGCGAGGAGGTCCTTAGTAAAGTCCTAAAACTAACGCTCTCCTGAACTTTTGAATTTGTCCCTACTTCCCAATCGAAATTAAAATTTTTGAAAACGTGATTGCGTTTTCCAAGTGTCACTTTATCTTTGCAATTATTATTTTACCAAAACATGAAAACTGGCTCATTCAAATTTTAAACGAACTACCTTTTTTGTTCTACTTACGAGCACACAATTTGCTAGAGCACCACATTTTTAGAATCGATTGGGAAGAAACAAATTTCCAAATTTCGATACACAGAACACATGTACTTTAAACTGCAACAAGAATTAAAATCAAAATGAGAAATAATTTGGCTTTCTCTATG
Organism: Vesta saturnalis; assembly: GCA_036346205.1. Taxonomy (NCBI): domain Eukaryota; kingdom Metazoa; phylum Arthropoda; class Insecta; order Coleoptera; family Lampyridae; genus Vesta; species Vesta saturnalis. The sequence continues at coordinate 1,251,424 of JARFJB010001486.1, read as the reverse complement.
GAAACATTTTACGCAGGTGTAAATGAAGACGCTCGTTTTATCATGAATAAGTCAGCATTACTTGTTGAGGTCAATCCTATATTAAAAGTACCAAACCATAATTTTTACGTGTTCTCTGTTGCTAAATTACATATTTCCTTTCATTTGACGTATTTATTCACTCATTATTAGAAACTAGAGACAATGAACTCAACGCATACATCAATAAAATGGTTATAAGGAATTGCTTATTGTTTGACTTTTAATAACGAAGAGTAAATCATAATTAAAAATAAACGTGGTCAAAAGTTTTAATTTATGTGTTGTAATAATTCAGTTCTTTAGAATTTTGTTTTATATTAATGTACCAGTCTCTAAATGCATCATGCAGAAACTAGTTTTATATGAAAATTAAATCTTATCACATTTAATAATAATACGAATCGGTTAATATTCATAAACTATATATTTAGATAAATAAATAAGGTAAAGTTACAAAACTACAGGTTTAGTTCCATGACATTTTAATATTTAATTCAGCATTTCCTCGTGCAGATATAAAATCTAAAATTTTCAGTGTTTATATGAACTTATCCAAATTAAATTTCGAATTGAAAGTTTCTGATTTATTTACATGCTTTTGGGAACTATTTATTCATCTATTAATGAATTTATCAATAAACAAATCAGCGAATAAGAACTATGAATTAAGTAACTTTTTAAAATATCGGGATAGATCATCCTCAACATCACTATCCCTTATTGATATGACAAGTATGTCATCCACCACCACTAGTGTCGGAAGTTCCCCGTTGTCTGCTGGCTGCACGAATAGGTCCTTACGTTTGCTCTTTTTAATCCAAGTTTTGAGCATTTGCTGCCTGATGCCATTTTAAAATACTAATTATTATGTATGTGAATAAGTAATGACTGAATGTTGAAATAAAATATATACATATAAATCTGTTAACGTTAACAAAATTGCTAATAAGTGGAAGTGGTTGGTATGATGAACTGACCTGTGCAATGCAAAGGTTATGAACTCTAATGAATGCAGCATAATCTAGACATGAGAAGGTATTTCATGTCAGTAAGGTTAAGCTAATAGATACAAAGTGCAATGTATGCGTCTGTCTGACACAATAACTGAAGTTCTTGTGAATACTATTGTAACGTAATCTAATGCTAATGAACTAAGGCGTGTAAAAGTATTCCGCAATCATAAGTAACAAATGTAAATGTCAATCACTCTACTAGACGTGGGAAAATATTTCATGTGACATCAGCAAGGTTAGTGCCAGTTATTAGTAGATATTCTCAGTAAACGCCAATAAAGATAATAAACAAAGTGCAAAGTATGCGTCTGTCTGACTGAAGTTCTTGTGAATACTATTTCAACGTAATCTAAAGTAATAAACTAAAGCGTATGAAAATATTCCGCAAGTATAAGTAACAGGTGTAATTGTCAATTACCCTAACAAACAACGACAAAGTTCGTAAAAGTGAAATATGATACCAAATGCTATATATCCATAAACCAAAAATGTAGCTTTTGAAGTCATTCAAAACTTCAAAATTAAAAAGTAACTAAGCGTATACGTTAGATATGTCTTGTGCAAAACCTACTTAGTAACCTTGACAATTTATGTATTACTTTACAGTTTTGATCCATCTCTAAATGGAGCATAGTTATTAACATTTACTTTTAGATGTAAAACTTCATGTAATGCCCAACCGGAATCCTTTTTGGAAAATTCCTCTCATTTTTTTGTAATTTATAATAAACGTTTTCATTATACCACTGACGTAAATTGATCGCAATTTCAATGGCATAATTTTTTTGTGGTAAAAGTCTTCAACTCAATAATATAATTTTGAGGTTAAATGAAATTGCAGCTAAAACAACATTCACCTTTAACATCAATTTAACCTTCCGTGCAAAACTATTGTACGCATTTCGTAAAAAAATAAGAGGGCGCCAGATGTGTGTTATATTGACTATAATTCCTGTAAGTAATCTATCATTATAATATGAATCTAGAGAGTACCAACCTAATTTGCGAGTACGCAAACGTACTGCATAACCTATTAGTGCAACCAGCAGACAACGGGGCACTTCCGCCACTAGTGGTGGTGGATAACACCTGTCATATCAATAATTTACTGGAATTGACTATATTTTATTTTTTATACTTTAAATCCATTTTAATATATTTTTAGAGGTTATGTTTCAAATGAAAATTCTAACTCTTCATCTTTTCTTTACTTGTAATTTCGACTTAACTTTCTATATACAGTTTGTCCAAGATAAGGATCCTCACCATGGGAATCTCAGTACTTGTTGGAGATACAGCTTAGGTTAAATTAGGAAAAAGTTGTGTTCTTTGAAGCTTATTTACATGCCGTTTAGAAACTTGAAAAATTTTCATGCCCTGCTGAGATATTTGGAAAAAACGGGAATTTGACAATATCGATTTTATTTTTTTCTGACTTTATTTGCAGAAATATCAAAAAACTAACAACACTTTGTCATTGGCACTTTTAAGGTACTACATGATGGTATTTTTAGATTTTATATCCGACGTTTCGTTTTCAAGAAACCATCATCAACTTTATTTTTTGATATGGCCCGAAAAAATGTACACCCTGTATCTAATTCCATTTTTTATTACAAATTCAACGATGTATCACATGCCATATTTTATTTAGTTAAAAGGAAAATTAATTGCATTTTTTCTATTTCTTATAAGTATTTTTAAGAAGGCGTTGCAAACAAATGCTTTGTCGTCATTACCTGTCACCGATTCTGTCACTTAATATTATGATAAAATTGTAATTATCCTTGTTGTTACCCTGTTTGCCGAGTTGTTGTTTTAGAGTAATTGTCGTTATTTTTACTGTTGTCGTTATTGTTGTTTATTGTTGAATAGTTAATATTGTGCATTTATCGTCGAATATGCCGGGTGAGCATTATAGCCATGAAGAAAAGTTTGATATGCTAACGTGCTACATTTTGTGCCACAAAAATGATGTAAATTCGGCAGCAATGTATCTTAATACATATTCAGAAAGAAGGCAGCCATGTAAGTCCATTTTCTTAAAGCTGGCTCGAAATTTAAAAGAATATGGTTCATTTAAAAGCCTATTTTAACTCGAAAAAAGGAGTCTTTAGAAGAAACCCAAAATAATGTTTTACAAGCAGTTGTTGAGAACCCTGAAATATCAACTAGGCAAATCAAAGATAATGTAGGAGTTGCCAAATCCACAGCTCAATTTATTTTGCGTAAAAATAGATATCACCTATAAATTTAGGATTTGCCAAGGACTTAAACCAGGGATTTCGAACGGCGCCGGCATTTTTGCGAGTGGTATACACGCGTGTGAAGAAAATTTAAATTTTCCTTCAAAAATAATATGGTCCGACGAAAGCATGGTCACTAATAATGGTATCTTCAACCGCCGCAATACGCATTACTGGGCTCAACAAAATCCGCGTGTTGAGAAAATATCGAGACATCAAGAACGTTTTGGGTTTAATATGTGGTGTGGAATTTTAGGAACTAAAATCCTAGGTCCATTTTTACCATAATTCATTAACCGGAGAACGATACGTTCATTTATTGCGAAATGATTTAGAAGACTGTTTAGATAATTTACCTCTGGCACAGGTCAATAGCTGTTGGTTTCAACAAGACGGTGCTCCTGCACATAATTCTAGCAAGTTCAGAGTATCTCGCGGCGATTTCCTGGAAAGTGGATTGGAACCTCTAGTGAAGTGTCTTGGCCAGCGCGATGGACTTAACTCTGGACTTCTTCATATGGGGTTTTGTTGAAAACCGAGTTTTCAATATTCTTTTGAATCTGAACAGCAGTTACGAGAATGTGTAACGGCCGCATTTAACAGTATTACACCAGAGATGTTACGTGATGTTTTAAGCTCTACAGTTAGAAGATCATACTTATGCTTAGAAAATAACGGAAACCTGTTTGAACACCTGCTTTGAATTAAATATAAAATGCGTTAATTTCTTTGTTTTCGTTACTTAAAAAATTTCATTACTCGCCTACTTCAAAATACCTATAAGAAATAGAAAAATGCAATTAATTTTCCTTTTAACTAAATAAAATATGGCATGTGATACATCGTTGAATTTGTAATAAAAATGGAATTAGATACAGGGTGTACATTTTTTTCGGGCCATATAAAAAAATAAAGTTGATGATGGTTTCTTGAAAACGAAACGTCGGATATAAAATCTAAAAATACCATCATGTAGTACCTTAAAAGTGCCAATGAGAAAGTGTTGTTAGTTTTTGATATTTCTGCAAATAAAGTCAGAAAAAATAAAATCGATATTGTCAAATTCCGTTTTTCCAAATATCTCAGCAGGGCATGAAAATTTTTCAAGTTTCTAAACGACATGTAAATAAGCTTCAAAGAACACAACTTTTTCCTAATTTAACCTAAGCTGTATCTCCAACAAGTACTGAGATTCCCATGGTGAGGATCCTTATCTTGGACACACTGTACATATATATACATATATATATATATATATATATATATATATATATATATATATATATATATATTAATTATAAACTAACTTAAATGTCTAAACTATATAATATTCTTAATGCATTGTGCGTATTTTTAATGTTCTGCCGCGAAATTTGTAAATTGTTGGCTGCAGCCAACTCACTATTTAATCGTTCCACTTTTTCCGCTTCGGATTTTTCTGAATTAATATATGTCGATAAAATGTTCCAAAGCCACCTAACACTTCTTATTTTAAATTGCTGCATGTTTATAGGATCTTGAGATATTGCTTGTGAAGGTGATCCCACTGGTCGAATTGATTCTAAATTTTTTCCTACAAATTGGAGTGTAGGTGGCTGCGGTGGTGGTGATGGTGAAGATGCAATTCGTCCATATTGGAGGAGAGTAGGTGGCTGCGGTGGCGGTGGTGGTTGCGGGCGTGATCTACAAAATAATTGGTGTGGTTAATAATACATTTATCAAGTAAATCACTACATAAAAATAATAAATTAAGCAAGGAATACTTACTTTTCAAAGAACCTTGCAAAACCATCATCCTCTACATCACTGTCTCGTATAGAGATAATTGACGTCTCATTTTCATCTACAAGTGGCTCAACTTGTTCTGCTTTTTTCAGCCCTCACACTAATACATCTTCCAGTATGTTGGCTTTCTTGTTTTGTAGTAACACTTTTGATCTTTTGTCGTTTGATACCATTTTTGTCAGTATGGTATGTATGTAACGACTGAATACTGAAATAAAATTTTAAGATTATATACATGTAAATCTGTTAACGTGTAGAAAATTGCTAACAAGTGGAGGTGGTTAGTACTAACCTGTGCAAGCAAATCTGATGAATGCAGCATAATCTAGACATGAGAAAATATTTCATATGATGTCTGCAAACGCACTATAAAGATAATAAAGAAAGTGCAATGTATGCATCTGTCTGAATCTCTTGCAACGTAATCTACAGCGTGTGAAAGTATTCCACAATCATAAGTAGCAGACGTGGGAAACTATTTATTGTGATGTGAGCAATAGATATCAGTAAAGGAAGTGCAAATTTTAATTGTAAACCTAAACTACTTCTATAGTTATAATAAATACTTGCTACAAGTCCATTATTGCATAATAGGCAGTGTGTACTTCATATTTTCACATTGTTGGATACAGTTCTGAAGGTAACTATGAGTGAGGTTATACCGAATAGTAGTTGTATTGTTAATTTAATAAGACGTATTATTCTATTGTTGAAAACCAAAAATGAATTTCTAAAGCACATCCGTATAATTAACACTAATATTAAGCTATTGCAAGATAATAATTCAAAATAAAATTTATTTAGAGGTAAATAAAAATTTGCTTAAGCTCGAAAGCAATTTATCATTGTTAAGTGTTATCTTGTGAGTCCTAAACGGTTAAAGAACATTTCATAGATAACAGGTAGCGGAATTTCCACTAAAAAACGCACACTCAAATTAGGCTGGTACTCTCTAGATTCATTCTTTAATGGTAGATTACTTACGGGAATTATAGTCAACATAATAAAAATCAAGGACTTATTTTTTTACAAACTGCATACAATATTTTTACACGAAAGGTTAAATTAATGCTAAGACAATAGATGCTAAAGGTATAATGAAGATGTTTATTATAAACTACAAAAAAATTAACACGAAGCGTTACATTTAAAGGTAAATATTAATAGCTAAGTTCCATATAGAGGTGGTCTTCCAATTTACGTTAAAGTTAAATCATTCATAGCACTAAAGCATGCGGTAGTGAATGTTAAAAATGACGAGTATTGCTGCCTATGGGCTGTTGTTTCAGCGTTATATTACGCAAAACGTAATACCTGAAGATTTCACAGTTATCCTCATTTTACAGATGTTTTGAATTGTAATTCAATTCCCTTTCCCATTAAACTAGATGATATAAAAAATTTGAAAAAGTTAAACAGCCTCTCCATTAATTTGTTTTGCATTCCAGGAAAAAGTATATTACCATTTGTATTAAGTGAAAATCAAAATATTGTCAGGGGAGCTATAAATCTTTTAGTACTTTCTGCTAATTATCAAGCTGCGGAAGATATTAATACAAAAAATAATACTGTTTATCATTTCGCGTGATTAAAAATATCAGTTCTTTTTTATAAACAACTATCGAATAGGGAGCACAAGAAATATATTAGTTATCGATGTTTGAATCGCTTTTCTTCGGATCACCTTCTACAAAAACACATCACTCACTTTCATCGATGGTGTGTCAAGCTACCTACCGAAGCAGAAATGTTTCTGTAGTTCAAAAATTTCGCATTCCAGGAAAACGTGCCGTTTGTAATTTATGCGGATTTAGAAACTATTTTAGAAAAGTGTACAAGTTGAACAGATATCCAAAGTAATATTCCATTTCACTCCAAACATATACCCTTCAGCATTGCTTACTACTTTATACAATGATTCTTTATCTCGATTTAGGCTTCATAGAGGAAGCGATTGAATTCAATGGTTTGTTAAAGAACTTCAAAGTATTGCGCATTGGACTACCGAAATAATCAATAAAATAATTTCTATGGATACTCAACTCAGGTTGAGAAATTTGTAAGCGCCATGGTTTGTCACATTTACGGAAAACCATTTACTGAATATAATATAAAAGTTAGGAGCATCACATCAGAATTGTAACCTAAACTCTAAAGACTCTACATTCTACCGATCGTATTTCATAATTTGTCAGGTTATGATTACCATTTTAGAGAATTGGCTACTGTTCCCGGCTCGATTTCACTGTTGCCCATAAACAAAAAAAATTATACCTCTTTCACAAAAGTAATAGAAGGCACTAAAATTTATAGGTAGCAGTATTTAAAAGTTGTCAGACTATTTGGAAAATAGTAAAGAAATGATTACCCGCGCTAATTGTAACAATGATGAAGAATTTTCACTACTAGTTAGCAAAGGTGTGTTTCCTTATGAATATATTGATACTTGGTATAAATTAAGCAAGACCAGGCTCCCTCCCAAAGAAGCGTTTTTCAGTCATCTTACTAATGAGTGAATCAATGATGCGAGTTTTGCACATGCGGTTAATGTTTGGAGCAGATTTAATATTAAATCAGATTTGTATCTAGAAACGGACGTTCTACTTTTAGCTGACATTTTCGAAAATTTTCGAAAAACTTGTTTAAGTACTTACAAACTTGATCCTCTGCACTATTATACAGCCCCCCGTTTAGCATTTGATGTTATGCTTAAAATTACGCAAGTAAAGTTAGAACTATTTACCGATATTGATATGCTAATGTTTATTGCAAGAGGGCTTAGAGGTGGTGTAGCTCAATGTTCTAATCGGTGTGCCAAAGCTAACAATCAGTAAATGGAAGAAATTAGATCCCACTTGCGAAAGTGTGTATTTAATGTGCTACGCCGTAAATAACTTATATGGGGCTGCCATGTCAGAATTTCTACCATTTGTGGATGAAGCTAATTTTGAAACTTTGGATTTAATAAACCATCCTAATGATTCGTAAATTGTTTATATATTCGACTGCGATTTAGACTATCCCATAGAATTATATAAGAGTCACAGTGATCTACCGCTGGCACCCGAATATATGGTCCCACCCTTACCTGATTCAAATTCTAAAATTGCTTACATCGTATCCAAAACGTAATTATGTAATTCATTACAGAAATTTAAAATATAGATTAAAGTTGGTAAAAGTACATCGTATGTTACGTTTTAAAGTCACCGTGGTTAAAAAAATATATCGATTTAAATACCAACATGCGCCAGCAATGTCAAAATGAATTTGACAAAAATTTCTATAAATTAATAATTAAGTGTTTTTGGGAAACTGATGGAAAAAATATATGGATATACGTTTAGTAACGATATGGGATGGTCGCTATGGTGCACGTGCTTACATATCAAAACCAAATTTTCATAGTTGTACAATATTTAGTGATGATATGCTTATCATTCAAATGAACAGGCTAGAAGTGTATTTCAGCAAACCTATATATGCAAGCTTCAATGTTTTAGACGTTCCAAAAACTTTTTTATACAGTTTTCATTAGGTTACACGCCACCTACGTTTCCTAATAATGCCAAGCTGTTGTACACGGATACAGATAGTCTCATATACGCCTTTTAAATTCCCGATATATATGAATGTATTAAAGAAGACATTGATAAACTCAATACATCCGATTATAGTCCTGACAATATCTTCGGACTTCCATTAGCAAATAAAAAAGTTCCCGGTTTAATGAAAGATGAAAATTATGTTGGAATTTGTAGGACTTCATGCAAAAATGTATGCTTACACGGTTGATGAAAAAGTTGTAAAAAAATCAAAGGGTTCTACCCAAGCAAGCATAAAACAGATCACGATAAATGATAATAAACATGTTTCGTTTGATGTTGAGATAATAAGGCGATATCAACATTTGATAAGATCAAAGAAACATAATGTGTTTACCATCACACAAAATAAAATAATACTTAATCCTTACGATGATAAACGATTAGTAAATTTTAATTTCACTGATACTACACCTTGGGGATCTAACTTTACATAGCATTTTATTAATTCCTCTTCTGTTTCAGAAAATAGTTTTATTATTATGAGTAGTATTGAAAACAAATTGGAGGACGGTACTGATCAAATCTACAGAAGCGTTCTTTAAAGGTGAAACAAATACAAATTCATGCTTGGGATGGACATGTGGAGCAGATTCGGGAATATGGCCATCAAGTAATTTAAATGATTATAGAAGTACTTTAGGTTTACTATATAAGATAATGAAATTTTAGTAAAACATTATTTATATATAAATAATTTATTTCACAAATTATAAGTTAAAGGTCTACTTATACTATATCTTCTTTATTGATCCATGATCTTTTATCCACTCCCCACCACTTTATGAATAACATATTATTATTAGAGCAAAGCACTTTTTCTACCAGGTACACATCGAGATACTATTTTCTATAATTCATGTTCATAAAACCCTCCCAGTACAGATGTTCCTGTTATGTCTTCCAACATGTATGTAGTGGGGTTAGTAATGCGAACTTTCATAATCTTAAATAGTTCAGTAGACCAATTGGATGTGTATCCTTTGGAAAAATTACTTTTTAATTTACTGATTCATACTGTCACCCACACAATATCGATTCCTATTGAATGTTTTTATGAGAGCGTAAAGCCTCCAGCTTTGTATGATTACCGACATCTTTGAGCTTCATTCTGGTAGTTCCATGCTTGCATGTTTGTCCTATAGGTGGAGTAATGATTGATACCATAACTTGCATTAGTTTAGTAAAATGCTCATTCTAGAATTCTTTTCCTGCATCTGTCTGCAAATTTGTGGGTTTGCGACCCTTTTTGAAGATTGTTTGCATGACCTTGGTAACTTCTGGGCCCGTTTTCGTATTTAATCATTTAGTCCACAAGTAGTTCGAAAAATAGTCGATAACCACTAGCATATACTTAGAACCCTTATTTTATTTGGTGTATAAGTGTTAAATTCTGCCTAATCTGCTTGCCAAAAATCATCAAAAGGTTTAATTATGTGTAAACATTTTTCGTGCAGGTTTGTGCAATTCGTTGACGAGTTGTAATTTCGACATGGCAATTTCTTTAGTTTTATATAGTTTTTGCTCCGACACTAAATTAGAGTTTTCTTTAAAAGCTTTCTGAACCGCTTGTAGACAAAAATCAAGGTATCATTTACTTATAGCATCACCATCTTCCTCAGGATCCGCCAACTGTGTCAAACGGTTTCTATCCAAATTGAACCTTGTTGATAAATAGTATTGCTTAGTGATGACATCTTGAGGATCTATGGTATTGGCAACATTGCTGGGTCTCTTATTTTCGATATCAAATAGCAGTACACGGACACCATCCCCTCCACTTTTTTGTGACGTCACAAGCCCGCCCCCTATGACGCTTTCCCCTCCACTTGTTTGTACACGCCCACGTGGGAGGTGTATTTTGGTCTTGAGATCGAACTCAGGCCTGACCTTCGAGTTGGCCTTGTGGTTGACCTCGGAGTTGGTTGATGGGTGTGGCTAGGAGTGGCGGCGGCCATCTTGGCTGTTATCTTTGCGACCATTTTTTTTCCAGTCCCACCCAGTCTCTGCTCTGATGGAAGGACTAAATCTCAGCATTCTGACTGATTATGGTTGGAAATTTGAAAATGGTATTCTAATAAAGGACCCTAGTCTTGTAAGACAGATATAGGAGCTTGTTATCGGCCTTCGCCCCTCCCTTGTCGTGGCTTCCGGTTGGAAATTTGAATTTATATTCTAATAAAGGGAAAGAAGAATCAATAGATAAGATAAGACATGTAGAAATGATGATGATGACAAGTGTTTTTCGTAATAAAAAGATTTTATTTAATCTGTTTTATTGTTATTATTAATATTTATTAAGGTCAGTTTTGAATTTTATCAAATATTTCTGAAATAGCTGCGTATTTCAAGGACATAAAAATACCCAGACATAGACCTTAAACATATCGATTATGTTTATGCAATTTTGATATGACACAATTTAGCAACAATAAATTCATAAGGTTGAATTTAAGTGTTAGCTCAAATTTTTTCAATATCTGAATAATGACCTCGAGATTGTAAAAAAGTTTCCTTCAACATAAAACGGAAGATTCATTTGACCTTGGGTTTTTTTTTACCAGGGCAAGGCCAAGAGTTGGCATTGGGCTCGACCTTGGAGTTGGTCTTGGGAATTTTCAATGACTTAATTTCGTATTTTGACCTTGAGGTTGACCCCAAGCTTGGCCTTGGACTCGGTCTTAGAGCTAGCCTTGTGATTTCTTTGTATTCTAATAAGGGGCTCTAATGCTAACTTGTAAGACAGCTATAAGA
>JARFJB010001486.1:907500-1235000 GCA_036346205.1 Vesta saturnalis | reverse complement strand
CGTCACAAAAAAGTGGAGGGGATGATGTCCGGGTACTATTTCAAATTGATTATTACCAATCAGTTTAAACTGAGGAGTTAATTTCTTGAATTGATACTGGACATGTGAACGTCCAAATTTGTCAAGGGCATTTTAGTTATGATATGTTGACATTAATGCATTCTCAGTTATACTGTTATACTTCATGTACATCAATCATTCCAACATTTATATTCAATCGGTCTGTTCGTTAATTCCTTAAAAAACATAGCTTCTACTCCTTTAGTTGTGGGCGATGATGATAGCAATGGTTTAATTATTTGCGTATGCTGTTTGCTGCGGCTTCCTTGAATTTGCCCACTTAGATCACAATCCCGCCTTGCAACATTCGTAGGTTCCAAAATACTTTTATAGTTTTATCTATATTTTGAATGTACTAGATTTAAACTGGGTTCATTCATAATAAGCAGATCATGTAAACCTGGAATGCCTTTATACGCGACGCCTTTAATAACCGTATCGTTTCTTTCAATTGTAACGGGAGTATTACCAATTGTCCATTTGTCAGTTTTGTTATCATAGTGGAATCCATAAGTATGATCAATAGCACCTTCCGGATCCCTCATAATACGTTCAACCTATATACAAGGTAATTCATTGTACTGCTCGAGAAATTATTTCTGAGATGCGTTCATTACGTAGTAGATTCATCTGTGATACTGTTATTCTTCTTCTTCCTCGGTATTAATCTCTCGTACAACAGATGTATCTAAGAAAGATAGTGTACGTAGACCTGGAGGAGGATTTCTTTGAAAACAACGGAAGCTGAGCTAATGGGCTAGTAGCGCCCTATGTCGACTAATGTCATGACGGTGAAGTGAAACCTGGAGTCCTATGAACTTGAGTTAGTGGGGGTAGTAGCGTGCTTTCTTGGAAATATGAACAAGGGTGGGTTTTTGTGTTTAATGTTAATGGGTTCCTTTTTAGATGTTTTAATTTTTTTATCTGGATCGATTTTATTTACTATTTCCGAAAGGTGTTAGCGATTTTAATGCATCTTTACCATAGTAACCACATCGGAATGCGGTAGGCATGTATGCATTGGTTGCCGCTGAAGTTCAAATGTATTGCTTCATATGGATAACTCTCAGTATTCAGATGTACTTTAAGGTTTCTGATGTTAAATGTGATCAAAATTTCCAGCCCTTGCTGACTTTGTGCACCTTTTGCCTTGTTGGAATGCAAAATTGTCTAACGTGATTTTTCCAGCTGCGTTGAAGTTTTTATTGGTCATCTGAGGTTGCTTGCTTTAAGCAGATAATTCATATAATTCCCATTGACGAAATGGAGCAATAATAGAATTTTTATAGATGCATTCAAACAAGTTAAGTTTTGCAGCATCACTAAGTGTTAAGTGTAGTACTTTCCATTGAATTTTGTTTAAGGTTATTGCTGCATCAACGTCACCATAGTAACTTCTAGATCGAATTAAAATCACGTTTACTTGACCTCCATTATTCCAAATATGTGGTTCAATGATATGCATACAGTAAAAGGTTTTTCTCCACTTTGCTCAGCGAATTCTACTTGTAATGGTTCTTTATCCTTTGGTAACCACCCCAAATGGCTTAGTGTCCACTCTTTGACCACCTAACTCATAACGAATTTCTTCAGGAAAGTTATGGGTTAAGTTGCATGATTTCTTATCATTTTTTTTTTTGAGGTCAAGCTTACATTCAATGCACAGAAAGCTATCGTAGATAGCCATAATTAGATCTTGACTTTGAATTAAGATGCGTATTTCTTAAGAAGAGCCATATTTAGAAAATCCATATCTGATTTAATTATAGCATCATCAAAATGTACATTTTGAAAGACGTTTAATGCCTCGGCCATTGTCGGTGAGAACTTTTAAACCAATTGAGATTAAAAAGAATTTCTCTGCAGATGTTAACCGCAATGAAGGTTGATGACTAATTAACGACTTACTGTAGGGATGATGTCTTTTACATACATTTCTGAAAAATGGAATTGATCCTTGATTACTTTTAGACCCATGTTCTTTAAGTTCTAGGCGTACTATAAATGGTTCACTTTCACCAAAGTCTATTAACTCACTTAGTCATGTTAATTATTATATTACTAATTATGTCGGTGTTTACTTCTAAAAATTGAGTATTGCTGGGAGTTCTATCCAGACGATAACCTGGCGGGATTGAAATGTGAATCTCATATAATACTTTTGCAGGTTTCCCGTTTCGATAAGATCTTTTTTATAACGTTGCGCTCTAGGTGTAGGTTAGTATGTTTAAGTATTTGGATGTCTAACGCAGACGTACGTAAAATATTTGGGTCTAATATTTTAGACTCAAACTTTTCTGTGGGTATTTTAGATAATCACTAATTTCATCTAACTCATATGCACCGTGTTTAATATTAATCAGTTGCAAAAGAGGCGGACTAGTTCTAAAATAAAATCTATCGTTGCCTGTATAAATGTTTCTAATGCCGTTGCAACTGTAAAATCGAACTAATCCGATCTCTTCCCTAAATCTAGTTCTATTGTTGGAGAGAAGTTGCAGCTAGCTGTGTAACCAATACCTTCTAAACTGTTATTAACATAACTGAGAAAATTTGAGATTGTATCGATTATTTATATAAAAATTGTACGCATAGGTGTCCGCAAATAATAGTATTAAATTCTTGATCTTGGTTGCAATTATAATAAATTTCACTTTGATTGGTGGTCGAAAATTACCGAAACTATCGTAATACCATACATTTTTACCTCGCTCTTTGTAGCAAACCTAATGCGTACCTGCCCCGCTTTGGTTATCTAAGTTAATAATTCCAGATTCATTTTTCCATAGTAGTTTAGACATGCTATCTCTCATAACAATATCTTTAAAGCAGGATGCATTCTTGGTGTATTTCTTTAAATCAATATCTGTTAACGGTGTTTCGGGTAACCTATTCAGTTTTTTTGGAAACGGTTTTAAGCATAACGCACCACCACCAGATGTAATCTTTGTAACTGATATTATGAAGTTTGCACTGAGCATCTAATTGATTAATACCAGGGTCATTGCGTATGAGTCGTTTCTCCAAATTTGTAGCAGGGCCACAATACTGGTAACGAGGTAAATGCAATTCAACCAGAAGTTTATTGATTAGAGTATTCACTAAACCACCTGCACTCTTTCACTTCTTACCTAACATTGTTTACCTAGATGGATAAAGCAGGGTATACCTAAATCGACATCACAAAAACAAATGATAGTTATTAATATTTCTTTATTTTTTGTAGTAAATGCTATACATTAGATAAGCAGGACGATAATACAATATTTGAATTAAGCATACAGTGTTATGTAAATTAATATTATAGTTAGCATTTATAACATTTTCAATGCCTTTATAAATGTCATCACTACCATGGAATTCTTTCTCGCGAAAACGACGGTAGTCAACAACTTACTGTATAAACTTTTCATAGAAATGTAAAATTACATCGGCAAGGTTAACTTAATAGATAAGTTAATTTTCACTTGCCTGGTAATTAAGCACCCATAATGCGCTGACAACACTGCTAACTTCACAGCCGTGAAATTCTGCATAAATCAATTTTTCCTTATGCAGTAATTAGGCACCAATAATGCGGTGTTTTATGTCATTAAAATAAAATTTTGCATATTTCTAGGAAATGTTATCGCAAAAATTACATTGACAAGACTAACTTCATAGCCTTAGAAGTAAATTAATCTTTTCTTAAACGGTAATTAGGCACCTATTATGCCTTTTATTGTAAAAATTACATCGATACGGCTAACTTTACAACCAAGCACTTCGGAATAAATGCCAGAAATAAGTTATTGTAAAAATTACACCAACACGGCTAACTTTACCGAGCCGTGAACTGTTACGTAAACCAAGTCGGATTCTAACATTAACCTCTTTCCTAACAGGGGCCAAAATTTAACATTAACAGCACAGAACTGGTGCTTAATTATCGCACAAGCAAGGATTAGTTTGTAGGTATATAAGACAATGAAGTTAGTTTTGTCGATGCATTTTTACAATAACCAGTTTTCTAAAATAGCACAAAATTTAACTTTAACGGTGCATATTGTGTGTCTTATTTTCGCGGAGAAAACATTAGTTTATTCATAACACTATGAAGTTAGCCTTGTCGATATAATTTTTTTAATAACTTAATTCCCATAGGGAGGCAAAATTTCAATTTTACCAGCGTAAAAGGTGCAGAATTGGCGCCTAATTACTAAATAAAAAAATTTGATTTATGCAGAAGTTCACGGCCGTGAAGTTATCCGTGTTTACGTGATTTGAACAACTTGGTTCCTATACGGAATTTATATATTAGGATATGAAGTTAGCCTTCTCGATATAACTTTTGCAATAGCTTATTTCCCATGGGGACACAAAATTTTATTTTAACGGCGCATAATTGACAATCAGTTACTGCATAAGAAAAATTAATTTATGCAAAGTTCACGGTATAACAAAAAAAAATTATTACTTAGTGTTGTTATTGTTACAAAGGTAAATTGCACCACAGTCTAGCTCAGTGAGGCACAAACTTATAAAACTTACTGAAATTGAGAACTCGTTCATCAGGTGTGAGGAAAGCAGAGATTTTTTCATAGATGTAATCAGTATTAGCATTTGTTTTATTGGGCACCACTCAATTTCTTGGTTTAATAATTAAATACAACAAAAATTGAGAAAGGTTGTATCTCAAAACATAATAGGTAATCTGAATAAGCACTAAACAACTGTATTTATATGTATATTTAATAAAGCAAAATGTCTGATTAATATCAGAATAAAATAACTAAAACGATACTTCCTGTACGGCTTTACAATCTTAAAATTACTAAATTAACACTGTAGATAAGCTTACAATCTATGTTTACTTGAAATTCAAAATGCAATCTATTCAACATGTATTCAGTAATGAAACGTGTATTGACCAATGTCAACCAATTACAGTTGTGATAGGTTATGAACTCTAACGTTTTTATGTCAGGAGCAGGACTCAGCTGTTCCTTTTTTTAATCGTATCAAAATAACACCAACTGATTTGTTATTTACTTAACTGCACTAAAAGGATAGGTACTTCCTTGTACAAAACAAATATTTTAATCTGGTCTTAAAAGAACTGTAGCTTGAGAACTTTCATTTCCAATTCCAAGACAAATATACGATAATGTAAAAGTAATTTCCATTTGTAATTAACGTATAAATAAACGAAACAGAGACGTATAGGTAAGCACTATAAATTTCATCTGTCTTTAACATAAAAATTAGACGAACGGTAGCATATGGTAACATTCGATAATTGGCACAAAATGTTGACCCTACAATAATGGAAAGATATAACGAACGCAGATTCGAACGACGAAAACTGTTTATAACGACGAACGCAGAATATGCATATGTGATTTATGCAAAACAAAGGTATCTCCATTTATGTTCATAAAGATGACATTGCATTATCTGGCCATTTTAAACAAGTTAAGTTCCTGACGTCATACCCGCGCTCCTCAAAGATACGTAAATTTACCAAAATAAAAGCTTTTTCTTAAGATAAACGGTTTCCTTGTTGCTACCTTTGTTCCCTATTAAATACAATATACAGAAAATGTAATTAAACGCCTTTACATACCTTATAAAAGGGAAGCAAAACTTAAAAAAGGTAACGTCTGAACTTCACGGCATAATAAACGGAAATGTCTAAGCGTGTTCAATTCACGTTGCGCATAGAACTAAAATTGGATGTCTAAAATATATACAGGGACGTTCGTAATTATGTAGACTGAAGAGAAAATATTGAGACATAAAAATTTAATTATTGAACGAAAAAAGAAATGCTTAAAATACTAATGTAATGTAAATATACTTATCAATAATAATGCAAATTTCGAAACTCAAATTAAGGTAATGACAGACAAGAATTGGCACGTTACAACGGCTGTGAAGTTAACTTTGTTGATCTAATTTTACAATAACTTCTTCCCTATAAGGGCGCGAAAGTTTATTTTAGCGAAGCAAACTAGCGCACAACTGGCACCTAATTACTGTAGGTTTATGCAGAATTCACGGTTGTGAAAACTGTGTGAAGTAATTTTTACAATAAGTTGTTTCCTATATGGGCGCAAAATTAAATCTAGTGGCACATAATGTGTGCCTAAATATGGCGCAAGAATTGATGAATTTATTCCTAAGGCTATGAAGTTAACCTTGCCCATATAATAATTGCAATAACTTATTTCTTATGGTGGCGAATAATTTTATTTTAGCGGAGCAAAAAAGGAGCCTAACTACTGGACAAGAAAAGTTGATTTATGCGGAAGTTAATGGCAGTGAAGTTAGCTGTATCCATGTAACTTTACAATAGTTTCTTTCCCATTAAGGCGTAAACGTTATCTTAACGGCGCAAAACAACACATAATTGGTGCCTAATTATTGTGAAAAAAAAGATTAATTTATTCATTGGGTTATGAAATTAGCCGTTTCGATGTGATTTTTGGGATAACTTATTTCCTGTGGAAGCGCACATTTTATTTTAGCGGCGCATAATTACTAAATACGAAAAAAATTGATTCATGCAGAAGTTCACGGCTAAGTTAGTGGTGTCAGTGTAATGTATAACTTCTTTCCTAAAAGGGCGTAAAAATTTATTTTAACGGCGCAAATTGGCACCCAATTACTGAATAAGAAAAGAATAATTAATCGAAAAGTTTGCAGCTTCGTGTAGTTAACTGTGCTTATACAAATTTTGCTACAACGGCGCAAAATGAGTTTAAACCACATTTTTCAAAAAAGACCCAGCTATCTTCACACACCTCACAAAAACATGATTACATCTACAAAAGCTCTAGATGTCACTTTAAAGAAGCTAGAAAAATTTCAAAACAGTCTTAAAAAGGTTCTTGAGAACCTCTGGAGAAGGTTCATGCAAACTTAAGATCTCAAGAAAGATTTCTAAAATAGTTTCTAAAAGTCTACACAAAAATATTAAAATTTTTAATTTGTATTCTTTCTCGACGACACCAACGCAGCTTCAATTAAATCTAATGATATTGGAAGAGACAGTATTAATCGAAAAACGGTCAAGTTTTACGTCTTTAGTATTGCTGATTGCATTCAGCATATTTTCAACTTCTACATAGCTAACAGTGTGGATCACATTATATGAAAGTCATAGCTTTTTTTTCCCCTTTACCAAAACAAAAAAAAATATATAAATGTATTACCTACCCGAGGTAAAATATTTGAGAAATGCAAAAAGGGCAATTACAAAGTTTCATCGAAAAGTCTAACACAAAATGATGCTATAGTCCGGACATAGACGACAGTAAACGAACCGCCCTCATTTTAGTAAACCTAAGAAAGGCATTTGATATTGCACATCATGATTTACTTGTATCTATCTTGGGATATTCAAGTATGCCAGTATTTACAGTCGGTACAATATATTCAAGCCTATTTAAATCTTAAAGCTCAACAAGTGAATAATAGGAAATCATGTCTTGTCTGTCTTAAAGGGAGACAATGGACAACCACAAGAAGCTGTGTTATGTTCACTTTTATTTAATACTTATACTTCAAACTTGCAGACTGCTCTTATTGTAAATTTCACCAATATGCAGATGACACATAACTTTATCACTCCTTTCTGACCTCACAAGCACAAATTAATGAAGATTTGCGTAGATTTTTTGCACATCATGGTAATCCTTACCAAAACAAAAGTCTCATCGTTTCGACCGGAGATTAGATTTATTTATACGTGATCAGTCAAAGTCAATTTATGTGCATCATCACAACTGTAACACCCCTACAAGTAAATTATTGTGCAAGTCCTTAGTACTATCTCAGTTTAATTATGGAGATATAGGATACTCAAGTTGCATATGAAAGAAAATGCAAGATGTACAGAATTCATGGCATTCATGGTAAAAAAAGAAGTTTCACAAACACTATCAGAAACACGTACTCTAAATATGACTAACAGATGGTTCTTTCATAGTATTTTGATCTTTAGACCATCGTCCACAACCAAATCCAAAAACATCTGTTTGAATTATAATTATAATTTTTTTTTAAGGTAACTAATAACGAAAACAGGCAACATTGTAAAAACAAAAACAATAATCTTTGTCAGAATGACGTTTAAAACTTCATGCCAGATAGAGATTAATAGACATAAATACATGTTATGTTTTTAACTTAAACAAAAATTCCAAAGCCGCCTGCTTCTGTAAGATATCAATGATACCTACAGTTTAACCATTTTCATTCATATTTAATTATTTTTTAGAAGTACTTTGCAATTATATTAAGAAACTTTGTAAAGAAAAGTTATGTAAAATTAGATTTTCTTTAAAAAAATATGTCTACACTTGTCTTATAAAATTAATCATTCATTTATTGTTCCCAATGAACTGTATACTATACAGTTCATTGGTTGTTCCACACCAGATATTGTATTTGTTTGTAACGTACAAGTAATGAATATTATTATGGCGATGTGCACAAGTGCAGTTCTAATTATCTCATGAAATGAGTTGTTAACATCTCTTCAGAAACAGATGTTAATTCATTATATATTCACATTTTTCTAGGATTTTTCAAGATCGTAATAACGATAACAAAAACGAAAGCACTTTGTATAAGTTCATTTATTAATGATACAATCAAAGTTACACATAGGCTACCAACAGTTATTTAATCATAAAAAATACAACTATTTGCTACCATTGCTGAAATGATTGCTTTAATTTTAACAGTTTTAATCTAAAAAGTTTACCTTGTTTATTTACTAAATAACACTGCACAAAAGGATTATTATTAAGCAAACGAGAGAACAATTCGATACATTCGAATTGCAGGAAGAACTTGTAATAAGAAGTAACATATAAACACAAAACAGAAACAGTAAAAATGTTAGTACTAACATCTAAGAGTTATTGTTAATACGTAAATAACGATCCAAGCAATGCCAGCAAATACATAAAAACGCAAACATTTTGAATTCAACTAATTCTAATTTTAGGATTCTTAAAAACTATCTGAGTATTTAGCGTATACACGTAGTCACACGAAGCTTCCTTTTTTGCTAGTTTTTCAAAAATGTTTAAGCAATACGCAGTTTTAGTAATTCGAAATGTTAAGTAATCCATCGAAAGTAAAATTACGAAAACTGCAATAATTTTTGCAAAATTTGCTACTGCTTCTTGTAATGACTTTTTTTATTTAGAGCAATCGTTTAAGTATCACAGACTGACATAGCAACTAAATCATAATACCACAAAATGTCCAATAAGTAGCATCAGAAAGTCGATCAATGACTTTACTGATATTGAACATCGGATACTGTAGTCAATATTTTAATTGACTTCACGTCTACATAGCAACTATAAAAAATTATGTACATCGCTTAAAAATTACGTATACGTGCAGCGGATGACATTGATATAGGAAGAACTTTTATTTAAAATTTTATTCAATCATTTAAAGAATTATATTTAAGTGAGTGTTTATTTAAAAATATTTTGTACTTCTTGTTTATCATTTTTCTTTATCAATGTCACTCTAGAATAAGATTAAGATGGCACAAAGTAATATGCGCTGATTATGATTTTTTCAACGATAATAATAAAAGTATTAAAACATTTTCTTCTTTTATAATGGATGGAAAAATGACTATCTTAATATACTTATTGTATAATTACGTATATTAGTTCCATGTATGTATACTTTAACAAAGATCAGAAGGTACCAATCACAATTTAAAAAACTGGAAGTTAAATTTGATTTCTCAATTTACACGATCGAAAATGTTATTCTCAGTTATTGATTAGTTAATTAATTAGCTTTTACGTTATTTAAACAATAATACACACATGTGGTACACCAGAACAGTCAGGATTTTATTGTAGTGAGATTACGAATAACAAACAAAACTATCAAATATAATTTAAACGAAGTTTTATTACTAGATACTGTGTACCTTCTGAACTTTTTGCAATTATAAAAACCCTATTCTAATACTGCACACGATACTTGAGTGCAATGGCGTATATTTAAATTTTTTTAATATTAAACATAATCTTACATTAATCTCGCCATTACTCACTTCAGCAGTTATACTCAGCTTATACAAGAAAAGTGCGGCATATTACGTATTTAATTATAATTAATTTACATTTTTTTTTAATACTGGAATGAGCTTGGTTTTTCATATTTTTTTAGTGCGTATACTAATAGTAATAAACATGTTAAACTAACCTAAAAAATGAAATAATTTGTATTATTTCATTAATTAGGTTAACTTCAGTTACATTAATCAAATTGAGGTATTTTTTACGTATACAAGTTTAGTATTTAACAAAGAATGGAAAGATAAAAACAAAACGAATAAACTTTAACAGCGTCAGCCTTATCTTAAAAAATTTTCATCTTAAATGTGTTCATTAACCACCTTTAACGTATACAATTGTAAATAAAAAAATAGATAACAAAATCTAAATTCTTTCTTTTCAATTAACGAGAACAACGATCTTATTCGAAATTGCCTCGAGAGGTATACAGTTTATGGCACCAATTTTTGCAATTGTTTCTAAAAAATATAACAGCAGCTGAAAGACAGCACAGGTTCTTTTAGAAAAAGAAAAAACAAAAACAGATCATGGTTATCAGAAGTAATACCTCAAGGCCTTTCTAATTTTGGACTGGTATTAAAAGCTAGAGGATCAATAGGGTGACCATT
Source organism: Vesta saturnalis (assembly GCA_036346205.1). Lineage (NCBI taxonomy): Eukaryota > Metazoa > Arthropoda > Insecta > Coleoptera > Lampyridae > Vesta > Vesta saturnalis. The sequence continues at coordinate 1,224,226 of JARFJB010001486.1, read as the reverse complement.
TTGATTAACTTCGCCTCCTTGTGCGGCTGAATCAATAACAAGGCTACCTTCATCACCATCACTGCTATACGAATCACCTTCATCATCCGAACTAGATAAAATTCCTACAACAAACGAAACTAGTAAAATTGATTTATAAAACAAAACTTACCGCTATCAATTTGAGGCTGCATATTCGCAAAGTCTTGTGGCCAGAACCGTCTATTATTATTTTGTACCTTCTTTTTTTTGTGAGCAGGCGAACTTGCCGCACTGCTATCATTAGGTGCACTCGCATCTAACATTGGTTGTAAAATACGTCTACGGGCATTGATAAACCAATTATTAACCTGTAACAATGTGAGATTAGTTTGTGCAGCAATGTGTCGTTTCTCATCTTCTGTTGGGTACGGATGCTAAAACAGTCGTTTAATAATGCAGCCGTACATTGTTATCTACGTACAACAAGATGTTGAAATAACCATGATCGCATTACACTAGTAGCGTGCTTTGGTAAAACTCCACGTTTCTGTTTACGACCACGTGATGTAAAATCACTATCACACTCCTCTGATCCACCAGGTGTGGTAGGTGCTGGTGAAACTTGCCCTGAACTATCACTCGGTGGTGGTGGGCAGACAGTTACTCCAATTTGTGATAGTGGTGTAGAACCGTGTACGACAATATTTTCACAAGCGGCTTGTACTTGCGGTATTGTTTGAGGAGGAACGGCATAAGATTGCACACCGTAATTAGTTGGAGTATCTATCTGTCGCTCCATTGAATTTCCTTGGGCTGATATCACCTAGGGTAAGGGTTAGAATGAATTGAATGTTCCTTCTCAATTTAGTTACTTACTTGTTGTGGACTTATGGTATATTGCACAGGACTATTTGAATCTGAGCCACTTTCTGAATTGGCATGAGACAATAAGCTATTGTTATTATTACTATTCTCTAGATTATTATTCATCACAGTAGGTCCTGAAAAAATTTTAATTAGATGTTTACATTGTGATTGACTACACTTATGCTGTATTCTCAATTCATTGTACATGATTTTGTCGATGGTTAAAGTAGGAAAATCAGTGTAAATCAATTTATTTATTCAATTTTAGTGATAATTACAAATTAGTAGCAGATACACACGTAACAAATACAGTCTTTCAACAATAGTGTGTTGATTTACAGTTAATGATTAATTATTTCAGTCCAATTATTAATGTAGAAGTTGTTCTACTCAAATCAATTGCGGTTTAACTATCATTTTTTATATAAACACTTATTACCAAAAGGAGTGTGAGTGAAATGGCATTCATAGACTAGCTTCTATGCACTAATCGCCATCACAATTTCGTAATGAGTTTAATATTGTCACATACAGATGCAATACATTTTATTGAGTTGGTGACCAATTGGAATTTTATATTAGCATACTTTTACCAATAACTTTCCTCTCAAAATTAATAATTAAAAATACTTATCTCTTGGGTAAAAGTCGTGTATTTAGAGGCAAATTTAAAACGTACGGTATATGTAATACATTCATATTATACCTGCATTACATAAAATCCTCTGCTATATACAAGCTTTTCTTCGGCTTGCATGCAACAGCGAACGCGTCTATCATTTACAAATTTGTGTCCTGGATTCTAAGAATATCTTGCTCGAAATAAACACTGTTGTAAAGAGTTTACATATTTACAAAACCTTCATTTAGCAAGCTTTTTTGAGACACTTTGTATACTAATTATTTTATCCTTTTTATAATAATTGTTGTATAGAATAGTTTACAGCCATCGCTAAAGGAGCTGGCCTGCGTAAATAATAATTCTTTTTATCTTATTCAATATATCAGACAATTGCCAACGTTACCGTACAGAATAAAGCACTTTAAGTCTTAACCTTTAAATGAATCATTTTTCTTTACAGGTTCAACATACTGTATGTAAATGGCTATCGATAGCATTTAGGTTGGAAATTTTAGAAATAGCAGCTTTATGTGGTATAGCATATACTTCAAACAGAGGAAATAATCGTAAGTATTATGAATGTATTATAAACATTAAAATTCTTTTTTTGTATTGTTGAATTTTAATGTTTATAATACCACAGAACATGGAAGTTACGTAGCGTAGCTACCATATTCTGTGATTATACATTCATAATACTTATGAAAATTTTCACTGTTTGGAATATATTTTATACCACATAAAGATGCTATTTCTATAATTTCTAACCCTAATGCTGTCGGTAACCACTTACGTGCAGTCTGTTAAATTTGTAAAGAAAAATTTTAGACAATATTTAAAATAATTAGGTAAACATTATTTCTTAACATTTAGAATATTAGATCAACAGTAGGATTAATAATATTTTCATGAAATGTTTAACTTCGGATGAAATGAAAGTGTACCACAGTTGTATCTTTGCTTGAATAGTATAGATTTTTCACTTATAATTATCCAATTAATTGCAGCATAAATTTAGGTATTAATTCTTACCGTAATAAGAATAATAACATAAACAAACATTACTCAACAGTTAAGCTACTGACAATTGCTACATTTGCTTTTATTTGTTAACGTAGCAACAATAATAATTTTTTGCCAACAGATTATACATAATGCAATTATAGAACAATACCCTATGGTAATAAATGTCCAAGCATTACAACATAAAAAATATGTTATATATAAGTAAATAAAGAGCTCATATTAAAAAATAATGAAATCCAAAAAATGCTAAAAATCATCATTTTTGATCACTACGCACACAGTAAGAGTACAATCTCATTTTTTGTATTAGAACAATATAACGTATGGGTCCAAGTACATATTGCACTTATTAAAGATAAAACATACAGATGATTGTGGTTTGTTTACCACAATAAGGTTAGTGGGAATATGAAAATTTATTAACACTTAAATGAAACAAATAGTTTCTATTTCCACAAAATCATTTAATGAATAACAATTGTTTCGACACACAATGTCTTCTTCAGATTCGATCTTAAACTAACTTAAATACTACAAAATACTTGACCTATACTAATTGTGGTGGGAGGCTGACAACTAATTATGTGATGAAGAGGAAGGTGAAATAGTGACGAATAGTATAAATCAATTTCAAAATATTTATCCAACATACGATTTTCTAAGTTCAAATGTGACGCATAGAAGTTTCAGTATTGTTTTTATATGAACTAACATGTTCAGAAATACATTTACTAAAACTTCTACCTGTTTGTCCTTTGTAGTATTTATCACAACTCTCGCAATTTAGTCTGTATTACCGCTGAATTATTTTCCTTCCGATTTTTGGATTCATTGTTTTTTATGTATTTTCCTAAAGTATTGTTATATTTGTACGTTATATTCAAATCTAGTTTTTTAAATTGGTTCGACATTATTTCTGTAGGTTTACCTATATAAACGTGTTAAATGTAACAATACTTTAGGAAAATACATAAAAAACAATAAATCGAAAAATCAGAAGGAAAATAATGCAGGAGTATACAGACTAAATTGCGGGAGTTGTGATAAATACTACATAGGACAAACAGGTAGAAGTTTTAGTAAACTATTTTCTGAACATGTTAGTTCATATAAAAACACTACTGAAACTTCTGACTATGCGTCACATTTGAACTTAGAAAATCACATGTTGAATACAAATTTAGAAATTCTGCATGTTGAAAATAAAGGTACAAGATTAGACGTTTTAGAAACATTAGAAATTTTTAAAAACAAAAACACAGGTTTGTTATTAAACGATCAAATTGATTTATACTATTCGCCACTGTTTGACTTTCCCTCTTCATCACATAATTAGTTGTCTGTCTCCCACCACAATTAGTATAGGTTAAGTATTTTGTAGCGTTGTAAGTTAGTTGAAGATCGAATCTGAAGAAAACATTGTGTGTCGAAACAATTGTTGTTCATTAAATGAAACGGTTATTGGTTATTGGTATTTGAATGTGATTAATATTAAGATGAAAAGCTTGAGTTTATTTCTTTATCTCTATATTTAATTTAATTCGAAAATATTTAAAATGCGCGACATTTACACGTGCATAAAATGCGTCGAAGGAGAAGGGAATGACGCTGTCAAAATTTTGTATAGTTTTTAAAAACAGTCGCCTTAAGTAAGCGGATCAGAGTTGGTTGAAAAGCTCCAACAGAGTAATTCGTCGCCGAGGTACGAATTGCAAGGGCAGAAGCGCAAATACCTTCCCTATTAGGATAATAAAAGGCTATAATAAATAATAAAAAGTGCAATTGTTATCGAGTCGGTGTTAATAAAAAGGATTGCACCCTAATTTAAAATTCGCATTAAAAGTGACGCAATAAGAGAAGATAACGCGTTTTATATGTATTAGAGCCGTAATGAATAGGACTTAAATAGTGAACAATAAATATAAAAGACAGTAATCGATTCAAATCGGTAAATCAAAGTATAAAGAATAATAACTCAGTTAAGTGTTAATGAAGTATAGTACGATTAGGCATTGCAGTTAGTAGCGCAGGCCATTCGTAGCAAAACTATAATAAGTAAAGTAATAGTTGACAATTGTAAACATATCAAGCAATTAACAACAAACCCGTTAAATTATTGGAAGGAAAATTGATGTCATTTTCATCAATAACAAAGATGCAAGAAAAAATAGAGAAAACAAAGGAAGCGGTTTCAGTTGGGCGGCATAGTGACATGATCGGAGGAGCAGCCCATCAACCTAAACGAGGCCTTAAATTGGCAGAAAGAAAAGCAGTTACGTCATCAGCTTTCAACGAAAGTAACAAGTAAGAACCTTTTGAATGTGTGAATAAATCAAACGTTTATGTGTTTGATTTTCTCTAAGCTTTAAATTTGAAATATCACAATTAAACGACAAACAATCGTTTAATTCTAATAAAGATTTTATTGTTATATGTTAGTTTTAAGAAGGTTATTTTAAATTATAGGTTTGATTTTTATATATGTTTGTAAGCGACGCATTGATGCATTTTCGTTCAGAATTTGGATTTAATTAAATAGTATAACGCTTGATTTACTTTTATTGCTAAAGATTATCAATATTAAAAGCCTATATAACTGCAGAAAGAAGTAAACTCAATAGGAATCCAGATAAAAGTAAGTCGAATTGAGCATAATTTTGGTCAATGATAACAGTAATCATTTCTTTATTCTAACATTTGAGCTAGCTGGTGCCTTTAAGTAAGAAAAGAATTCGCAAACATAAATATTAAAGTTCATTTACTCAAACAGAAATTAAACAGCAAGCGAGTTAAAATTGAACTAGTAGATAATATCTTTATAAATTGAGACCATTTAACTTTAATAAACCGTAATAAAATATGATTTTAAGCTTCACAATAACAGTATTAAATTTTATTCAATAATGTTAAAATTATAAACAAGTTTAAAAGAACTAAAATCTTATTCTTTGTAGTTGGTGAACCAAATAAAAGTAATAACCAAGGGTATTACGTCGGTTGCAAGCCATTCGTGACGCTCTGGATATATACGAATTGAAGCCAACGTTGGCTCTCTTAAATGGCTGATGAAATATGCTCAGTGATCTGGTGCTTCTAACTGGAATTGTCAAAGACATTGTGGAAATCAATGAAGGACAAACGATCATATAATTAATGAGTTTAAAAAACAATTTGAGTTTCACTTGATCCCTTCTTACTTTTAAAGTAGGCAAAGAAGATGCCTCTTGCAATAATGCAAAATCACAAGAAAATTCATTTATACGAGGTATATTAGACTTATACGCTAGGTACCGAAGACATTTTCTCTGCACCTGTTCAATTCAGTGAATATAACAAGTATAATGGAGGCTCCAAACTAAAGAGTAATATTCTAACGATCTGACAAGACTACAGTATAGTAACCGAACAGCATAAATACTTTTAAAGTCGAATGTGTTTCGCTTAATAAATCCAAGCATTCTTAAGCGCTCTAGCAACTGCAATATCAACTAGATTTACAAAAGAGAGTGTGGAGTCCATAATAACTCCAAGGTCCTGAATGGATGAAACTTGGGATAAAGGTGCCCCCATAATACTATATTCAAATTCGATTTCATCAGGTACGACCCTTGTGAAACTCCAGAGGGGTTGGGTATATTTTTCGACCTATAATTATTTATCTTTAAAGTTTGAAATCGTACATATAGATAACTTGATCGCCATTCCTATAATGTACCCTGGATACCCGCGCTTTCAGTTTGCTGAACAAGATTCTGTGATTTATCCAATCGAACGCCCTGGAAAAGCCAATGTAGATAGCGTAACAACGAATAGAAGACATAAAACATCAATTATGTATGCTCTTTGAGTCAGCACAAGAAACTGACGTCGTTGCAGACTGCGTTCATTACTTTTAAGAGGATTCATTTAAAAAAAACTATTTAAATTAAGCTAGTGCAATACCTGCAAACTGAATTCTGAAAATGTCTCTCAATCTTCCCCCCTGGACGGCAGCTCCATCACATATTATTTTTTACCTTTGTTATTAATTAGTTAGTAATATAATCTGCAAATGTCCACTTGATACTATGCACGGTTTTCGAGATCAAGAATTAGGAGTTGGTCTCAATGTTACCCCTTGGACGGCAACTCCATCACATATTATTTTTTTTATTAATTAGATAATGTATCCTGAAAATTTCAACTTGATAGTATGCACGGTTTTCGAGATCGAAGTTAGGAGTATGTCTCAATTTTAACCCCTAGACGGCAGCTGCACATATTATTTTTACCTTTACTATTAATTAGTTACTAATATAATCTGAAAATGTCAACTTGATACTATGCACGATTTTCGTGATCGAGGATTAAGGGTTGGTCTCAATTTTCACACCTTAGACGACAGCTCCATCACATTATTTTTTTATCTTTATTATTAATTACATAAGTAGTAATATATTCTGAAAACTTCAATTTGGTCCTATGCACAGTTCTCAAGATCGACGATTAAGGGTTGGTCTTAATTTTCACCCCTTAAACGGCAGCTCCATCACAGATTATTTTTATCTTTATTATTCGTTAGTAACATAATCTGAAAATGTGAACTTGCTACTATCCACAGTTTTCGACATCGAGGATAAGAGTGGGTCTCAATTTTCACCCCCTTAGACGGAAGTTCCATCACATATTATTTTATTTATGTTTATTATTAATTAGATAGTAATATATTCTGAAAATTTTCAACTTGATACTATTCACGGTTTTTGAGATCGAAGATAGGGGGTTGGTCTCTATTTTCATCCCCTTAGATGGCAACTCCATCTCACACATTATCTTTTTATCTTAATTATTAATTAGTTAGTAATATAATCTGAAAATGTCAACTTGATGCACGGTTTTCGAGATGGAGGATTAAGGGTTGGTGTCAATGTTCACCACCTTAGACGGCAGTTCCATCACATATTATTCTTTTATGTTTATTAATAATTAGATAGTAATATATTCTGAAAATTTCAACTTAGACTATGCACGGTTTTCGAGATCGAATATAGGGGGCTGGTCTCAATTTTCCCTTAGCTGACAGCTCCATCACATAGTATTATTTTACCTTCATTATTAATTAGACAGTAATATAATCTGAAATTGTCATCTTGATTCTATGCGTGGGCTACAAATCACTTCATGTAACTTTGGTAATCATCAGAAAAACTGGCTGCTCTTTGCACACCGGTGCAGGAGATACTGGAAAGGTTGATTTTTCAGAGATGGATTGATTATCGTAGTCACTGGTTAAGACTGGCACAGTCTTTTGCCAGAAACGGTGAAATTTTTTTAGTTTGATCATTCGCGTACTCAGTGATGCCAGTGGCAGCGCACCATCTTTTTATCAAATGAACTTATTCACTTCATCCTGCAGTTGAGGAAAGAGTATTATGGTAGCACATCCAGATAAGAAATAGCAGTTACACTTGGTTCACCGAAAAAGAAGGCACATAAACTTTCCGTCGCTTATAACATAAACTGAAGGCTTTAAAACTTATAATGACTGTAAACGACAGGTACGTAGGTATAAGCGTTTCCTTAAAACTGTCCACACAGACGCTACCGGAATGACTAATTCACGGCTAGTCTTCCTAACAGATTCATTGGGACTATGTGTGAAATGCTCCCTCACTCGTTCAACACGTTATTCAGCCATTTACAAAGTCAGCCCTCAAACCCATACAATCTGCAGATGTTATTATCAACAGCAGGATTACAACTCAACTTTACAATGATTGAACGTGGAACTGTAACTCCAGATTCAAACTGGAAAGCAAAGTATGAAAACGTAAACTTTTACTATTATTATACATAATTAAAATACTTATCTTTTGGCTTTAAATGGTGTATATTTATATTTATATAAAGTATATACTTTTCGATAACACTTACAGTTATTGTCCTCAGTAGTAATAAAATCTTTTAGTACTGTTTAAGATGGTAGAACAAATTTAACTTTTTCATATTTCGTAAATTTTCTAACCTTAAACAATTCTAAAGCATTTTACTACTACTGAGGACGATAATTGTTATCGAAACGCATAGAATTACATAAATATAAAAATACACCATTTAAACCCAAAAGATAAGTAGTTTAATTATGTAAAGCAAAGTGCATTCTGTTTAGGAAGACATCTTTACTACTAGCGCTTTTAAGTGGAAGATACAGAAAACAGTTCATGCGAATAAGTACAGCAAACTGTTGGAGTTGCTTTATCATTTATACGAGGGGAGATTTTTAAGTTATCTACCTTAGCTATGAAGGAAAACAAATATATGAAAACAAAAAATTTATTTTTCTACATAACTTCCCCCTACATTAACACATTTAGTCAAACGTGTCTCCAGTTGTCCTATACCTTCAGAAAAAAATTCATTTGCTTGGTCCTCAAAGTAATCCTGTACTTCTTGTTGAAGAGCTTCATCTGACTCAAGTCGTTTACCCCGTAAATGTTTTTTTAAATGTCTGCATAAAAAAAGTCGCATGGTGCTAAATCCGTGCTATACGGATGGTGGGCAAGCTCTGCAATGCGACACTCATTCAAAATGCTCTGGACGATGCGCGTCTTGTGAACTCGGCAGTTATGATGAAGCGGCAATGTATTTTCACGATGCGAGTTCGGAGTTTTTAAGTTCTTAATTGTGTTTCCATAAGCTTCAACGCCCTCTTTCCATGTATTCCACTAACCCTCAGAATCCCATCAGCTTTTTCCCGACAATTGTGTCTTTGCTTTCTTCGGCGGTGAGGAGCCGTTGTGAACCCACTGCATCGATTCCTTTTTGCTAGGGGGGGGGGGCGGGCGGTGATAGACCCACGTTTCGTCACAAGTAACAATTTTATTCAAAAAGTTACGGTCTTGCGCCAAAGCCGCCAAATTGTCTCGGCAAATTTGTTTCCTGCATCGTTTTTGCTCTGGTGTGAACAACTATGGAACCCAGCGTGCAGACACTTTTGTCAACTACCTAAGTCCTCATGCAAAATTTTTAATGCAGTTGTTTCCGATATGTTGAGTTCTTTGGCAACCATGGAAACCTTTGTTCGGCTGTCTGGCAGCACCAATTGCTCAACATTGCGAACAATTTCTCCCGTTCTCGCTTTCACTGGCCGGACAGTTCTTGGATCGTCTTCAATTGAATCCCTCCCACAACGAAACTGTTTTGACCAAAATTTAACTTGGTAATATGATGGCCCATCATTTCCATACACTGTAGTCATCCTCTCGAAAATGATTTTTAGGCCATTCCCTTCCTTTGTCAAAAACTTAATGACACTTCTATACTCCAGTTTCATTTCGCTCATGTTACTGCACTAATTGCCGTGGCAAATTGGTACAACTTTATAGATTGACTTGCTATTTTGACAACGTCACTTTCAATGTCTAACGCATACGCAATATTATTTTCGGTCGCCTAGCAACCCGTTTTCATAGCTAGGTAGATAATTTAAAAATCTTCCCTCGTATCATTTACGATTGTAAGTTAAAGGAAATAAATACTATAAAACCTTAAAATCCAGGTATTCTTTTCGAAACACGCGGTATAATATAAGAACAATATCCTACAAAATAGCTGGAGTAAACATGTTTCCGCTTCTTATCTAGTAATTTCATACTCCACTTTAAAATCGTAGTTAAAACACTAGTTTTGTTTAAACGTTAATGCCTGCGTATAAATATTACATCTTGTGTTTGGCAAGTAATTGCCAAACTAAAATGATTTATTCTGGCTCAAAATGAGAAATTTGCATAATGCTTTTTCAGTACAGTAGTTCCAGTAGGTAAATCGTAATACTCAATCTAAATTGTGACTTTTCAACACAACGTGGGTAGGAGTTTATAATGATACAATAAATAAATAAAATAAATAAAAAATAATTTCTTATATAACTTCATCTTAAATAGTTCAAATGCACTAATGTACTCTTGAAGAAAATCTTAGGATACAATGGAATTCAAAACATCATTTTCCAAACGAGAGTTCATCATCGTTAAAACCATTTTAACAAAGTAGGTGTAATAAACAAAATACATTTTCATAAAGTAGTTCAAGCATTTGAATAAAAGTTTTGCTTTTTACTCAGTAAATAGTAAACATTTTATAGATAGCATCTTAGTAGATGAGGTGACATATTTAAAGATATTGACAAACACTGCAATTTAAACTAGAAAACTACATCTTCTCCTTTCACAATGCGACATTAAAAATAAAATAAATATTGAAGAAGTGAAAATATGCAATTTCATACTAAATAGTTCACATGCACGAATGCACTTCTTGAAGAATATCTTAGGACACACCATAATTCATAATGTCACCTTTAAATTAACATTCCCCCATCACCGTTAAAACAATTTTTAGCAGAGTAGATCTAATGAATAAAATACGATTTTATAACCATTTGAATCCTAATTTTCGTTTTACTCAACACATGGTAAATATGTTTTAAAGATAGTATAAGATTGGTGACATATCTGATGATCTTGGCAAATCTGCATCAAACAAATTACCTTGTGGATAATCAGAATAATAGTTAAAATGCACGACTGCACTCCTTGAAGAAAATATTACGATTAAATACAATAAAATTTTTAATTGAGATCATCTATCACCGTTAAAACCATGTTTAACAGAGTACGCCTAATGAACATAACTACCTTTTTATAAAGTAGTTCAAACAATTGAATCAAAATTTTTCTTTTTACTCGGTTAAGTAGTAAACATTTAAGATTATATGGGATTGGTGACATATTAGGAGAACTTCGCAAATAGTGCAATTTAGACTTGAGAACTGCATCACTCAAATTATATTGTCGGTAATCAGAACGTAGTATATTTTCCATTTGTATCTTCCCCTTTTATAAACATAAAAAAAAATTGAAAAAATATTTTCTTATATAACTTCATAAGAAATATAGCTTTGGGATTTTGAAGAAATAGTATGTTATATATTAAGGGACTGAGGAACTATTTCTAATCCCACGAGTAAATGTTGTGGGCAAGGAGTCGAAGATTGTATAAAGACGAAATAAGTTAGAGAAATGATTTTTGGACCAGGGGTAGATATAGATAGACACTAAAATTTAAAAACATTTTTGATCATACAGAGTATTTCATGTTATTGGTGCAAACTAAACATATACTTTTTTAAATGGGACACCCTATATATTATTACATTTTTGGAAAACCCATAAAATACACTTTCATTTAATACCAAATTGTATTGGTGTATCTCCTTTGGTTTAAGAGATATTCAATTGTTTTGCAAAAAAATATCACACTTGAGGCCGCCGCCACGGATTTGTTAGGCGACTTTTGTTTATTTTAAAATGGCAGAAAATTGTGTGTGGTCCTGTAGTATTTAGAAATTTCTTAATTTTCAGATTTTTTTTAATAATATACAGGGCGTGTCACTGTTTGTCAATACAACCTTTTTTAATTTTTTTTTAATGGAACCCCCGTCCCAATCTGTTCATGTCATTCGATGCCTCGTTTGATATTCTTTCTTTTTCATCAAGCATGTTATACCTAAAATTAATAATTTTCAAAATATTTTCAGTTTATTTGTTAAACTGCGATTGTAATACAAAATAACTGAAAATAGAGGTATTAAGTTGGCCATGGGATTGTAGTTTTTTACTAAAAAAAATTTTCAAGTATAAACAATTACAAATTATTTTAAATTTAACAGAGTTTTTTGAACAAAATTAATGCATAAAACACTCTTGCTTCTACTATCGGTTTCAAAAAGCAAGATAGGTCAGTTTGAAAGCTTAGAACTTTGTTATTGTAAGCCAATTGATGTGAAACTTGGCAGAGATCTTCCATGTAGATATATAATAACACTCAGAAAATATAAATTTTTTAGACGCTTAACTTTGTAAATTAAAAATTAAATTATCATACAAAATGTAGTTCTGCGGCCCGTGTTTTACATACGGTCGGTTTCAGTGCTCGTAGCTTCCTAATTTTTGTTTTAAAATGTGCGAAATTTGAACCAGTGGCGTATCAAACTAATATAAAGGTAACTGCAATTTTAAATTTTGAAAAAATATTTAAATTTTGAAAAAAAAGACGTGGTTTCGATACGTGCAAACTTCGCTCTAAATGCAAATATTTTCGTTTCAAGTGAACCGCCATGTAGGTTTTAATTGTTCTTTAATGTTCCGTATTAAAGTACACGCGTTTTTTTCTTCGGACAATACTCGATAAACGGAGGGCTGGGAGATGTTAAGACACTTTGCCGAGCGTTCAATAACTTTATTCACATCTTCAGATAATCCACGCGTTTTCTCTTCTTAAAAATATTTTTTGGCATTTAATATTAGCGCCTTTTCCGCCGATGTAAAAGCCTTTGGCATTTTGAAAATGTTTACCAACACAACCGAACTTCTGCAACAGTACAGTGGTGACTAATAAGTATTTCGTAAGAATTTCATGTTATTTCCGAAAATATATTACTCCTAACAAAACATAATTAGCTGTAATATAACAGAAAGTGAGTGCATTAAATAGTCATTATTGTTACGGTATTTTCCCATTTCACATTCCACACAATTATTTGTTAATTTTTGTAGTTTACTCTTTATTGTTTCTGCTGTCGTCATTTAATATGTACCTTAAATTGTATAATACAAATAAAAGAAATTCTTGTGCTCATAGCAGATGTTTTGATTAATATTCTTAATAAATAGGACGATTAAATAATATCATTCTTTAATGAACGTTTATTTTAGCAGTGTGAAGCGTGTGCAACGCGCATGCGACGGCATTCGTATTGAGTCGTCGACCGGAAGCTCGTCCAACGTAGCCCGTTCTCTCTCTCGTCTGAGAATTTAATTATGTATTAATTGGGATTAGTCTACATAATAAATGCGTGTACTTTGATACGGAACGTTAAAGAACAATTACAACCTACATGTCGGTACACTTCAAACGAAAATATTTGCATATAGAGCGAAGTTTAAACGTATCGAGAATACGTCATTTTTTTTTCAAAATTTAAATATTTTTTCAAAATTTGAGTTACCTTTATATCACTTGGATATGCCACTGGTTAACATTTCGCACATTTCAAGACAAAAATAACTCTCGTCAGAGAATTTAATTATATATTAATTGGGATTAATCAACATAATAAATGCGTGTACTTTGATACGGAACGTTAAAGAACAATTACAACCTACATGTCGGTACACTTAAAACGAAAATATTTGCATTTAGAGCGAAGTTTAAACGTATCGAGAATACGTCATTTTTTTTCAAAATTTAAATATTTTTTCAAAATTTGAGTTACCTTTATATCACTTGGATATGCCACTGGTTAACATTTCGCACATTTCAAGACAAAAATAAGGAAGCTACAAGCACTGAAACTGATCGTATGTAAAACACAGGCCGCAAAACTACATTTTTTATGATAATTTAATTTTTAATTTACAAAGTTAAGCGTCTAAAACATTTATATTTTCTGAGTGTTATTATATGTCTACATGGAAGATCTCTGCCAAGTTTCACATCAATTGGGCTTGCAATATATAAGTTATAAGCTTTCAAACTGACCTATCTTGCTTTTTTAAACCGATACTAAGGCGTTTCAAAATCTTTTACAAAGATTTGAAGAAATAGGTAGTGTTAAATTAAACAAAACGGACAGTGGATAATAAAGCAGTGACAAATGAAAACCAACTTACAGTTTTACTTGCAATCCAAGAAAATCCTCAAGTAAGTACTTCACAAATATCACATATGGCTGACATAAAAAAATCTAGTGTAAAAAATATATTAAATGGCCATAAATACTATGGATATCATAAAGTCGACCAGTTTACAGGTGCGTCACCTCCTCTTTGTGTGGATACACAAAGTAAAATGGGGAGGTACGCCATCATGCATAAACCAAAGGTCACGACGAAGGAGCAAGGGCAAATCTCCCTATAAAATAGGTAAATTTTGTATTAAAAAATTCAAGTACCTATCTGCATTCAGCCGATTTGGTAGTACAAAGGGACCAATAGTAAAAGTATCTACAATTCTAGCCTAGATATTTACTTGAAATTGATGCTGATAATGAGATACTCTAGTAGGGTTTTCAACAGCATAAACATGATCATTATGAACATTGAAAATACCGCATCGTCCGTGAACAATTTTTTTTAGTAAAATTTGGATTTCCATTCTTCTATGAATATTAAATCCACAACTTTTCCAATATGAAAGGAGTGCAATAACTGTTCCTGAAAAACCCTATGAACTAATGAGTTCGAAATTCCCAATTGCAATCCTACACGTCGTGTTCTGGGCTTTAGAATTATATCAACAGCGTCCAAAATCTCTTCTTCTATTTCCACCGTCCTTATGGTTCGTCTGCATCCAGAATTTACACGGCTTGGTTGAAACTTGCCATTTTTGCGGAGACGTCGTTCGATATTAGCAAAAGTGTGCCGATTTGCAGTTCTACGGAAATGATATTTTTCCCTATAAATTCGTACACTTCATCTACCGTTGCAATAGCAAAGTCCATAGACTAAAATCATATCCACCATTTCAGAATTAGTGAAAGTGTGATCCATAATTATGGATCTTTATCAACGGAAAAGCGACAGAAAAAAAACTAACGTTTGATAAATAAATTCAACTGTCGATATCGTAACTAAAAAGCAAAAGCGACTAAAGTTTTTTACCTAAGTAAAAGCGCTTGCGCAAATGTGCAATGCATTAGAAAATATTTTTTCCTAGCTAAATCGTTCGTCTTATCTAAATTTTCACGAGAGAAAAAAGATTAAAAATTAATTGAAATTAATTGAAACTAATTGTTATTGCGGAAAAAAAATAGGATAGTCAAATAAGTTATTTTGGTACTTTTGGATAATTTGCATGCATCATGAACCTTAGATGCGTTTTTCTCGGAAACCGGTGCTCTTAGCGATATCAAGAACGTATACCTTTTTTAAGCAGAAAAGGTAGGGAAAACTCTTATTCCATACTAAAAGAGCCTACAGGGTAGCACAAAAAAAGTTGTAGCGGTTTAAACGTGTCTCAACTTTTGGACTAACACAAGTTAAGTTAAATCAGCTTATTTTCACGTAAGTAATCTTCATTATCCTTTTGGCTATTCAATTTAGGGACACCCTGTATAATAACCAGTGGCGCGCCGTTTTTAGGGTATAAAATTGTGCATTTTTTAATTTATCGACCGATTTTTTTTTTTAAAGTCTGGTATTAGGGGTTTTTAATTTTAATTGTTATATTAACTCTTGTTTTTACTCGAAAAAACTTTTTAATAAGAAACTACAATGCCATGACCAATTTAATACCTCTATTTTCAGATTTTGTATTACAATCGCAATTTTTACAAATAATTTGAAAATGATTAATTTTAGGTATGTCATGCAGGATGAAAAAGAAAGAATATCAAACAAAGCATCGAATGACACGAACATCATAGGGGGTGCGATTTAAAAAAAATTAAAAAAATGTTTTTTCCAAACAGTGACACGCCCTGTACACGATTAAAAAAAATCTGAAAATTAAGATATTTTAAAATACTACAGGAACACCAAATTTTTTTTATCATTTTAAAATAAACAATAGTTGCCTAACAAATCAGTGGCGGCGACCGCAAGTGGGATAATTTTTTCGAAAAACAGTAGAATATCTCCAAAACCAAAGGAGATAGACCCATACAATTTGGTATCAAATGAAAGCGTATTTTATGGGCTTTACAAAAATGTAATAATATACAGGATATTTCCTTTCAAAAAATATAAGCTTAGTTTGCTCCAACAACATGAAACACCCTGTATTATCAAAAATATTTTTAAAATGTAGTACCTATTGATATTTACCAGTGGTCCAAAAATCATTTCTCTAACTTATTTCGTCTTTGTACACTCTTCCACCCCTCCTCCTTTGGCCACTCTGTATATGCTATTTTTTGTCATTCCGAGATTAAATGTATCAAAATTCATCCCGAGGTTTGAAAATCCCAAATGAGAAATAGTGCGCAATTCGTCGTTAGAAATCTAGCTGTATATAAAAATGTAAGCATTCACCATTATTACACATAATTAAAATACTTAGCTTTTGGATTGTTAACTGGTGTATTTTTATATTTATATTTTACATAAATCTATAGGTGAATGTCGGACAAAGTAAAATGCTAGTTTATTTTAATTTAAAATTGGCGGTCTAAAATTCTAGTGTCACGATAAGTTAGTTTAATACAGTTTGCAACCCTGAACGTAACATGCCCAATGTAGCTCAAACCGTTTGCACGTTGTACAGTTTATGGAGTTCTTAATTAAATATTATAATATTTTGATGGGTTTTTGGAACGATTAATAGGAAAACAGCAAGTCGTGGAAGGTAGAAAGCATGGAAGCGACATTAGCAGCGCGCCAACATAACGTTCCCGTTACAGCGTTCTTTCAAAGAACAAAAAATGCAACTAATGCTGAACACAAAAAAAAACTTGGACGATATCGTACTGTGTTTACTCAAGACCAATAAAAAGTTCTAGTCGATTACATTCTACAAATGGAAAAACGACCATTCGGTTTAACCATACCTGACCTTAAATCTCTCGCATATCAACTTGCTATGAGGAATCATATCCCTAACACGTTTAACAATGAAAAACAAATTGCCGGGAAAGATTGAGTATGCGGTTTTTTAAGAAGACACCCACAGTTATCTCTGCGGCTCCCAGAGAAAACACCAGCAGCTAGAGCTTTCGCCTTCAATGAGGTTAATGCCAACTATTTATTCGAACTTCTCTATAATTTGTATGAAAGTCACCGATATTCCTCGAATCGCACACATAATTGCGACGAGTCTGGAATAATTGCGGTTTCTAACAAGCCTTCCAAAGTTTTTCAAAAAAGGAAAGAAACAAGTTGGAATTCTATCATCAGCAAAATGAGGGACGTTGGTGACTGCTGAAATTTGCTTGAATGCAACCGGGGAATACTTTCTCCAGCTTTGGTCTTCCCAAGGGTTGGACATAGTGCAACATTTGAAAACGGCGTTGCTCCGAATACAAAACTGTCCCACCCAACAGGTTGGATGCAAACATATATAATTCCCGAATAGTTTGAACACTTTCTAAAATTTGCAAAGCCAGCAGCCGAAAGCCAGGTCCTTCTCATTTTGGATGGCCACACCATTCATATCAAAAACTTAAAGTGTTGACTATAGCCAAACAAAAATTTGTTGCCATCCTTGTTTTGCCTCTATTGCACACATCGGCAGGAGGCACTCGATGTACCTTTCATGTACCCGATCTCTTCTTATTATCAACAAGCAGTAAGAGTGTGGCTGCGAGAACACCCCGGAAAGATCGTAACAATTCACGATGTTGGCGGCTTATTCGGGGAGGCCTACTTAAAGGCAGCTACCGTGGAAACGGCTATTTCTGGTTTCAGGAAAACGGGCATATTTCCCCTTCAAAGGCTATTTAACCCCAACAGCTTTGCAGCAGCTGAAACAAACTAATTGTTTGGAAACTCCTGGAGGAAATCAAGATCAAGAACTATGTGCCGTACATGAATCTGAAACCCCGTCAATGTATCGAGACGGCATAAATATTTCTCCTCTGGACATTCCTCATGTAAGATATTCCGGTCAAGCAAAGTACACACAGAAAAGAATAAAACATCATGGGTACACAGTAGTTGCGACCGCTAAAAAAGAAGGCAAAAAGGATCAAAAAGCAACTGTTTTCCTAGAGTAAAAGTGACATTGAGAGTGATGAGATGGACCCACTTCTAGATAAATGCTTCGAGGATGAGCAAGAATCACCAAATGGTTACACAGTCAAATGTACGATTAATGACGTAAAAGAAGGAAACTGGATTGCAGTCAAATACGAAGGGACTTTCTCCTGGGCAAACTATAAATTCTGGGAATAAAGAAGTCACAGTAAAATGCATGTGGTGTGCTACGGAACACGACAACTACATGATTATTAAGGTACCAAAGGCACTGAAACTTGGATTTTTTATGTATCAGAACTGACCCCATATTAAGTTACTTGTAAAAACTATTTAAGAATGATATTTTGAGTTACCTTAAAATATGTTTATAACATAACCTTCACAGCATTCCCTTACGGGGTAGGCAAAATAATCCCTACCTCTTATTTATGTTCTATCTCTGCATAACTCCCTAGCTTCCGCAAGATTCACACTATGTCTCTGACATGTCCTTCAATTCTTAAAACTCCTTATCTTTCTTTCTTTTATCATACATTCCCCTACATTCGGACAAGTTTTACGCGGCCTACCAGGCCCGGCCTTACCTGTAATCTCACCCACATATATTTGCTTCGTTAATCTTATGTCTAACCATCATCCTCTTTTCCTCGCCACACTCGTCATTATACACTCCTTATTTATCTTATCCCTTCTTGCTTTACCAGGTGCGCTTCTCAGGAATCTCATACCCACGGCGTTTACTTTTTAAATATTTTTATTAGTGAACTTTTTGTATTAATATGTTTATAGTACGAGGGACAAGCCATTACTATTGAGAATAAAAGAACCAATGTAACTTCCTCAAAATAGTTGCCTTCTGCTATAATGCACTTAGCCATTCTTTCCTTCCACTGCTTAAATGCTCGAAGCCAAGCAGCTTTAGGAATACTATTAAAATAACACCGAACAGCAGCATCGATCTCTTCCTCTAAAAAAACCTTCTTCCTCTTCCGCGTAAGTTCTTTTTAAAAAAAACCGCCAAAAGTCGCACATTGCCAGATCCGGTGAGCAGGGAGGGTGTTTGATTACATTAATCTTGTTTGGAGCCAAATACTGCCGAGGTAGCTCTGAAGTGTGGGAAGAAGCATTATCGTAATATAGCATAATTCCCTTTTATTAAACACTTCCGGCAAACAGTGTTCGACAGTCCTCTAGCTTAACAACGCTCACTAGACCGGTACTTCTAAGGAACATAGCGTACATTACTTTCATAATTGCACATTGCTTTCTGGTTATTGTTGGTGTAGCCTCGTCTTCATCGAACCATACGCGGCTCTCTTGTCAAATTGGCATGTGGTCAAAAAATTATATGTAAGTTTCATCGCCTGACAATTTTCGACAAAATTTGGTGTTAACCATTCTTTAGCAAGTTAGAGTTTCGTGGCAAATTCATACTCGTTCTGCTTTTTGAAAAATATATAATACGATGGGGTACAAAACGACGTACGACTTTTTACAGATAAAGGTGGTCGTGTATTATTGTTTTCACAGATGAGGATCTCATCCCCAGTTTAGCCTCTATCATGGCGTCACAGTTTCCGTTATCTGCTTCCATAATCTTCTTCACAGCAATAACGTTTTCCTCTTCTCACAGCGGTAAAGGAAGGGCCTGCGCCTTTCTGGTGATCAACTGTAGTTCTTCTCCGTTCGAATTCCTTGTACCATCAGTAAATTGTTGCCAAGAAAGGGGCCTGATCGCCAAATGTTGATTTCTAACTTTCCTCACAGTCATACGCACTTAAACGTTTCTTAAAATCATAATAAATCATTATAAGAAAATGTTCTCGGGTTAATTCCATTTTTTCACTAAACTTACGAAACTTAAATCTTTTTAAAATGCTATTTCAGATAAATTATCAAATGAAGCGGCAAACGTCAAGTAAATAGTTGCTCTTACTGAGGCTACATTTTTTGTTTTCCATGACCTGCCTAATTTCTTGACTCTCAATAATAATGGCTTGTTGCTGGTATTTCACTTTACCCTTATACGAATTTCATTTTGCCCGCATCATGGCGGGCAAAGTGAATTTTGCAGTACCTCAAGTTTCTAATTATTTTTAATCAAGTGGTATTACATTTAACATTTCCACTTAGTACATTTTACACCAAACTGAAGCCTGTTTTTAATATAACAGTTTGATAAACACATAAAGCCTACTATGGAATCTAATTTTAGTAAGGAACAACTAAATCCTTAATAAAACTAAAAATTATTAAACTGCCTTGAAGCTGACATACCAGAACACCCTCTAACAGTTGAAGGTTAACAGTGAAAAATGTCATAATGAAAAGCACATTTAACAAAATTTCATCAAATTGTGATGTAAGTGTAAAGTTGTGAAAAACCTTAATTTGAAATTGATAAAAGCATTCACAATGGAAACTTAACATGCCAATTAAAGATTTAGTCAAATCTAACAAAAAATAGTTTTTTGTTAATAATTGTATGTGTTATTTTATAGCGAAAACACAATGTAGTATGTTTAATGATTTTTAATTTCAGTTTTAACTACATATGTTAAATTATTATAGTGCTGTGATAACTTATAATTTAAAAAAGGCACAATGATTCGTCTTAATTTTAATTTTTGGACTAGATTTTTTGTTGTATTTTTTGCTGGAACTTGAAGTAATGAAGTAATGCTTTACCAATTATATGTTAAGTTACCACAGCACTATAAGAATTTAACATATGCAGTTAAAATTAAAAATCATATTAAACATACTACATTGTGTTTTAACTGCAAAACAATTAGAATTATTAACAATTAACTATTTCTTGGATATGTCAAGTTTCTGTCTGCGAATGCTTTTAGCAATTTTTTTAAAGTTTTTCACAACTTTACACTGACACCGTAACTTGATTAAATTTTGTTAAATTTGCTTTTGATTATGACATTTTTCAGTGATAACATTCGACCGTTTAATATTTAATTTATTTAGGATCTAGTAATTCTTTACTAAAATTAGATTCATAGTTGACTTTATATGCTTATCAAGCTGTTATATTAATAGCAGGCTTATGTTTACGTTATCGTCTTTTTCATATTTGATAAATTTGTTCGTACATCTTAAGCAATTCTTAAAGATATTACTACTTGTTATGTATAAGACAAACAGATCTTGCTTACAGATCTAGTACGTACAGAAGAGAATAGAAAAACACAATATCTGTCGGTTGTTTACATTTTCTGTAAAAATAATATTTGGAGAATAAAAGTTCATTAAAATCCAGTTGTATTGTCTTATATTTATGCAAGGAGATAACAGTTTGGCGACGAGCTAGAAAGAATTCAAGTTGGTTACAGCCAATATTCTTTGGTACTATAATACATATATGTTGATTGAACTACAAGTATTATGCCTGACGAAAGAAATCAAGAAGGTACATCTTCAGTTACTGAAACGGTACAACATTCTGTCCAAACAGTATTCTGAATAGAATCTTTCGATATCAGTAAGAAATTTGATAGATGATTAATGAGGCTGGAAAGTGCTTTTAAGGTATTTGCAGTACCACTAGATAAAAAAAAAGCTTACGTACGTCATAGGACGTACTCTGCGATAAATTATCCCCTGAATCTCCAGGGGCTAAGTCTTTTGAAGAATTGGTGGAGATGATGAAAAATCATTACTACCCCAAGCCATTAGAAATTTCCGAAATATTTTATTTTTTTACAGAAACAGCACGAAGGTGAAAGTTCTAACAAATATTTAACTGCTCTACAGAGTATGGTAACTACATGCCAGTTTGGTAACTATTTAAAGAAGGTGTTAGGGAACCAATTTGTGCTTAGATCGGAAAATGAAGATATTCAAAGTAGACTGCTGGAGTCTAAAATACTTACTATTGAAACAGCACTTGAAATTGCAAATAGCATGGAGATGAGTGCCAGGAATGCTGCGAAATTACATAGATCTAATAGTGCACAAAATGTATATACAGTCAGCCCAATTTCAAAGGAAAGTGCATGTGCTATACTTTTACAGATACGAGAAATAAATCTAATAGTGTTTTAGATGTGCATGAGTTCAGCATTTAGCTAATTCATGCCCTATGAAAAATGCAATATACCATAAATGTAAGCAGAAGGTTCATCTAGGTAAGATTTGTATGCAGGGCAAAACTGTTGCAACAGTAGGTGAAATTGAGGAGGTCCAGGTACATGGAATATTACAAGTCCAATGTGAACATGTTCAGTTTAGAGATAAATTTATACTATCACTGCAGGTAAATCAGGTAAATATACCTTTTGAGACTGATTCAGGTGCTGCTGTGACTTTGCTCAATGGTGGCCAACCATTAGGAATATTGGGTTATGCACTAGTTGACGTTAAGTATAAGAATAAAGTTACATTGTTTAATATTTATGTTGCCAACTCAAATAAACAACCTCTTTTGGGAAGAGAATGGATTAGGCAGTTAGGTTTGGATCTGAATAACGAAGTTGCACAAATAATAAGATTCAAAGATAGATTTTCTTTTTCAAAACTATAAAACGGTGTTAAAAAAATGGGTAGGATTGTAGGTCTTTAAGCTAGGTTAAAAGTTAAACCTGATATACCAAAATTCATTATAAAAGCTAGGCGAGTACCTCTTGCTTTACTTCCTAAAGTAGAGGAAGAAATTGCATTTTAAAAAAAAGGGGTCGTTAGAAAGGATAATGAGTTGAGAATTTGCAACGCCCATAGTTCCTATTTTAAAGGCTAACGGTACGGTTAGAATTTGCGGTGATTTTAAAACTACATTAAATCACTATCTTGTAGTTGACGAGTATACTTTACCTACGATAAACGAATTGTTTGCTTCTATGGCAGGGGAGGATAAGTTTACTAAAATAGATTTGAAACTACTTACAAATGGAAGTGCACCCTGTTGATAAAAAACTTTTGACTTTAAGTATACCTAAAGGACTATTTCTAAGTACACAGTTAATGTATGGTTTAGCTAGTGCACTTGCTATATCGCAGAGGGAAATTAAAAGGTATACAGGGGCTTTCCGTCTTCCTTGATGATATAAAAATTACTGCACCAAATGATCAGATCCATTTTCAAAGATTAGAATCTGTTCTTGCTAGGTTACAGAATCATAATGTAAGAGACAATTTTGCAAAATGTCAATTTCTAAATAATTCAATTGAATATTGTGGTTGCTTAATTGATAAAACAGGTACCGATACATAAAAATACGGCCAAAATGGGAGCTATACAGAAATCCAGA
This sequence comes from Vesta saturnalis, assembly GCA_036346205.1. Lineage (NCBI taxonomy): Eukaryota > Metazoa > Arthropoda > Insecta > Coleoptera > Lampyridae > Vesta > Vesta saturnalis. The sequence continues at coordinate 1,200,755 of JARFJB010001486.1, read as the reverse complement.
ATACTTACAAATAAATCTGAAGTTAGAGCGTTTGTTGGATCAATCAATTACTATGGTTGATTTTTAAAAAAATTGAGTGATATGCTACATCCCATTTACAATTTGTTAAAAGATAACACTAAATAGAGATACTACATTTTGATCCTTCTTTACCTCTTGTTTTGGCTACCGATGCAAGCCCATACGCTGTAGCTACTGTTTTGTCACATGTGTACAGAACATCCCATTCAATTTGCTTCACAGATGTTAAGCACTGTTCAGCAAAAATATGCTCAAATTGATAAGGTGTATGCTATAATTTTCGGTGTTAAAAAAATTTTATTATCACCTATACGGTAGACCGTTAACTTTATTGGTTGATAATAAACCATTAGTCTAAATTTTTTCACCTTCAAAAAGTTTGCCTACTCTTACAACTGTTCGTATGCAACATTATGCCTTATTTTTACAGTTTTTTAAAACAAAATACAAAAATACAAAGTTGCATACCAATGCTGATGCATTGTCTAGGTTACCCGTAAAAGATTATTCAAAGTATAATTATGACATTGCAAACATTTATGAAATTAGACACGTCACCTATTACAATTACTGAATTGCGAAAAGAAACTGTAGATGATGATGAATTATATAATTTATTAAAGTCAGGAATAGAAATAAAGCCATGCTATAGATTTAATGTTCCACAAATTGAATTAGTTTACAAAATGATTGTATTTTAAGAAACGATAGTGTAGTAATTCCAGTGAAACTAAGTCTTAAAGTTTTAAACGAATTACGTGCAGCTCATTTTGGTGTGGTCAAAAAGAAATCTTTGGCCAGAAGCCATTGTTGGTGGCCAGGTATCTCATCGAAGATTTGTGTAACAATTGTAATGAATCAATGAACACAAAAACAATCCAGTTAAGATACCAGTGCATCCTTCGCAATTGGCCACTGCCCCTTTAAAGCGTGTGCATGTTGATTTTGCAGGTCCATCCATGAATAAAAATTAGTGCACCTTATCATCGTGCTACCAACAGCTTAGCAGTGAGATATGTGCAAACATTAAAACAGTCTTTAAGAAGTCTGTAACGTACTTCATCTGATAAAGAATTTCAGTTAAGAAAATTTTTATTTCATTACCGTATTACCCCTAACCCAGTTACAGGATTAAGTCCATCTACTTTAATGTTTCGTAGGTCTATTAGGTCCAGATTAGACATATTTAAACCTTGAGAAACAAATTTAGATGCTAAGATTGAAAGTAAAATTAGATCTTTTGAAGTGGGAGATAGAGTAGAGGCCAGAGATTATATTCAAAAGAGTATGTGGTGATAGGGTAGAGTTATGGAAAAGTTAGGTAAATTGCAGTATACAATCAGATTAGATGATGGTCACAATTGGAAAAGACATGTTGATCAGTTAAGATTGATTGGGGAAAATACGCCCCCACAGTTAATACCTAATATGCCTAGTACGGTTGAAATTACACCAAATATTAATTGTACATCAAAGTTATATAATAATCCTTATAATTCTATTCAGACTGAAAATGACATAAATGAAAGTGTTACGCCAAAATCACATGAATCTGAAGTAATAAAAAGCTCGCCTGATTCACCTGCAGATATTGAAGAGTCAACAGATGTTTGCGATTCCACTATACCTGCATATAAGTCTATCGGTGATGTACCCTTACATAGGTCTAAGCTTATTATTAAAAATAAAACTCCATGTAAGTTAGATCTGTAAAGTTTTTTCTCAGTTAAAGTTTTTTTTGAGAGGGAGCGAAATGTTATATATAAGACGAACAGATTTTATATGTACGGAAGAGAATAGAAAAAAAATCTGTCAGTTGTGTACATTTTCTGTATAAAAATTATATTTGAAGAATAAAAGTTCATTAAAATCGAGCTGTATTTTCTTATATTTATAGGTTATAACACCACTACTGAGGACGATAACTGTAATTGTTATCAAAACACATATATTTATGTAAAATATAAATACAAAATACACCATTTAAAAATCGAAAAGCTATATATTACAGATATCTAGGTTGATTAGTTGCCAAAGTTTTGCTTATATTTATGTCCCAAGGGATTTAAAGTTACTTTTAATTTCTAGACACTAAAAGTGATACTTCAGCCCAAACAATATATTTAACCTTGGAATGGCAAAAATTATATTTAATTTGATTGTTAATCCTTTTTAATGACGTTATTGACGTTTAAATTATAAAAATATAGTCTTACAGTCAAGGAAATTTACTAAACTTAATAAACATTAAATTAAAATAACAACGAGCTAGTGTTCAGAACAAAATGAATAAAAGAAAATTAGCATGTTTGTGTTAATGTTGTGTTAATTCTCGTTAGACGTACCTAACGTCATCTAAGTCTGTAAACAAATTAAAAGTTGGGAATTGCTACAAATTTTTAGTTTATACACATTTACAAGAGGTGCTGAAATTCCTTTTTCTTGCAAACAGCCTCACATGTCGTTTCATATTTTCGTAGAAACTGTAGCAATTCTCGTGTTATTGCATTTCATACCAAGGTAATTGTTTATTTTAATTGTAAAACCATATGAATCCGTATTTCAAATACTGTATTTTTTTAATTATAAATAAAAAGAAAACCAAAACAGTGAGATGACAAGATGATCAATGAACTAACTACTGGTGTAGATATTGCAATACTGCTACACGATGTCTTGCTACATTTTGTTGAAAGTATCCTTGTTGAATTTCATGGTCATAGAGGTGATTCACAAATCCTTGAAGAATGTTATTTTGATACCTTTCGCATTTATGTTTTCAAAGAATATTGGTCTGATGATTCTCCGGTGAGAGCACGCTAACCAAACACCTATTTTAGGGCAATGCAAAGAAGAATCACGAAAGATTATGTGGATTATCAGCGTATTACTTGCGAATTACCTTATCCAAAGTAAAATCATGACTCAATAAAGAAAGTGAAACCCAAAATATTATTTAAATATTGCAAAAACCAGTTACAGGATAAAATTCTGTTATTGTAATGTGGAGATAACAGCTCTTGATACATTTGTAGTCTGCATGGATGCATATTTAAATCTTTTTAAAATTGTACGGCAAGTACCATAACACAAATACACTTCATTAACCAACCTTCTGATTGAAGCGGGGAGTTCGTTTTGCATTCGATTTTGGACATATGCAAGTTGTTCCGTAGTTCTCACACGTGGGGTACCAGTTGTTGCTCTGTCTGTCATACTCCTAATTTCCCTGAAAGCAACTCCAGTACGTTGTATTTTTGTTTCTTATTCATTTAAATAAGCTTGTCCAGAGTGCCACCAATTACCATCGCCCAACTGTTGTCCATTTCAAAAATATGCTCATAAGTTCACTCTAACCATCTGCAAGGATAAGTTCAAAACTATAGAAAAGTGTAAAATTAGTGAAATGAGTGAATACGAGACAGAACAATTGCGTTTGCAAGTGTTGAATTATATTTTGTCAGATGAAGAAGCATTTGAATATTCATCGGAAAGTTACAAGGCAAGCACTACCTCATTCAGAACAGATTCGTTCAGATTTAGAGGTTCTACACCCATTGAAGAAACAATTGAATCTGTTATAAGAAGCTTTCAGTGGAGTAGCAATTTCTCATCCCATGAAATAGGTACAAAAATTTTTTTCAAATAAAAATTGTTCATACTCATTGGAACTTTTTGTAAAAAATTTATCTGAAAAGAATTTATATACAGAGTGGACAAACGTTAAATTTTGTTTTGTTTCTGATTTATAAGCACTTCTTTGTCAAAGTGTGCAAGTTCAAAAGGCTGTAAAATGGATTCATTGGACTTAGAAACTGATACGTGGCACCAAAAACATTGTAATTTAGTCTTCTATCAATTGATACTCTCAAATTTTAAAAGCTATCAATAAAAAAATCAGTGTTGTTAACATTTGAGAAATGTAGTTTTTCTCCATTTTTTAAAATGCAACATCCTATATATGAGCACATCTTTGAATAGAGCGTTTCAAGAGCTTTATGATGATATAATAGCATATTGTGGGTCTGTTATAAACAGTTAAAGAGATGCTAATCAATTTATGTTGAAATAAATGCAATGTGATTCTTAGAAAGTGTTGCTATGACAACAAAAAATATCTTTTATAGATATTACATAAACATAATTATATGTTTTTGTTATGAATTAATAAGATCAAAAGTATGTATCTCGATAGCTCACTTGTTAGAGCACTACTCTAGCAAAGTAGATATCGTAGGTTCAAATCCTACTCAAGGCGAACTTTTTATTTGTGTATTTACTAATTTTTTTTTAATTACATTTTACATAAATATGATTCTAAAGTTCCAAAATCTTTTGTGAACATAAATGGGAAAATTAAAATGTGGGAGGGTACACCATCTTGTTGCCAAATGAAATTTGGCCTGTAGGCAAGAGGAATTTCACTATCAATCATTTCTATTACACTACTTTGCAGTAACTGTATGTATCTTTCGCAGTTCATATTGCCTTCAAAGAATATAGGCCCTATTACAGAGTTTCTCATATACCACACCAAGCTTTAATGGATTTTCTCTCTTGCTTTCTCTTATTCCTTGTCACTCCAATAACAGGTATTCTTTTGGTTGAAAATATCTGCGGCAGTTGTAAATATGGACTCGTCCGTCCACAATATGCTTTGAAAAATACATTCTCTAAACTGCTGATCCATCAATAATGAACAGAAAATCATCCGACTATCCAAATCATTTGGTTCTAGTTTTTGCTTTGGTTGAAATTTAAAACTTTTATATTTGTTAATCTTGAATTGAAGTAGATCTCGGAATGTGTAGATGAAGAGTATTAAGGTTGTTGGATTTTCATTAAAGTGAAGTAATCTTCTTATTCGTTTCTCTACTGGAAAACCTATTTTGAATGAATAATCTAGCCTCCAAATTCTTTTGCGAGTTGGATTCGTGCTATCGGGAAACATTTCATGTAAGTGACGGCTCACCAACAGCAGACATTATATTTTATAAAAAATTCTGCCATACATATTTTTTGTTCTAAAGTCAAAGAGTTACACATTATTTGAGCGAAATATGCTTTTTTGTTGCTATGGTAATCCTATTTTTTCTGCATCCCAATATTTCAGATTTATCAAAATAAATTATTTGTAGCTGTTAAACAATGAATAGGAGACCTATGACATGCTATATCATCATAAAGCTCTTGAAATGCTATATTCGAAGATGTGTTCATACAGAGTGAGTATTTAGTGTGGGATGGGTCAATTACTCCATTATGACAGAATACATCAAAAAAAGTTATTTACAAAATTGTAGGCAACAATATGCTCGTTATTTGGATAATTTGACGATCTCTACAGGGTGATTCCTTGTGTTAACACAAGCATACAATTTTTTAAAAGGGACACCCTGTACATTTCCTCATATTTAGATTCCTCTTATAATCCCTGTTCTTACAATATGAGGTTGTACATAACCAGACCGAGTATTTAAAGAGTTATGACCATTTTTATATCGAAATCGCTATGAAATAAAGACTACGTATATGGAGAAGTAATAAATAATTGTTTATTTTACATAATAAGGTAAACACTATGTTCTAGCATTAAAACTAACTGTAATAAAAATCATCGACACGGTGAGTCAAAAAAGAAAATTACGATTTTCTCAAAAGATTGTATTTGTTATACCCTTTCATTTTTATGAAGCATTCCCTATACCTAGATTCATTACTTTCCGAGAAATTTTTTATTTTCTTCAAATTTTAAGAATACGCTAATTTTGTGTGACTAAAAATAATTTAATCTTGGATAATAATGTAACAAAATTATTTTTATACTTTAAACCATTAAAACAATATAAACCATAACAATATGCAATTAAGGTAGACAATGCCTAGAATAATATTAACTCAACAATAATCTGACCAAAGTATCTTTAAGAAAACAAAACAGGTAGGCTTTGAAAAAATGACAGTTCTCATATTATTACCTTCTTAATCACTGCGTTTTTTGTGTATAAGCTTTAAAAATTAATTTTTCTGTAGAAGCACTAATAGATATGATTTGGGTGTTAGGAGAAAGTTCAAGAAATTGTCTACTTGCAAGCAGAATGTTTCAACAGTGATATCCTGAACGGAGGCGCCCAAAGCAAAAGCGTTTGAAAGATTAATGGATCGTTTTGTTCGTACTGGATCAGTCATATATGACAAACATGAAAGGAATAAAAATGTTATAACCGAAGAAAATGAATATGATGCACTGGTAGTCGTTACTGAGGATCCCCACATTAGCACTCGTGAAATTTCACATCAACACGACATTAATGAAACCTCAGCCGTAAACATACTTCACAAACATAAAATGCATCCCTACCACATAAAATTATATCATGAATTGACATGATGATTATCCTCGCAGATTGGTTTTGGTGACCAACTTTTTTCAATTTTGTGCTTTTTGGAGAGGAGGCTACATTTCACAAAAATGGAACAGTGAATAGGCATAATTTTCATTACTATGCAACAAGCAATCCTTACTATAGTAATACTCAATAGTCAAATTAGGTGGTCTATAAATGTTTGAGGTGGTATTGTTAAGGACTATGTAATTGGCCCACATTTTTTTGACAGTCGTGTGACTGGTGGTGTATATCTAGATTTTCTCAATAATCATTTGCCATCGTTACTTCAATATGTTCCATTGAATATCCTTCAAAGAATTTGAAAATCGAATAAAAACTTGCATAGACGTTGTAGATGGAAACTTATTTTGTGATACGAAATATTCTGTTTAGATCATATTCACCTAGAAATTGACTACCTTCTCGGAAAGTAATGAATTTAGGTATAAGGAATGCTTCATAAAAATGAAAGGGTGTAACAAATACAATCTTTTGAGAAAATAAAATATAGGGGTGCCTTTAAAAAATTTGAGAAAATCGTAATTTTATTTTTCGACTGACCGTGTATAATTATATTCATTGGTGATTTTTGTTACAGTTAGTGTTAATACTAGAACATATTGTTTACTTTTTAAGAACAGGGATTACAAGAGGAATCCAAATCTGAGGAAATATACAGGGTATTCCATTTAAAAAATTGTATGTGTTACCACATAGTTATGAATCACCCTGTTGAGATTGGCATATTTTCCAAATAATGAGCACATTGTTGCCTACAATTTGTGTAAATAACTTTTTTGATGTACTCGATCATAACGGAGTAATCGACCAATTCCTCACTAAATACTCACCCTGTATATAGGGTGTTGCATTTAAAAAATGGAAAATAACTACAATTCTGAAATATTGGTAACACTGATTTTTATTAATAGCTTGTAAAATTTGAGAACATCAATTGATAGAAGACTAAATGACAATTTTTTTGGCACCATGTAAAAGTTTTTAGGTCCAATAGAATCCATTTTACAGTACTTTGAACTTGGACACCTTTTGACAGATAAACGTTTATAAGTCAAAAACAAAAAATCGCATACCCCTCTTGCCTATATTTTTGAAATTGTCTTTTGAAGCGCTATTTAAATATGCAATAGTATACAGGGTGTTCCATTTAACAAAATGTAACTTTTTCACCACTCTGTATATAATTTTGTTTACAAAAAGATAAAGTTCCGAAATGAATGAACAAGTTTAATTTGAAAACAATGTTTGCACCTATTTTTCTTTCTCGTATAAGGAAATAAGTCATACTTAAGGGGCCACACAGTACAACCTACTGATATTCAGTGGAATGAAGTAACGGGGTCTTTATGCAGAAAATTTGAAAATAACATTCAAAACATACAGAACAAAAATACTTCTGATTTTTTTCATTATTTGTAAATGAAGAACTTTTAAATCTAATGGTATGGGAAACTAATACACACTCAGAATGCTGAAAAAATATCTTTACCTTAGCACTTCTTTGCCAATAAAAATGCGGATACGTTGAATAGGCAGTACAAAATCGAACCCATTTTAAAATGCATTAGTTTAAAATTTCAAAAGCTACAACATCCTCGAGTAACATCTATGTAGATGAAATCGTAGTGCCGTTTAGAGGTCATCTCGCATTTTTGCAATATATTAAAAACAAATGGTATAAATTTGGGATAAATATTTTTAAAGTATGTGTTGAGTAAGGGTATAGTTATGATTTCAAAATATATTGCGGAACAAAAAAATAACATTTTTGCTATTGTGATGGAACTCTTATTACATGGCTAGTAAGTGAGCGCATTTTAAAATTATTCTTGTGTATACAGAGTGTTCCAAAAAAGCAGGACAAGATAAAGTTAGTATTTTTACAGGGCATTCAACATCTATGTTCAAACCTACGAAACTTGAAATTCAAAAATATAAAGTTTCTCAAATAGAACACCCTGTATATTTTTAAGCCATGTTAAAGAGTGTCAAAAATCACAATTCTTCATAAGTGTGTCCTGTACCTATGTCTCACTGTTTTTGTGTTATTTTGATTTTTCTATATTATTCAATATTTCAACTTGTGATTAATGGCAAATATTTGACCTGTTAAAGATTGTGAAAGTATTGTGTATCCAATAGTAAAATAATGGGTTACTCTAAAAGTGAATTAATTGATATGGTTTAGTGTTAGGAGAGGCTCAAAAAATTGTCTTCTTGCTCAAGGGTTATTTCAAAAATTTGATGGAGAGATTCGATTCTACTGGTAGTGTAAAACGCAAAGTGATGCACAGAAATACCAATAATCAAGAAAAGGAACTTACATATCGAAGAAAACTCGCATGTCAGTAGTCATCAGCTAACAATATCATTCTTACCATATTCAATTACACCACGAATTACGCAATGATTATTTCGAAAGACAAGTAAACTTTGTCAGTAGATTATTGCTCAAGTTGAGATTAATCCGAACTTTTTATCTTATGTTTTCTGACGAGGCTACGTTTAGAAGCGATGGTGCCGTAAATCGTCATATTATGCACTATTACACATTAAGCAATCCATTTCGTGTGGCATTCTCCACAATGGAATTATTAGACCGTATTTGTTTAACACTCCTGACTGGTTATATCTACCTTCAATTTATCCATGAAGTTTTGCCTTACATCCTTCTTCTGCTTAGTAATGATGAACTACAGATTATTTGGCTGAACAGGACGGTGCCCCTCCACACTACCATCGCAAGGTACGTGAATTTTGAATGATAATTATCCTCAAAATTGGCTTGGAGGTTTTGTTCAGGGCCCCAAGGTTGTGCGATCTTACTCCATTAGATTTCTTCCTAGGGGATATATTAAAGAACGTGTACATATTACATCTCCCAGTACAAAAGTAGATATGGAAGATGCTTGTGGAACGAAAACACTGGAGATGCTGAGAAACGTAAAGGAAGGTTTATTTTATATTAAATTCTTATGATAACAATATATTTTCTGTTGGAATTAATTTATATCCATGTTATTGTTTAACATTTAATGCAACTTTTTGTCACTCTTGGTTTCCAAATTTCATGGCTACTGCGTATAACCACAAGAAAAACCATTGAAATATTGACTTTAGAAAAAGCAAATTAACTCAAAAACAGTGAGAGATAGTTATATGACATACTTATGAAAAATTGTGTGGTTTTTGATTCTCACAGCGTACAAATATGCAAGGTGTTCTATTTGAGAAAAGTGATGTTTGATTTTGAAGTTTCACAGATTTGAACATATAATATATATTATGAACATCCTGTAGTATTTATCAATTATCTCTAATATTTCTTCTTCAAAACATTGACTTAAGCTTGGTCCAAATGTAAAAGTTTTCCTAACAAAACACAAAATGGTACATAATAAAGTTATATGTCTGTAAATGCAATTTTTTTGGATAAAATTTGAATTATTTTAAAAATCGAAAATTTATACGCATGAAATCTATTAAATAAAGTTTTATGATTGCACATAGAATCCAAAAATCGAATGATATACAGGGTGTTCCATTAAGAAATACTAACTTTGTCTTGCCTGCTTTTTTTGGAATACTCTATATAGTCATGAATAATGTTAAAATGCACACACTTACTAGCCATATAACATGATAAATACATTTTATTGGCAAAAGTTTACCCATAAAGTACCCGTTTACTTTACTTTATCGTTGACTCACCCTGTACAATATATGTAGACAATTACTACACAAGCCTTGAACTTGCTCATGAACTATTAGATAGGCAGACTCATTTAATCGGAAACCTAAGAATGAACAGAAAAGAAAATCCAAAAGATATTGTAAATAAAAAATTTAAAAAAAAAGTTTTGACGGGCAAAGTAATTCCGGAGTAGTTATAATAAAATGGTGTGATAAATGTGAAATTCTGATGTTGACCACAAAACATATAAATAAACAATATCCTTCGGTAAAGTCACGACGTGAATTTGAAAAACAAAAACCAGAAGCTTTCAGAGACAATGAAAACAAGAGTTTCATCGACCTCTCTGACTAGACAAAAGGTATGGTTCTTGTCTCAGATGTAGCATAAAATGATATCATAAAGTGGCCATCAAAATTCTGCTGGGATTGGCAATTGTAAACGCGTTTATTTTATACTAAAAAATTACTGAAAAAATATTAGCATAATAAAGTTTACAGAGGAGGTTGCCAAAGATTTGGTTGCAAATAAATTAAAAGGAAAAGCCTTAATCAGAGGAAAGGCATTTTATGGAAGAAGTAATCGCAAGCTATGTGTTATAAGAAGTTATCTGAAGAGCATGGTAAAAAATATGCAACTTACAAGGCAACACCCTAATCACTAAAGGTGTATTCACTGTAAAAAGTTTCACTGCTGCCAATAAATGTTGTTCACTGAGCTATATACAGTTATTTCCCATAAGGTTACTACCATAATGCAAAGAAAACCTGAGCAGCGAGGCTCCAAGTAAAATCCTACATGAGAAAGAGAAGTGAGTGGTGTGACTATTATGCCTAGAAGTTGCGCGAGTCATAGGTGCGTCGCATGGCGATCAACGTGTTAACAGAGTAGGTCTAATAAACGAAATACGTTTTTATAAAGTAGTTCAAACATTTGGATCAGAATTTTATTTTTACCCAGTTAAGTAGTGAATATTTTTTTAAGGTTGTATAGGATTAGTGACATATTTGGAAAGCTGCGCAAATACCGCAATTTAAACTTGAGAACAGGTTATCTTGTTGATAAAAAAAACAATAAGGCTTTCCAATTGTTTCTTCCACTTTTATGAGACGCTACAAACTAAAGAAAAAGGTACAAGTAATTTCTTATATAACTTCTTCACAAATAGTTCAAATAGACTTCCAAATTATCACTTTCTATTGAGATTCTCTAGCAATGTTAAAACCATTTTAACATAGTAGGTCTAATGAACAAAATACGTTTTCATAAAGTAGTTCAAACATTTAAATCAGTAATTTGCTTTTACCCAGTATTAACATTATTTAAGGTTGTATAGGACTGGTGAGCTTCCAAAATACTGCAATTTAAACTTGAAAACAGCATGAATCAAATTACCTTGTAGCCAATAAAAAAATAAGTTTTCAGATTGTTTCTTTCCTTGTAGGAGATGCTAAAAATTAAAAAGAATGAAAAAGTAATTTCTTATATTACTTCTTCACAAGTAGTTCAAATGGACGAATGGATTTTTGAAGAAATCTTAGGCATAATGCAATTCAGAATGTCACTTTCTAATTGAGATGCTCTATCACTGTTAAAACAATTTTTAACATAGAAGCTCTAATGAACAAAATAGGTTTTTCTACAGAAGTTCAAACGTTTGAATCAGAATTTTTTAGTCTTTATCCAGTTAAGTAGTAAACATTTTTTAAGAGGTTGGTGGCATATGTGGAGAGCTTCGCAAACGAGAACAGCATCAATTACATTACCTTGTGGTCAATAAAAAAAAACAATAAGTTTTCCGATTGTTTCTTCCCCTTTTAGGAAAAGCTAAACATAAAAAAAAAGAAACAGTAATCTCTTATATAACTTTTTCACAAATAGTTCAAATGAACGAATGAACTTCTTGGGCATAATGCAATTCAGAATGTCACTTTCTAATTGAGATTCTCTATCACTGTTGAAACCATTCTAAACATAGTAGGTCTAATCAACAAAAAACGTTTTTCTAAAGTAGTTCATGTATTTGAATCAGAGTTTTTAGGTCTTTACCCAGTTAAATAGTAAACATTTTTTAGTTCAAATGGACGAATGTACTTCTTGAAGAAATCCTAGGTGTATTGCAATTCATAATGTCACTTTATAATTGAGATTTTCTGTGATTGTTAATACCGTTTTTAACATAGTAGGTCTAATGACCAAGATACGTTTTTATAAAGTAGTTCAAACATTTCAATCAGAATTTTACTTTTTACTCAGTAAGTGTAAACATTTTGCGAATTTAGACTCGATAACTGTATCAATTAAATTACCTTGTGGGTAATCAGAACGTAGTAAATTTTCCGATTGCATCTTTCCCTTTAAGCAAGTTATGTATCGATTACAAAAATCTTTACAAAGTTCCTGCACTTTTTCAAGTTCCAATAAATGAATTCTTAAAACTTGTATTGCTTTAATCATCTAAAAAAGATTAAATTAGCTAAAAAATTATAGTCGCAAAAAATTACCAGTCCATCAATTTCCGGTTCATTAGCCAGAAAAGGTTTGCGATCCCGTTCTTGATGTTGAACGAAAGCTTGTATATCCAAATTGAATGCATCGCTCGATTGTGGATCAGAAGATTGTGTGGCTAGTTCACAACGTTCGAATAATAATGCGAGTAAAGGAAATAAGGGATGTCTGTAATTTCCGAAATGATCATTAGATGTCGCTTTACACATTGATCGTACTTACTTATATACAGCTCGCTTATCGGCTTCGAACTGTGCCTGATCACCGTCTGATGAAGGGAACAATGCTGCAGCAGACAAGGGCTGCTGTGCTGCTGCATCGTTTCCTGGTGCAACGCTTAGCATTGCGCTTTGTACACCACAATCCATATCATTCTACCTAAAAACAAAAAAGAATTTTTATTTCCGGTTTTTTAACTTTCTTAATTACATGTATTTAAGTAAAGGAACAATTTCAAAGGGAAGTAATTATAAACGAGGGCGATACAATTAAAGCGTTCTTTAGTGCGCCTTCCGATAGTAATAACAATAAAAAATCCAATAATCCTTAGGAGAATGAGCGAACAAGAACAAGGCTCTAATTTAAACTTTAATTTAACTAATTCGAGTAACAGTGCTTGTTAAATTGTTTCCCTAATGGCGTTATGATTGTCGGTCCGATGGGGAAGAGAAAATCAATATTTAAAAACGATATTATAATAAATCTGCATTTTCCCAAGCTTTTAAAAAGAAAATATTTGTTCTGACAATAAAAGGTCACGAATATACATACATTTCCCCTTTGATCTACGATTTTCATTTAATTTCACAATCACTAACTTTATTACCCTCGTTATTATGTTTTTCTTCGGGTAATTCAGCGAATTTAAATTAAGTTGTTAGTTTTATAGTCTCGTCTCAAGACACGCACAGTAAAAATATCATAATTGCTTGCATTTTCCAAAACCTACTTGCATTAAAAATACAGCGCCCGAGCACATTTTTCACACCTGAATTAGCTTCATCCATTAACAAAATTCGCAACATTCATAATTATTGAAATGTAACATTTAAATTAGTCAGCAAATTTTAACAAAAATAATTTGCATAAAAATACCATAATACAGTACCTATATGAGTTATTATCCAAATTATTAATTACTACCTCATTATTCATTCTTTATAATATTATTGCTTAGTAAATGATGTTTACTAATTAGAAAAATTACGACCTTCCTGTCAGCTGTTAAGTTTTGCAGGGTCGTATTAACATATTAATATACAAAAAAAATTTTAGGTTTGGCGTTTTTTAAGTGAATAAGCGTCAATACTGGTTTAATTAATTAGATTATTTAATTTTATCTTTATCAAATCACACCCACGTATTCAATATCAAAGAGACAAAAAATAGTCCTGATTCATTTTTCTATTAAAATAATGGGTTCAAAATACGATGACGCCCAAATTTAAAGAATTTTATGAATTGGGGGCTTTGTTTAATAAAGAAATTATATGTTCCATGTATGTGCTAAAATTTCTTTCATAACACGTGATTAATCACATGATCTTTTGTCCAAGTTTTTTTAGCCTAAAACGTTTTATGAAATTATATACTTACAGAAGAAAGTGTACACGCGTTGGTAATATTTCAAAAATTCCATGCTGTAGCCTAAACTATTTTAATACTACCGCAATCTTAAAATTAATAGCTGATGTTGACATTGCAAAAACTTACTTTGCCTCAGGTAATTTAAAATTTATTCAACACAACGTATAATAATAAACATAGCAAGCGTTGCCATATCTAAACTTACAATAGATCGCCAATAAAAAATTCTTGTTGCCTAATACGATGAATACGTTACATAAAAATTTAAAAGTAGGCTTATAATTAATATCTTATGCACGCATTAGTTCATGATAAGCATTTCAATAATCATTTTGCCTTATGTAGCCCAAACATATTTTTATATTTTGAAGATAATTAAGTAGTAATAAACATCTGATAAGACTAATAAATTATATCCGTATAAGTAATTCATCTTGCTTATGTAACCTATAAATTATATTATTGAATTAATTAGGTAACCCATTGCCTCATAAGGATATTAAAAGCATTTTGAAAGCTCATGTTACCTAAGGGGCCTAAATGTACGGTTATATGATGGTAAACTTTTTAACAGTCAAATTTTGTTTTAAACTTAAGTACTTATAAGCTCATTAATCCATTTCAAAACTAAGTTGCCTAAAACAGCTTAAAAATAATTTTATATTTTAAACCTCAATAAACAGCAACAAACACATCAAAGCTTACATCCAATCTTAAAGCAGAAAGCGTGATGCATATAAAAACAGCACAATTTAAAAAGTCATGTTGCCTAATAGAGCCTACCATTATCTACATATAGTGAAAAGAATAAATATACCTTAAAAACAATTAAAAAGTAGACCACTCTTAATATCTTATGCACATACTGGGCGTTAAAAAAATGATTTTACCTACGTAGCCCAGAATTATTTCTGTAATGGATAGTAATAAACAATTCGTGTAGCCAGAGGCAAGTAAACTGTATATAATATACTTTAAATTTGGTGTCTATAACCATACTGTTTTAGTTAATTAGATTATTGAATATTATGTTTACCAAATCACGCCTACATTTCTTGTTCCGTATATAGTAACTCTTCTTATATAATATGCGATTACTGACATGTTCTTATTTTAATACTACCAATCTTAAAAGGGACAACTCATGTTGCCATTATAATAACACAAGTTGCTTAATGTAGCCTAACAATTAATTTATATCGTAAACTAAACTATTAATACAAATGTTAGGAACAGCCGTACATAAAAATTGGCATGTACTAACAAAGTCAACGCAAACCAAATATTCTTGTTGCCTAATGTAGCCTACAATTCTCTCTACACTGAGAGAAGATGTCTAAACTTACAATAGATCGCCAATAAAAAATTCTTGTTGCCTAATACGATGAATACGTTACATAAAAATTTAAAAGTAGGCTTATAATGAATATCTTATGCACGCATTAGTGCATGAGAAGCATTTCAATAATCATTTTGCCTTATGTAGCCCAAACATATCTTTATATTTTGAAGATAATTAAGTAGTAATAAACATCTGATAAGACTAATAAATTATATCCGTATAAGCACTTCAGTCACATTTCAAAAATTCATCTTGCTTATGTAACCTACAAATTATATTATCGAATTAATTAGGTAACCTATTGCCTCATAAGGATATTAAAAGCATTTGGAAAGCTCATATTACCCAAGGGGCCTAAATGTACGCTTATATGATGGTAAACTTTTTAACAGTCAAATTTTGTTTTAAACCTAAGTACTTATAAGCACGTTAATCCATTTCAAAACTAAGTTGCCTAAAACAGATTAAAAATAATTTTATATTTTAAACCTCAATAAACAGAAACAAACACATCAAAGCTTACATCCAATCTTAAAGTAGAAAGCGTGATGAATATAAAAACAGCACAATTTAAAAAGTCATGTTGCCTAATAGGGCCTACCCTTAATTTCATTAAGTAAATAGGTATAAATATACCTTAAAAACAATTAAAAAGTAGACCACTCTTAATACTTTATGCACATACTGGGCGTTAAAAACATGATTTTACCTACGTAGCCCAGAATTATTTCTGTAATGGGTAGTAATAAACAATTCGTGTAGCCCAAAGCAAGTAAACTATATATAATATACTTTAAATTTGGTGTCTATAACCATACTGTTTTAGTTAATTAGATTATTGAATATTATGTTTACCAAATCACGCCTACATTTCTTGTTCCGTATATAGTAACTCTTCTTATATAATATGCGATTACTGACATGTTCTTATTTTAATACTACCAATCTTAAAATGGACAACTCATGTTGCCATTATAGTAACACAAGTTGCTTAATGTAGCCTAACAATTAATTTATATCGTAAACCTAAACGTTTAATACAAATGTTAGGAACAGCCGTATATAAAAATTGGCATGTACTAATAAAGTCAACGCAAAACAAATAGTCTTGTTGCTTAATGTAGCCTACAATTATCTTTACACCGAGAGTAGATGTCTAAACTTACAATAGATCGCCAATAAAAAATTCTTGTTGCCTAATACGATGAATACGTTACACAAAAATTTAAAAGTAGGCTTATAATTAATATCTTATGCACGCATTAGTACATGAGAAGCATTTCAATAATCATTTTGCCTTAATGTAGCCCAAACATATTTTTATATTTTGAAGATAATTAAGTAGTAATAAACATCTGATAAGACTAATAAATTATATCCGTATAACCACTTCAGTCACATTTCAAAAATTCATCTTGCTTATGTAACCTACAAATTATATTATCGAATTAATTAGGTAACCCATTGCCTCATAAGGATATTAAAAGCATTTTGAAAGCTCATGTTACCTAAGGGGCCTAAATGTACGCTTATATAATGGTAAACTTTTTAACAGTCAAATTTTGTTTTAAAAATAAGTACTCATAAGCATATTAATCCATTTCAAAACTAAGTTGCCTAAAACAGCTTAAAAATAATTTTATATTTTAAACCTCAATAAACAGCAACAAACACATCAAAGCTTACATCCAATCTTAAAGTAGAAAGCGTGATTCATATAAAAACAGCACAATTCAAAAAGTTATGTTGCCTAATAGAGCCTACCATTATCTACATATAGTGGATAGGTATACCTTAGAAACAATTTAAAAGTAGACCACTCTTAATATTTTATGCACATACGGAGCGTTAAAAAAAATCATTTTACCTACGTAGCCCAGAATTATTTCTGTAATGGGCAGTAATAAACAATTCGTGTAGCCAAAAGCAAGTAAACTATATATAATATACGTTAAATTTGGTGTCTATAGCCATACTGTTTTAGTTAATTAGATTATTGAATATTATGTTTACCAAATCACGCCTACATTTCTTGTTCCGTATATAGTAACTCTTCCTATATAATATGCGATTACTGACATGTTCTTATTTTAATACTACCAATCTTAAAATGGACAACTCATGGTGCCATTATAATAACACAAGTTGCTTAATGTAGCCTTACAATTAATTTACATCGTAAACCTAACCTTTTAATACAAATGTTAGGTGCAGCCGTATATAAATATTGTCATGTATTAACAAAGTCAACGCAAAACAAATATTCTTGTTGCCTAATGTAGCCTACAATTATCTCTACACCGAGAGTAGATGTCTAAACTTACAATAGATCGCCAATAAAAAATTCTTGTTGCCTAATACGATGAATACGTTACATAAAAATTTAAAAGTAGGATTATAATGAATATCTTATGCACGCATTAGTGCATGAAAAGCATTTCAATAATCATTTTGCCTTATGCAGCCCAAACATATTTCTATATTTTGAAGATAATTAAGTAGTAATCATCACATGATAAGACAAATAAATTATATCCGTATAAGCACTTCAGTCACATTTCAAAAATTCATCTTGCTTATGTAACCTACAAATTATATTATCGAATTAATTAGGTAACCCATTGCCTCATAAGGATATTAGAAGCATTTTGAAACCTCATGTTACCTAAGGGGCCTAAATGTACGCTTATATGATGGTAAACTTTGTAACAGTCAAATTTTGTTTTAAACCTAAGTACTTATAAGCACATTAATCCATTTCAAAACTAAGTTTCCTAAAACAGCTTAAAAATAATTTTATATTTTAAACCTCAATAAACAACAACAAACACATCAAAGCTTACATCCAATCTTAAAGTAGAAAGCGTGATGCATATAAAAACAGCACAATTTAAAAAGTCATGTTGCCTAATAGAGCCTACCATTATCTACATACAGTGAATAGATATAAATATACCTTAAAAACATTTTAAAAGAAGACCACTCTTAATATCATATGCACATGCTGGGCGTTAAAAAAATCATTTTACCTACGTAGCCCAGAATTATTTCTGTAATGGGTAGTAATAAACAATTCGTGTAGCCAAAAGCAAGTAAACTATATATAATATACGTTAAATTTGGTGTCTATAGCCATACTGTTTTAGTTAATTAGATTATCGAATATTATGTTTACCAAATCACGCCTACATTTCTTGTTCCGTATATAGTAACTCTTCTTATATAATATGCGATTACTGACATGTCCTTATTTTAATACTCCCAATCTTAAAATGGACAACTCATGTTACCATTATAATAACACAAGTGGCTTAATGTAGCCTAACAATTAATTTATCATAAACCTAAACTTTTAATACAAATGTTAGGTGCAGCCATATATAAAAATTGCCATGTACTAATAAAGTCAACGCAAAACAAATATTCTTGTTGTCTAATGTAGCCTACAATTATCTCTACACCGAGAGTAGATGTAACAAAGCATTAATATAAATTTAAAATAAGCCTGTTATTTTTATATTACGACGATAAAGTAGAAATAAACGTCCGATTAGGCTAACACATTGCGCAACATAAGCAGTTTTGTCACATTTCAAAAATTCATGTAGCCCACAAAATAGTATGAAGTTAATTAAATAATTACCTGAGAGCTAAGTTCCTAAAAATTTTAGCTGTCTTAAAATTAACGCATTATGTAAATGTATGGATATTGAAATCATTTAGAAAAGCAATGTTGCCTAAAAGGCCTAAAATAAAATTTATAAAGTGATCTTAGTTGAAAATCTACAAGCTTTTTAGCAGTGAAATTTTACGTCAACATAAGACAATGTAATCGTAAGCACATTAAGAGATTTAAAAAAATATATTGCCTATTACAGCTTAGAAATAACATAAGGTAAAGCTAAATAAACCGTAATAAACATGCCAAATTTTATACCCCGTCTTTTAGTAGAAACAGGGATGTATATAAAATCAGGGCAATTAAGAGTCTTGTTGGCTAATATAGCCTACAATCATCTACATTGTGACATTAAAAAAATTATTTATAAATGCCTCATAATCTAAAACTAAAAATAAATTTCATTTTAACTGTTACAATCAAAATTAATATCCATGCAGATAATATTGAAAGTATTTAGAAACTTGATGTTGCCTATGTTGTCTAAAAATACATTTATATTCATAAACTTTTTAACAGTTAAATTTTGATTTTATACCTATATACCTATTGCCTAATATAGGCCACAACCATTTATATATTGCGAGTAGTTATAACTGAAACTTAAAAAAACTCCAAGTTGTCTTCTGCAGCCTAAACCATTTTAGTACGAGCTCAATCTTAAAGTTGATAAATCGTGTAGTCTCAAAATTATTTTACATTGCAACCCTATATAAACTACATCGCCAATCAATACTCTGTGTTGCATTAGCCTACAATTATCTTTATCTTGTGAGTATGCTCTCGTACTACATCATTTTGCCTAAATAAGTAATAATAAACAATTCATCATAAAATTAATAAGAGCTTTCGTAACATTTCAAAAGTTTATCTTGCTTATATAGCCTACAAATTATTATATTATCAGGCTAAATCAATAATTGCCTCATATAGCGCAAAACAAAACTATGCTTAATACATGTTTTAACTATTAGTCTTCTAATTAATACCTTACAGTGTCCCATTTTTGATAGTTTTTCAGGTTATCTCGGTTATTAGTGAAGATAGAGATGCGGTTTCGCAATATAGTGCTACTTGTTTATAAAACTGATTTTTCTTTCAATTTTGACACTTATGTGCCTCGGTTATTTAAAAGCTATCCAAAAGCTAAAAATTAGTATCGATAGTATACACAGATTTCGACAATGTAACAAGTATCCATTCATAAACAGATTAAGCCATTTAAACAATTTGTTGCCTCATATAGCCTAAAATTATTTTATATTGTAAACCTAAAAAATAGCAATAAACACTTCAAATATTACATCTAACCATACTGTAGATAGTCACGCACTTAATAAGTAAACGTAATTAAAAAGCTTCCGTTGCCTAATATAGCCTAAAATCTATGAGCCTAAGCCTTAAAACAATCTTAAAATTAATACATAAGGAAGTTATAAGCATTTAGAGAATTCATGTTGCCTAAATGGTCAAAAATTAAACTTGTATAATGATGTCAGTTCGCCCGAAACAAACTTTTTAAATAGCTAAATTTTGTATTAAAATATGGATATGTTCATAAGTACATTCCAAAAATATGTTGCCTCATGCAGCCTGAAAATTATTTTATATTGTAAACCTACATAAATAGTAACAGACATTTCCAATATTATATCTAACCATAAAGTAGAAAATGTGACACACTTATAAATTCAACGCAATTTAACAGTTCTTACTGCTTAATTTAGTCCACAATCAAGATGTAACGCCTTAATACAACTTAAAGGTATACTTACAATAAGTACCTGAAGACTCGCAAGTACATCGATGGCAAAAAAAAATGGTTTACCCTATGTAGCCTAAAATTATTGTAAAATTAATATCTTATGTATACATGTAGATTGAAAGCATGTGCGAAATGTATGTTGCCTAAATGAGCTCAATTGAATCTAAACAAAGTTAACAGCTAAGTTTTATATTGAAATTAATAAGTACATTAAGTCAATTTAAAAAATGTCTAAACATTACTTTTATAAAACTAATTGAATATTAAAAAATTGAAATGTTGCTATACTTAATCTTACAATAGAAATTGTTAGGCACCTACAAAGACAAAGTAATTTAAAAATTCTTGTTGCCTAATATAGCCTGTAGTTGCATATTTACGTAAACGAGTATTAAAACCATTTAAAATCATAATAACAATTAATATCTTACGTATCCAAAAGTATAGTCGTCTTATTTTGAAGGCATTGCCTAATGTAGACCTAAAATTTATTTCATACTATGAGAATAAGTTATGTGTTATATACTGATAAGCACTTTAGCAACATTTCAGAAATTCATATTGCTTTATGTAATTAAAATTATAATACGACGGCCCCGTGCAGTCTAAAACTAAATAATACTTAATATAAATTTCAACTGTTATAGTCTTAAAATTAATATCTTATCAGTACATAATAGTGGAAGCGTATAAACAAACTTCTTGGCAACTAAATTCTGTATTGGTATCTTATGTAACTCATAAGCATATCAAAACCATTTAAACAATTGTCAGCACGATTGAAAACTTCTTGTTGCCTAACATAGTCCACAATTATGTTCATATTGTGAGTAGCCCTAAATCACAATTAATGACAATTTAACATTAGACTTGAAGTTAGTATATTATGCATGCATAAGTGCAAGATTAACATTTTAAAAACCATTTTACCTTATACAGCCACCAATTATTTTTATACTGTGATGACAAATTAGTAGTAATAAAGATCAACATAAAATTAATGTATTATATACTTATACACGTAATGTACGTAAGCACATTCGGCACACTTCAAAAAACTTTTTTTTTAATTTTATTTATTTAGTCTAGCAATTATCATATTGTGAGGTTAAATAAGTAATTGTCTAATACAGCCTAAAAACTGTATAAAATAACTGGTGTAAAAGGCAGTCTCAAAATTAATCTTATGTGTACTTAACTATTTTAGTAACAACTAAAAAATTTGTTGCCTAAAGCTTTGAAAGGTCATAAGATGAACCATTAAGCTAAAATAGGCAAATAATTGTACTCAGTTTTTTACAGTGGATGTAATAATTCAGCCTATAAATTTAAACATTTCTAGTATTACCCCTTAAGTATTTACATTTTAAGATTCGATATAGGTATGCAACAATTGTATTACTTCTTACGATATGTAAGAAGTTTTAGGCAGCACATGCGATGAAGTCTTCTGAAATAAAACAATATCTGGTAATTTATTTTCAAAACCAAATTGGTAAGCGTAAAGGCGTCGTTTGATTTTCTAAAACGCCGCAAATGCGCTATTTTTTATTTGGAACAAGATACGGATAATCTACTGATATTAAAATATAATTAAGTTAAAAGAAGTCAAGTTATCTTTCTAAAATGTATTTATTTCCATTTTATTACATTAGACCTATTGGTCTACATGTTAGTGTTTCGGTGAAAATATGTAAAAATATAACTATAAAATTTGAGTTAAAATAGGCAACGTTGTAGTCTATCCATCTCTTTTATTTTGATCCACAAAGCGATTAGTTTTTCAAATAAAAAAAGATGCAAGTAATCCACATTTATATCAAAATACATCCCGGTTAAAATGATACAAGTTCGATTTATGAAATGTATATATGCCCTGTTTTATAATTTATAACCAATGTAAATACTTTATTTAATACTTAAACTGGCTAAAATAGGCAACATTGCATTTTTAAATTAAACAACTTTCTTTGACATTGGAGTACATTTTTGTATAATAATTTAATTAACTTTAACTTTATAACTTCTAGAAGTCCTACATTATTACTGAAGTACTTTAAACATACAATACTTTTGTTGATATTAATGTAATCTTACCATACGTAAGAATGCTTAGGCTTCACAATGAAATTTGTGAAATACAACATGATACGAAAAAGCTGTTTATTTTCAAAATAGGCTATACAAGATAATTAGGGCTAAAATAAGCAATTATGATATCTACATAAATATAAAACCAGTTTTGGCAACATTGGATTTTCAAAATAAACGTTCTCTTCCTATTGAGCTATTTACCTACTAGTTAAAGTTTTAAAATGTGTAGCAACATTCAAAAAGTACAAAACGATATTGGCTAAAATAGGCAACTTGTTAATTTAGTTTGATTACATATAAAAAAATTATATTATTGAGTTAATCATACGATTCTGGTGTAGTCATTTCAGTGTTTGAAATAAAATAAGTAACGTTACTCCTGCTTTACCATTTAGAAACAAGCATACCATAGTGTTATTACTACTAATTTTATGTAATTATATTTAGCAACTTTTCGTTAATGTTCATTTTACCTAAAATTATCTAAGAATATTGACATATACAAGAACATTAAAACTAAAATAGGCAACAAGTTACTTTGGACACCATTATTAAAATTTAAAACAAGATGCAAGTATATAGTTTTAATATTGCTGATCTTGTCAATTGTAGATATTATTTTTAGGCCATACAAATCGATTTACTACATCCAGATTATTTATTTTAACATTAATTTTTTAGACTAACAACGATCGACTTTAAATTATGCGTTATTAACGTTTATTCTACGCTAAAACATGAAACAACTTTAATGAGGTACAAGATGATATGAGCTAATATAGGCAACATGTCTCTTTGAAATAAGACATGTAAATAGTATACACTAACTTTTTGTTACTATTGATTTGAATTTTGTTTACAAAAGCGAAGAGTAGGTTCAGTTATATTAACGTTTGTAATAATTTATTAATTTAATGTAGATAGATTAAACAAAATACGCTTTTGAAAACGTTAAAGAATGTTGTGCTATAAAATAGGTAACGTAAAATTTTTGAATTTTATCGTTTGATTTTATGAGTTCTTCATGCACGTTTTATGACGAACGATCTGGTACATCTGTGAATATTATATCAGCAATGGTCTCAGCTTTGAGCAATGTAGACCTGACTACCTAGACAAAAAAACCAAAAATTATTAAGCTAAATTAGGCAACGCATGTTGCATGTATACATTTTTATAACGTTTGAAATTCCCACTTATATTAAACTACAGTACTATTTCAGATTTTAAGATTCGATTAAGGTAAACGCTAATTTTATTTCTATTGCACTAATTTTACTGTAGGTAAGAATATTTAGGCCGTACGACGAAGTTTAAGTTTCTGAAACAAAACAATATCCGAAAAATGCGCAAACATCTCTGGAATACGCAACATTCGATTTATAAAATGTACATGTGCTCAACTTAATTATATTAAATTAGTTTGAATAATCCATAATTTTAATCCACCGTGGTTTAAAGATAAGCGTGTCTGGCTTTCTCCAGAGAAACACGAATTAGAATCCGGCCAAGGCAGCTGTTTTTGTATGAGCGGGGAAAACTATAACCCGTCTATTTTCGAATAAGTAAATCCGTAGATCCGACGTCGATGTGACGTTCGGCACATTAGGATCCCTTGCTGAAGATGAAACTGCCTTAGTTAAGACAATATTCGAGCGAATTGAGTCCTAATCACCATAGCAGTTGATATGTTTAAAGATGCTTGGGAAAACGCTATGTTCCCATGACTTCATTAATGTTTTTGTTTACTATGAAATATCTAATAGTGCTTAAACTATACCAGGCCGCTTGAACGAAAATATACAACGTCTTACTTTTAACACTACGTGAATTTAAAATTAGGTTTAGGTATTAACAATTTTGGTATTATTAATTAAATGTTGCTAGGTGAAAGATTAAATCAAGAACCGGATTATATATAATTAACTTTAGACCATATAATTATAATATTAATAATTTAATCTTGCGAAATCTAAGAATTATTTTTAGGTTAATTTGAGTATCATACTTAAGATTCCGATTATTTATTTTGTCATTAAGTTTTCAGGTTAAAATAAACAACATTCGATTTTTAATTATGCTTTATTAACCTTTTATCCAATCTAAAATACGAATCAACGTTAAAACTAGCAAAATGATTTGCGCTAAAATAGGCAACGTGTGAAACTCGACATGTTTCCTAGAAATAAGGCATACTAATAGGTTTACAGCAATTGTTTATTATTGGTTAGCTGTATTCATATTTACTAGAATTTATTAATTATACATACGTACATACTTTGTTGAAATGTCTAAATTAGGTAAAGTAGGTATATCTCTCGAAACGTGATTTCCGTTACTAACTGTGAAATTGTTACAGTAGTCAGCAACAGTATTAATGTTTAACGCTGAACAGTTTAAGATTAGATGCAGAGGTACTGAGTACGTTTAATAACCTGCTGATCGACTTAGGAGTACTAAACATTTTTAAATGTAGTATTTTAGATATTCATATTACACCTCATAACACGTTCTCAATAATAATCTATTCTCAAATGGTTAACAAATTTTAGGCTAAAATAGGCAACGCAAAATTTTAAAAGTTGGTCGCTTGATTTGAATATGAGTTTTCTTATTTAAGTGTATTATAGCATGACTTAAAGCCTCTGAGAAGCCATTTTAGTGAAGGCAAGCCCAAGTGTTTCTAAATGAACATTTTATGACAAAAATCTAGTGGGACAGTCAAATTTTCGGCCTTGAAAGTTTAAGTGACACAGTATAAAGTTTTGATATACAATATCAAAATTATTATGCTAAAGTAGCCAACGCAATAGTAATTTTACTTTTGAAATCGCTGTTTGAGTTTAAAATAACGCGTAGTAACATAATAGGTTTATTGATTTATATTGATAAAACGTGCTCAATTTAATTGATAAATTAGATTCAGTAACGTAGCTTTCCATTACTATTTTTTTCCTTAAAATATTTAATAATACTCATAAATACTACACAAGATCATTTAAACTAAAATAGGCAACACGTTACTTTGATACCATCGCTTGTTTTTAATATTAAATTCGAATTGATTTGTAAAATATGAATGATTTGGGCTAAAAGCTAACATAGGCAACATGTTAACTTAGACATCTATTTAAAGTAAGGCGTGTTATAGGTATACAGTAATTTTTTACGATTAAATTAATCTCAAGTACGTTCGAATTTGTTGGGCCGTACCAACCGATTAGTGCTGTTTAATGAAAGGAAATGGCGGTGTCCGACACTCGGTTTATATATTTTAATTCTGGTAATAATTGTCACATTAGGCAACATAAACTTGAAATATTAGGAAAGTGATTTGCAATACTAATTTTGAAATTATCCCTTAATAATAAACACCTGTTTTGTCAATAACATCACTCAACAATTCAGTGCCGCAGAATGTTCTCATTAACAATGATCTATTGGTAAAATGTTAACGAATTTTGGGCTAAAATAGATAAGTTAAAATTTGGTGGCTTGATTTTATTACGTGTTCTATCATTTAAGAGGGAAATACCATGTATAATAACAAACCAAAGCCTCTGGATGGTCATTTTAGTTAAGCTAAGCCCAACATATTTTATGATATCTGGAGAGAAAAAAAGTTGTTGGTGATACATCCTGTGTAAATTACTTCAGCAATACTGTATGCTGAAGTTTAACGTAATTGGACCTGATTACTCTGAAACAAGGTTTTAAATACACCCTGTGACATAAAAATGCAACACCAAGATGGCGTTGGAATTTTGGACCAAACTTAGCAGAAATGTTTAACTAGTCAAATGTAGTAATTGATTAAAATTTCATTCAAAATAATCCAGTAGCCATGGCAAATTTGACGTTTTACTTGTAGTAACAATCGAAAGTATCGGTGTATTTCTCGAAAGATTAAGTCGATTTCGGTAACGTTTTTGGTTGCAATTCGTTTGGTTTTGTGTTTTCTTTGCATTTTGAGTCTGCGATTATGCCTAGCGTGCGCCAACGTGAAAATGATCGACAACTAAGTGAATTCGACAGAGGTCGTATTATTGGCTTACATGAAGGTGATTTTCATTCAGAGAAATTGGTAATCGTCTTAACCGTAACCAATCCTCTGTAGTACGGTGTAATCAAGCATGGTCTAGAGAAGGTGAAGAACGTCGTAGAAGAGGAAGTGGACGGCCAACACAGACAGATGTGGTTCAGGACCGCCATCTCCGATTAACGGCATTAAGAGATCGATTGTCGAGTACAATATCAAAAGCCGATCAATGGTTTGTACACGAAGGACGTAATGTAACCCTACGTACAGTTTACCATCGAATTAGACTTTTTGGCTTGCAGTCCTATCGACCACATCTTGTGCTTCTACTGACGGCTCGCCATCGACAGCTACGTTTGGATGGGAGTACCTTGTGACGAATCCCAATTCTGCTTGGGAATGCACGATGGTCAGACGTAGATGTGGAGAACGTCGCAATGTGCAGTTTTCTGTTGAGCGGCATGTCCACCACACTGTGAGGGTTATGGTATGAGGTGCTATTGGTCAGTTGGTATTCATCCGAGGCAATATGAATGCCTACTGATATGTTGATGAAGTGGTAGAACCCCATATCCTTCCATTCCTGGAGCTGGAAAACCCGATTTTCAAATAGGATAGTGCCCGTCCACACATTGCAAGGCATTCTATGGAGCGCTTCGAAGAGGCTAACGTTAATATCTTGCCGTGGACACCCAGATCTCCCGACCTTTCGCTCATCCAACATATGTGGGACATGATGGGTAGAAGCAATTAGCCAATCCTCCACAGACATGAATTACAGATTGCCTGGGATGCAATACCTCAGGAAGAAATCGACCATGCCAAGAAGGGTGCGGGAGTGTGAAACTAATAGGGGTTGTCCAACACGTTATTAATAAAAAATGCCTTTATCTTTTGTTTATTTTTTTTTTAATTTTAATTAATTTGACTAGTTAAACATTTCTGCCCAGTTTGGTCCAAAAATTCCAACGCTATCTTGGTGTTGCATTTTTTATGTCAGAGAGTATACAATATCAATACAAAGTATAGTTTTTGAAATATCACCGATATGTATTTCAAATTCCTATTTATGTTAAATTATTAAAAAATATTGTAGGTACATTCAGTAACGTATATCTTTAATATTCTCCAAACAATAAAAGTGATCCGCATTACTAATTTCTAAGTTCTTAATAATAAACTGTTGTATAAATAACACCTACGAGTACTCAATATTTAAATATCGTATAATGTTCTCAATAAAAATGATCTATTAATAAAACGTTATAGAATTTTGGGCTAAAATAGGCAACGTAAGATTTTTGAATTTGGTTCCTTGAAGTTCCTATATTTAAGAGGAGAATATTATATATAACAGGAAGAATTAAACCCAGTGTGTGGTCATTTTAGATAAGCCAAGGCTTATCTAAATGACAGTAGGTGAAATGTAGGTTGAAAAGTAGCTTATCGACACACCCTATGTATATCATTTTAGCAATGCTTTTTGTTTAAGTTCCAAAATTTGTGTTTACCTTACGGAATATAAAATGTTAAGATACAGTACCAAATCTATTAAGCTAAATTAGGCAACGCCGTTTTTGAAATCTCATTGGTATGCATTCCTTGAAATTGGTTGTACGGAAGTGTATATTTTTAGAACGTGAGAAATTCCCACATATATTAACCTTCCCTTTTTTTAGATTTTGAGACTAAATTTAGACGTACGCAAAATTTTTTAATATTCATTTAATCTTACCAGTAAGCTTAATAACGTAGTTTAAGTTTCTGAAACAAGACCCAAAAATTTGTAGTCATCGTAAAATTTTTTAGACTAAAGTAGGCAATATTTGATTTTCATAATATCGTGCTTGATTTAATATTCGACAATATTAAAACTATACAATCATTTAAACTACAATAGGTAACGCTACTTTTCACATCACTGTTTGAATTTAAAAATATATTTAATTATATATTTTTGGTATGATTGAGTTTTATAGTAAAAATAGGATCATTTAACATTAAGTTTTTAGGCTAAATACATAAACGTTCAATTTTTAATTATGCTGTATTAACGTTTCTCTATCCCGAAATAAGAAACAACAGTGAAGCTATAAATGATTTGGTCTAAAATAGGCAAAAATACGTACACAATAATTCTTTACTACTAATTTAATCTGAAAGTATCTTTGGCGAGTACCTGCCATTTGAGTTTTGTTTAATGAAGCGAATAGGCGCTTCCTAGAACTACATATAGTATTATTATTCTTAATAATCTATTAATTTTTACAGTACTAACAAAGTGAGGCAACATACATTTTTGAAACATTATCTAGATTACGCAAAGTGTATCCGTCGAAAAATGATTTGCATATATAATAATCTATTCTAGAAACGTTTAAAGTATTTTGGGCTAAAATAGGCAACGTAAAACTTTAGAATTTGACCCATTTATTTTATTGAGTTATTTTAGTTAAAAACAGAATATTATGTATATTAGCAGACATTTTAGTAGTGACCAACCCCACCACTAGCTGCAGTTTTATAGAAAAAATACAAAAAATTCTATAGGTTAGCCGCATTACAGCGCCAACTACACGCTGTGGTATAAAAATCTATTTGACATTGGAACGGACGCAAATTTTGGAAAATAATTTATACACGAATTACTCAAAAAGGATAGCATAGTGTAGATGTTCATTGTAAATAATTTCATCAGTTACCAATAATGGCGTCGTCAAGAATTGTATAGTACTTTAAATTAATAATTATTTTTGTTTTTGTGGAGATGTCATGTTAATTATGTTTACATATATATGTTTTTCCATAAATAAATTAACTCAATAACAATTTATAATTGAAAAATAGCGTTAAGAAGTTAATTAAAAAAATTGCCATTAGGTAGGCGCTACCAAAAATGATTGTTACATTGGACGATTACGTAGAATAGCAATAATAATGATCTTGAAAATAAATAATCCGAAACTAAGGAAGAACAATATTCGCAACAGAAAAGCTCATGAAATGATCAAAGAAAAGAAAGTACGACCTGCAGATTATTTTATTGCACAGAGGCATTCTTTTAAAATTAACGACAAGAAAGACAAAGCTACGTTTGTCTATCCTTTACTAAAGTGTATTCTACGCTCATATATGAAACAGTATTGAGGCTATACAAGATGATTTGGACTAAAAGCTAAAATAGACAGAAGGTTAATTTAGACATCTGTTTAAGGTGAGGCGTACAATACATATACAGTAATTTTTTTACGATTGAATTAATCTCAGGCACGTTAGAAATGTCGGGAGCGTACCAAACAATTAAGCGTTTAAATGTATTAACTCAGACAACAATACTCAAAAAAATATAGCTATATTAGGCAACACACTTTGTTGAAATATTAGGAAAGGGATTTGAACTACTAATTTTGAAATTCTTTCTTAATAAAATTGAACAATTCAAAACCGTACAATGTCCTAGTAAAATCTAAAAAAATCTTCGGCTAAAATAGGCAACTTAAAATTTGGTAAATTGATTTTATGACAAGTTCTTTCATTTAAGAGGGAGATACTAAGTATAATAGCAAATCAATGCTCCTGAATGGTCATTTTACTTAAGCCAAGCATAACAGTATTTCTTCTCATACATTTTATGATAAATGATCAGGGTAAAAAATAGTAAAGCGACACACCCTGTGTGTATTATTTCAGCAATGCTTTTTGCAAAAGCTTTAGTTTTAATTAATATGAGCTCAATTAACGAGATATAAAATGTTAAAATATAATATCAAATCTATTAAGCAAAATTAGGCAACGCAGTTTTTGAAATCTTATTGATATGCATCTCTTGAAATTGGATATACCTAATTGCATGTTTTTATAACGTTTGAAATTCCCACTTACATTAACCTATATTAATAAATTTTCTGGACTAAAGTAGGCAACATACGATTTATAAAATATCGTACATGTGCTTGGTTTAATGGTTAAATTAGATTTAATGTACTAGGGAGAGGGCGGGCTGTTTGAGCTTTACAAGCTTCTTCAGTCACAACCATAAGTTTGTATGCATGGTGGGATTAAGGATATGTGCGGTCAGGATAGGATCGGAAGGAACGGTTTTATATATATATATATATATATATATATATATATATATATATATATATATCGTGTGTGTGCGTGTGTGTGTCTGTAGCGGCAAATAGCTTTTGCCTAGGCAAATACCAACTGCCTGGGCAAATAGCTTTTTTATAATGAATTGCTAAATGACCGGGCAAATACTATTTGACAAAATCCAAGGCTAACTTAAAAGTCAGTTGAAGGTGACTTTTCTCAAGGTAAAACCGTTTTATAAAAATTCCCATGACCAGATTACATTACATTACATTACATTTAAAGGAAATTGAAATAATAATTTTTAAAAACATAAATATACGGTATAAACGTTCGTTTTAAAAACTATGTCAAACATTCGTTTAAACTTTATTCAAATAAAATAATTTTAATTAAATAGAGATCAACATGTCAACTTAAAAATCTAATGCAGTTCAGTTTAAATTTTATGATTAGAAAATGTTTTGTGTTTTTTAAAGAAAGGTTAACAATAGCTGTATTATATAATTACAATGTGTCAGCGGTAATTAAGTTATTGAAAATTCACAAGGCTAACTTCAAGGACAACTTCAAAGTCTGACCTATGACTAACCTTTGGGTCAGTCTCAAGGTAAAAATCGTTTTTATACAAAAACAAATAACCTTGATATATGCTAACTTAAACAATTCCAAGGCCAACCGCTTCTATAAAATATCAATAACCTTGATACATGTTAGCTTAAAATTCCGTGACAACTGCTTCTATAAAAAATATCAATAAGCTTGATACATGTGAACAGATTAAATTAAATTAAAATAAATCTTTTTATTATGAAAAGCACTTGCCATCATCATCTTTACATGCCTTTGTTCTTTATTAGAATACAATCTTTATGACTGAGGATAATTATGCAATCTCTTTATAATAAATCCTATCACAAAAACCACATTGTAAAACTAGAAAATGTTAACTGATTGCTTACTTAATTAGGTGCTCGTTTATTTAAAGCACTTTGTATGTATATACAATATAAAAACACAGTTTTAAGACTGTTATTTATTTATAACACCAAGGTGATATTATGTTTGTACACAATATAAAAAACTGATGAAGTCTGGCTTTTACACGATCAAAGTGAAAATATTTTTTTTTAAAGCATGTTATCGTCGTTTGTTTTATTTTGAATGTAAATAAATATAAATGCTAAATACGAGTTGCAGTAATCAGGTTTGTGTATTACATTCTAAATTAGTTAATGATGGGAAAGCAATAGCCAGTTTATATCCAACCATTCATAAGTAGAAAACATGTTTAGTGAGGCTACGTATGGATACGTTGTATAAAAATATTTCAGTTCAACATATGGTTATTATATTAGAACAGTCGAAATAATACACATCTGAAGGTATATGTATTATTTTAATATATATATTTTACTTGATATTGCTAAAAAATGTCGATAAAGATTTTTAAATATATTATTACTCTTATAGGATGACATCATAAAATCAGATCTACAATAGCTGGTACGCATTCGTGGACTTGTAATTATTAATTCGCATATAATAATAAACCATTAAAACCTTTTGTCTTTTATTTCCATTATATCAATTTGATATTTTTAAAACATATTAATTTAATTTAACTCTATGTTATATAGTTATATATATATATATATATATATATATATAGTGTCATAGTATCTGCCTAAACGTTTTTTGGGCATATGGAAATAAATTGTTTGTAGAAACATTTTTATTGAAACTTTTTAATATTAGTACTTATACGTACCTATACTTCTTATGCGAAATACATGGCACTAAAAAATAACAGAATAATAAAATGAAATGGTAACTGTAGTAATGGCAACACAGTCAGCGTTCCATTTAAGATCAAAATCACTGACACAGAAATAAACAAATACTCCAAAACAGGAACAGTACAAAAACTAAAACTGATTATTGGAGTAACGTAAAGCTACTTATTCTGGCAAGGATTGGTGGAATGGCACCTGGTGTTGCACAAATGTTTTGGTATTGCATTGACTTTTTGAAGGCTGGCATTGGCATTTTGTAAACCCCTGACCTGAAAACATAGACTGCGAGGCGTAGGCTTCCCTTAACGAAATGGATTTTTCGTGAGGAATATCAATAAAATTAAATCTAATACATGATGCGGGGGGTCAAATAACTTCTGGTAAACCAGTTTTTAAAAATACACATTGTTTTTTAATCAATGATTATACCTTCTACATTCTTTTGTCCCCTATCGAATTTGGTTACAGCAACAGTCACAGATTTTCCAACTTCTAAATCGTTAAAAATGGTTCTGCTTCTTTTCGTCATTACTTATCCGGCTCTGCCCTGCCCTCTAAAAACTTTTTCCTGTTAATTTTATATTTTCCTCATTCAGACAAAGTTTGCACGTAAATAAGCTGCTAAAGCCTTCGTCAGCTTCTTTAGCAACACCACAAATAACATGCACTATTTTGTTGCACTTCAGACAAGAATGTGCACCAGGATTTCGTTGCCGTAAATACAGCAGTATAGGACAATGGAGTCAATAGTATTACAAGTTTGTTCTTTGCTAGGTATTTCATTTACTGTTCCTTCAATATTTGTTTCAATTTGAGAATTAACAATCTGTAATGATTCATCGCAACTTACACTCTGATTGGAGTCATCTGTAGTTCTTACTACTGCTGTAGTATTAAGACTACAACGGTGTAATCATTATCCGATGAACGATCAATGTTGTTATCACTCACGTTGTTGGTCAGATGTTCTAAGTCTTCTTCATTGAGTATTTTATCAATAAGACCTGACGGTATATTTGTAGATCATAACCTATTTTTGAATCAGCTCCATAAAGACTCTTGTGCGGTGTTCTTCCGATGATACGATGGAATGATGTATTCTTCTGCCACTGCATAAAGTACCCGGTCGACCAAAGAGAGGTTTAATTTTGCTCAACATCTTGGTTAGACCTTTCCACTGAACCCTGACTTTGGGGGTGTCTGGGTCGTCCATGCACGATTTTGCATTCAGGTCATAACACAACCAATTCTTTAATCACCGCGGCAGTGAATTCCCGTCCATTATCACTTCGCAAGATAACTGGAGCGCCTTGTTCTAGGAAAATCTTAAGCAATTAAATGGCCACTTCTGTCGCTCGTTTGGTTGTTAAAGGTCTCAAATATTTGGTGGAATGGTCTTGGTAATTTAGGAGCCATTTGTATTTCCCATCAGCGTAAGATTGAAAATCTATCAGATCAAGTTGTCCCCTGACATTGAAATCTTTTGATATAATTGGCTTCATCACTAAACCAGCATGTTTTGAGTTTTCTTAAATTGCAAGTTTTGCACAACTGTACATATATTTCAATGGCTAATCTTGGAATGTTACATTTTTTCTTTAAATTATGAAGCATTTTATCTCGTCCTCCATGCCCAGTAGCTTTGTGTTGCTGATCAATTTTATCGAAAAATTCTTCAATCGGTGTAACATAAATAAGATTATCGTCCTCAAGAGATTTTGGTTTTAAAATAACTTTTGTAATGCCCGATATCTTTAGTAGATTATATTTACCACTATATTTTTCTGTAGATGACAGAGTTTCAGTATTGTTCTGAGTCTTTTTCGCTTGAAAACTTTTTAAAATATCCATGACTTCATCAGTTCTTTGCAAATTCCATGGTTTCTTGATTGTATTTGGGTCATTCTTTGAATTTAACCGCAAATACGATTCTGCTTTATCTACTATGTCGATGGGGGATCAATCTATTCCAAATAAGAGAAAAGTTTGATTAGATATTTAGTACTGGATAACATGAACAAACAGTCATTCACAATGATCACACAAAAACTTCCTCAAATCTCAAAATGATAATGTTTTCTTACAATCTATTCTCTATTATTTCTTTTATGTAAACTTTATATAGGGGAGCTAGCCAATTACAACCTAAAACAATATGACAGCTACATAATTATACTTACGTGCTGTACAACTCTTAAATCTGAAATTTATCTGAAGAGCATCTTACGATCCGTACATAAACACATTTATTCAAGTGAAATAGACTGGATATTATTTGCTCAACAACGGTTCCGGTATATACTATTAGCCTAGGAAAAGGGTGTTCAACCAGAAATATGCGTCATAAAGCTATTTGCCCAGGCAGTTGGTACTTGCCTAGCAAAAGCTATATATATATATATATATATATATATATATATATATATATATATATATATATATATATATACAAGGTGTCCGCGGAGTGCGACAACGGAGAATATTTCCATACATAATAGGGATAGAAAAAAAATTTAAATACAAAAGTTTTTCAGTAATAAAATCCACATTTAAAGAACATATTTTCGTTTATACAGGGTGTCTCATATGAACCGGAGATAATGCAACTTCATTTTTTTAAATAGCGCACCCAGTATTTTATTACATTTTCTGATTTTTCTATAAATTCTGAATCGGTTTTATTAAGCCCTATTATCATCTAAAATTAATAGTTTTTGAGATATTTAATGTTTTTTTAAAAAATCGCGTTTGTCACGTGTTGTTGACAAAGGGCATACTTTTTTTATTTGGTATCCTTAAAAGAAAATATTTTGCAGGTTACTAGTGCATAGAGACACTTACTTTGTGTTTCTATAAAAAATTTGAAAATATTATACAAGGTGTTGCCAAAACTATTCACAAAATCATAATCTTCAAAACACAAAATCTCAATTTTTTTTAATGGAATGACTTATGTTTTTTACGAAAAAATGTTGATTAAGCAATAAGCTAACTTTTTTATAAAACATATCCTATACCTATCTTTCATAGTTATTAAGTTATTTTAGTTTTCAAAATCTATTTTTTAAAATACACCCCTCAATTTCAAAAATTTATATTAGTTGGCCATGGTTGTCATGGAAACATTAATAAACAAATGTTTGTTTGA
The DNA here is from genome assembly GCA_036346205.1 of Vesta saturnalis. NCBI lineage: Eukaryota > Metazoa > Arthropoda > Insecta > Coleoptera > Lampyridae > Vesta > Vesta saturnalis. The sequence continues at coordinate 1,164,577 of JARFJB010001486.1, read as the reverse complement.
CATTGACAGTTTAAAAATTTAATTTAAACAATATTGAAAAATGTGAAAAACAATTTTATTGGCGTAAAACTTCGTTAACTCTATCTAATAATACTAATAACAAGTAAACAAAAGATGCAAAAAACAATTTAGGTATCTTTAAAACAATATAATTAAAAATCATAAAATAACTAAAAATATAGTTCTATGTGTCTGTCCTGATGTTCCTCACCAAAACGAATTCTTTCAACAAAAGAATTGCTTACTTTTGAAGCACTTCTCTATTTATGCCTTGAAAAACATTTTTATTCTTTCTTTCATGTTTTCCTTCGTTGTGGGAGGTATTTGGGAAATTTGATTTTTACAAATCCCACAAAAAAATCAAGTTTTGTAAGATCCGGGGATCTAGATGGCCAAGAAATTGGCTCTCCCCTGCCAACCCATTTATTTGGAAATTGCAAATTTATATGATTACGTACAAAGTTAAGTGTCCATCTATGTTGATGGTATAATAGCAGCACATACCTTGGATTTGTATCACTATCATAATGGAAATTATGACGATTTACAAATCCATTTTCGTGGAAGGTAGCTTCGTCAGTAAACAATACGTAATCAAAGAAGTCCTGTTTTTCCTCTATTTTATTTAATGCCCAAAGGCCTATTTATAAAATCCTGATCCGTTAATTCTTGTACTACTGGGATGTTGTATGTATGAACCTTTGGTGCTTGTGAATTATTGTATTTATTGTTGTTCAGTGCGATTTGCCTGCAAGAAGCTTGCGGATTCTCCACGACGGCTTGCAAGACATGTAACTGAGTTTCCTCGTTTGATGCAATGGTTGATCGTTCGTCATTGGATTCATAATTGATGTTTCCATTCCTTTCAAACCTCTCCTTGAGCCTTTCAAATGCCAAGCGATTTGGATGTCTTTCTGTATTTGGAAATTTTTGAACGTAAATTCTATTCGCTAATAAACAATTTCCGTCGGATGTGCCAATGCGATAAATCATTTGTATCAATTCTTCTTTCGAAAAATTCATTTTAGTATTTAAATATTGTTTAAATTGAATTTTTAAAATGTCAGTGTCAAACAAACATTTGTTTATTAATGTTTCCATGACAACCATGGCCAACTAATATAAATTTTGAAATTGAGGTGTGTATTTTAAAAAATCGGAACTGTGGTTACCTAGACTTTCTCGTATACTAACGCAATTATAGTAGAGTGAAATAAAAATAGGTGTCTGTTAAAACACTTTTAAATAAGGGAAAATGAAAATCAAGACGTCTGTGCCCAATCGTATAAGCGATCGTTAAAACCAATAGAATATTTCACAAGATCTGTTTGCGTGACACAAATCGGTTAAGGTAAAGTACCACTTCCGGTACACTAATTTTGTAGTGTATTTGAAGTGTGACACAAACTATTCAGGTAAAGTGCCACTTCCGGCACACAGATTTTGATGAACCGTTATATTTAGATGTGGCGCCTAATATAACTTACCTTTGCCAAATTTGAAACAAATACGTTAATATATTGGTGTAGTTTATTCGAAGCGTGTAACTAATGTGTTAAGGTAACGTGCCACTTCCGGTCCCCGGATCTATCACAAAATTTGAAAGAGATCTACGATTTTTAAATAAAGCATCCATGCCGAATTTCAATTGTCTAGCTCAAAGCGTACGAGCGCTATCGTGTTTACATACAGACACACGCACACGCTCACGCACACGCACAACTACACAAGCACACGCAGACATACAGACACAGGCAGACATACAGACACACGCAGACACACACAGACACCCGCAGACACCTGCAGACACACACAACCACCCACGCACGCGCACGCACACTCATCCACCCACCCACGCACGACACACGGGTGTGTGTCACCATCACGCACGCACGTACACACATGCACGCACGCACACACCCGCGCACGCGCGCTTGCCCGCACACACCCACCCACCCACACACGCACACACGCACACACCACACACACACACGCACACAACACACAAGCACACGCGCACACGCCCACCCACGCACGCACGCACGCCGCATGCACTCACGCACGCACCCACCACACACGCACGCTCACACGCTCGCACGCACGCACGTACGCACGCTAGCACGCACACGCGCGCACACACGCACCCACGCACACACGCACATATTTTTCCAAAATTGCTTTTTTCGGACCTCGAAAACTTTCAGAAGCATAAAAATCTCGAGGTCGATTTTTTCACGATTACAATACCTTCTCTACACTACGTATACGAGAAAGTAAAAATAGATTTTAAAAACTAAAATAACCCAATAACTATGAAAGATAGGTATAGGACATGTTTTATAAAAAAGTTAGCTTATTACATAATCAACATTTTCCCGTAAAAACATGTCATTCCATTTAAAAAAATTGAGATTTTGTGTTTTGAAGATTATGATTTTGTGAATAGTTTTGACAACAGCCTGTATAATTTTTTCAAATTTTTGCAAAATATTTTCTTTTAAAGATATCAAATAAAAAAAGTATGCCCTTTGTCAACGACACGTGACAATCGCGATTTTAAAAAAACACTAAATATCTCAAAAACTATTAATTTTAGACGATAATAGACCTTAATAAAACCGATTTAGAATTCAGAGAAAAATCAGAAAATGTAATAAAATACAGGGTGTCCTATTTAAAAAAATGAAGTTGCATGCCCTTCAGTTCATATGAGACACCCTATATATATATATATATATATATATATATATATATATATATATATATATATATATATATATATATATATATATGAGACCCGTTATTAATGTTTATTTTACCTTAAAATATCCAGCAAAACTAAGACTATATAAGATAATTTAAACTAAAATAGGCAACGTTACTTTTGACAGCACATTAAAATTAAATTTAGGTATCTAAATTTGGTATTATGGATTTAAATTTTCCAGTTAAAACAAGATACTTTTAACACGAATTAATCTATATTATTATTTTCGATTATGAGATTCAATTTTAGGCGTACGTTTTTTTTAATATTGATCTAATCTAAACATTAAGCTGAATAACGTAGTTTATATATGTATATGTATATGTATATATATATATATATATATATATATATATATATATACACATAATATATATATATATATATATATATATATATATATATATATATATATATATATATATGAGACCCGTTATTAATGTTTATTTTACCTTAAAATATCCAGCAAAACTAAGACTATATAAGATCATTTAAACTAAAATAGGCAACATTACTTTTGACATCACATTAAAATTGAATTTGGTATTATGGATTTGAATTTTCCAGTTAAAACAAGATACTTTTAACACGAATTAATCTATATTATTATTTTCGATTATGAGATTCAATTTTAGGCGTACGTTTTTTTTAATATTGATCTAATTTAAACATTAAGCTGAATAACGTAGTTTACGTTTCTGAATAAGATACAAAAAATGTTTATTCATCGTAAAATTTTCTAGACTAAAGTAGTCAACATTCGATTTATAAAATGTCGAACATGTGTTTGATTTAATTGATAAAATAAAATTTAATTACCTAAGATCCTTTATTAATACCTATTTATTTTACCAACAATACTAAGACTAAACAAGAGCATTTAAACTAAAATAGGCAACGTTATTTATAACATTACCGGTTTGAATTTAACATTAGATTTAGGTACATAAATTTGGTAGTATTAATTTGAGTTCTACAGTTAAAACAAAGTTTTTAGTCCAAAAGAGGCAACGACCAATGTTTAATTATGCTTTATTTACGTTCACTATATCCTAAAATTGAAGCTAAACAAAATGATTTGGTCTAAAATAGGCAAAAGAGGTACATAGTATACATTCATTACTAATTTAAGCTATTTAAGGCAGCACCTGCAAAATATTCACAATAATCTATTAATTTTCACAATACTAAAAAAAATGTAGGTACATTGGACAACATACATTCTTGAAATTTAAATTAGGCAAAGTATATCTGTCGAAGAGATTTGCATTACTGTGTTTTTTTTAGTTTTGTCAGTAACTTCTATAGAGTACAATTTTGAAATTTTGACATTTGACATAATATTATATGATTGCAATAATATTGCAATATTGGGCTAAAATAGGCAACGAAAAATTTTAAAATATGGACCAATGATTTTGAATTATTTTGGTTAAGAGGAGAATATTATGTATAATAGCAAAGCCATTTTAGTAGAACCAACCCCAACAAAACTTGCTCATGCGCATCACACGATAAAAGACGCAAAAGCTTGCGGTTTTAAAGTTTTTATTAATACACCTTGTGCATATTATTTACGCAATGCTTTTTTATTTTTAAAAACTTAAAAAAATTGAAAATTGCTGATAAAAATTTAGTTTTCTATTGGTTAGTCGCAATCCAAATAAGTTACCAATAGATGGCGCTGTCAAGAATTGTTTAGTCCTTTAAAACAATAATTATTTATTATGTTTACATGTATATGTTTATCCATAAATTACTTTATTTAAATATTAATTTATAATTAAAAAATAACTTTATACATTTCATTCAAACATTGCCATTAGGTAGCGCTACCAAAAATGCTCGCCGTTTCATTGGATCATTACGTAGAATAATAATAATGACCGTAATAATAAAAAATCCGAAACTACGAATGAATTACATTCTCAACAGAAACGGTCAGAATGATAAAAAAAAAAGGAAAGTACGACCTGTAGCGTATTTTTCACTTCAAGCTTTTATTGCACTTGGGGTATTCTTTTAAAATTAACGTCGAGAAAGACAAAGCTGTGACTATACATAAGCACAAACCCTATCTAAATAACAAAAGACAACAGAAATATAGTTTCTCGCTTGAAAAAACAAATGCATTCTCTTTATTGAAGCAAGATAAAACATGAATCGCCTTTTACAAGTATCGAAGTGAATAAAAGATGTCGTTAGTTGTACTTTTGTATAGGTTAGATAAGGATAGTAAAACACTTTATCTAGAAAGATGCAGAGGAGGGAGAGATACACTGACTAAGATGACAAATAGAAACAATACCTGAATAGAAGCGAGATAGAGGTTGAAGGTGATTATGTACAAGTGTCACCACGGGACGGATTCAGGAGTACAATAATTGTGTTCCGTCCTCGGTTACTGAATGAATTAAACATATTGCGATAGGAAAACTCGGAGGGGTGACTTATGAAGTATTTATATAAGGCCACAAATCGTGTAGGTTCGCTCGTTCTTTTATTAATTTTAACCAAATATCGCAGGAACAGCTGTTTTTTATATGCAGCAACGGATGGTCTTTTAGATTAAGTTTATCGTCTATATCTAAGGCGGCGTTGCTCGTTTTCGTGTTCGATTTTTTTTTCGGTTAAAATACAAAACATTCAATCAGAGAGAAATCTTTTCGTACCTGGTACAAGCAATTCTGATCCATTGTGACTCATTCCAAAAGATCCAAATTAATTTTAATGATTTAATTATCTCCCTTTAGTGAATTTGCATAATGGCGTGCACGAGAAAACAAAAATTATGGTCATTAAACTTAAATACATACACTTAACGCCCCAAATCATCGGGCGGGGAGACCAAAAATTAATTAAAGTACAAATACACAATTTTGAAACAACGTACTTATCAACTCAAAAATATAAACACTAACTAAATATTACGCAACACTCGCTAATTGTGCAAATTTTTAATGCATTAACACTGTCAAAATTACCTTCGTTTCGTGTTTACATAATATTTAGTTGGTAAATAAAGAATTGCGTGTTTAAATTGTAGTGTATTAGAATAACGTGTTATTATTTTATTAAATTAATAGCTAAAAGCTTTTTTTTTTGGGACACAACTGATTTTAAAATATTGAACGAAATTAGTAAATAGCTGCAAGAGTATTGCTTTTTATTATTAGGTTTTTGGCATGAAAAACTAGAGTTGGCAATCAAGAGAGGTAAGCATTATTTTAGAAAAAGTGGGAATCGCGAAAAAAAAACACTTTGAAGTTTTAACAAATCTGCATATGAAGTGAAAGAGTTAGGGTAGGCCATGATCACTCTGAAAGTGCCTAGTTAAAAAACCTTCCCACAGTATGTCAAATGTCATACAAATGTTAAATCACTGAATAAGTTTTTTATCAAAGCTGAATTATGTAAATAGTCCAGTCACCAAAGAAAAGAAATTGTCTTTTCGGAGTCCGAAATGAAATGAATTATAAAGTCGCCCAATTGGCGATAAATCGCCCAAACTGGCAACTCTGTATTCGGACAAACAATTAAGGAGTATTGAAACCTATCAGGAGAATAGGTGTGTGATGCTAAAAGTGTAACACATATACTTTCAAAACAAGTTAAAAGATTTTTATCTAACCGTAAAGTAGAAATTGTTAAGCATTTATAAAGTCAACGCAATTCAACAGTTCTTGCTGCTTAACTTGGTCGACAATCATCAATATGAATCGCCTTCATAACTTAAAGGTAATCCGAAAATAAGTGTTTGAAGGCACCCCTGGCGAGTCAACGTCAGAATATAAAATTAACCTGGTGCTTTATGTGTAAACTTTGCCAATAAAATGTATTTATCATACAGGGTGATTCTTTGGGAGTTCTAATTAGACGTTTTAGAGAAACTTGACACAATTAAAATCTGAAAATTTGGGGTATGGGATTTTCGGAGTCTTCTACCACTTCCAGTTATACCGGAAATTGGCTAAAACTTCCTTATTTTAAATAGAATACCCTGTATATTACTACGTATTTCGATAAAGCTACTTTTGAGGATTCTCTCAATATACGGTTTTGCTACCTTATACCGAGTATTTTACGAGATATGACCAATTTTAATACGAAACAGTGTCCGGTTTGACACACTATATCTTTATAAATAATAAAAAGGGAAACAATGTGGTTGGTAAAAATTTCTTTAGTATCATCTATTTTAATAAAACTTTAACATTTTGTGGATAAAATAATGTTTAATGTACGAGGTGATTCAAAACGCGTACTAAAACATTTCTCAACTTTCTTAAATGGATCACCCTGTATTTTATAACGTTATTAGAAAGAGCTTTAACTGTTCTTTAAGTTTCATTAACCACTCCCTATACCTAAATCGAACCTTTATTGGGGTATTTAGTTTTATAGCACAAAATATTACATTAAAACATCAAAGAAATCAAAATGTAAAATTAAAAAAAATATGTATAAAATCAAAGGAGGGGCACGTTTTAAATGTAAAATACCTTTCGGTCAGAATTTAACCAAATTTTGATATGTTCTAGAACCTGACCAATTGATCAAATGTCTTCATTGCCCGAAAGCTCAAAACTCAACAGTTTTTGATATACAGGGTCTGCAATTTGATACTTTCAATATATCGTAAAATGGACATTTTGACAATATTAACGCAAAACTTAGTGGAATGTTATTTTTTGTGCTACTGGTTACAACCTGTTCTTTACTTTCATTATTTTTGTACATACACTGATATACAGGGTGAGACCAAATATATGTATCTGAAAAGAATTATACGGTGGTATTGTTTTGATATTTTGGTGAATGGAAGTTAACACATATATATGTCCATTTAAGTTATTATTGCAAGTTAAGTCCCTAGACGTCCGTTATACAGAGTGTTTCATTTCTTTAATAGATTTAATTGAGTATTATTATACTTCCTAGTTAATTTTCTGATAACTTAATTGAAATGTCTATATTAAAATAAACTATTTGCTAACTGTATATACCTACATAACAGTCACGATGTGTTTATACTGATACTGGGTGTCCAAATACAAAGGACCAAAGCGATATCTGAAACTTCATATAGGTACGGAAAAAAACGTTAACATAAAAAATCCCTTGCAATTGGATGTCGTTGCGAAATACAAAGCTTTTGGAGATTGACAGATAGAAAGGTTAGATGTGCTTCATTTATTATGCTCACTATTTTCTAATAAAATTTTCAGTAGATTCTTTTGATAAAGAAGGCGCTTGTCGAAGTTCATCTTTATTTTGCAAAACTAAGAAGAGAAAATTCTTTAAGATACTAGTGTCTTCACTGTTCACACCATCGACAGACCGGTTTCGCAGGTCTACCTCCAGCATCACTACCGCTTTGTACAGTCATTGGAAATAAGAAATGTTTATGTAGAAACGTTAATGGACGTATTTTAATACATTAAAAATATCTAAGCTTAATAAGATAACTGATGAGGCAGAAAACAGTAAATAATTTTTGGTCTTGATATAACTATTGTGATAGAAATCAAAAAGTTGCATAATCAAATGTTAAATGTCTATCATCTCCACATTATTTACATTTAGTATATGATTTAAAACATTTGTAGAAGGATATTTGATTAGCTCTTGATACCTAGCGTATCCTAAAAACCATAGTACAGCTGCCACATGAGAACAAGTACCTAAAGTTCTGGCACCAGACTTGCAGGTGCAGTAAGTACCTAATATTGGGTTAGGTTCTTCTTCCTCATTATTCGGCACAAATGCAATCCACAACTGGTAACGAGTAGCATTTCTGAGGCGAGAATATATCCTTACCCGTATAAAACCGGGTTCGTAGTTTTCATCAAATTGATATTGAACCTGGCGGTCCTCTATTTCATTGTCCTGTATATAAGAAGGAGCAAGCTTTAATTGAAAAATACCTACAGTTAACTCTTTAAGATAGTAATGTGACAAACGTGGGAATGAGGGAACGATAATTTCATTTAAATCAACCCATCTGCCCCTTCTAGCGCGTAAGTTTTCCTCCTCAACCCTGGCTTGAACAACATTTGGCTCTTGAACTTTTTGAAGAATATTTTCAGCAAGCTCAATGGTAGCATCTTGCATTAAAATGGGTGGAAAATATTTATTTATAATTGCTCCAGCAATTTTAAGAAAATCAGCAATATTAAAAATGTGGGATGTTTTTATCTTAAAGCTAAAAAATTTAAAAATTGTTTTTAAGTGCCCATTGCGTGCTTCTACCACCTGGTTTTCGTAACGAGACGACTATCATTAGCTTCTTCTGTGGATAACTGTAGTTGACCTCTGGGCAAAAGGCTGGCATTTTAAAATTAATACCTAATCTATTTAAAGCTGGAATAGAATCCAAGTACCCGCGGTCGAGAATGAAAATATCTCCTTCATTAAACCATTCACGCATTTCATTTACATCTCTATTAAATTCACTTATAAGTATGTTAGCATCGTTGTTTTCAGAATTTGAGAAATATGACCCTTGAATGTCTAGAATAAATCCGCTCGGGGCAACAAGCAGAGATGGCTTGATAAGATGTTTACCCTTATAAGCACAGTAGGACTGTCGCAACACTTTAAAACAAGAACTTTTCTCTATTTCTAGATAAATAAAGTCATTATACACTATAACTTGAGGCCGATCCAGGTTTTGATTATATAGACGATTTGCAAAAGGAGTTACATGATTTTCGATGTAGCTGTCTCTTGTTGTAGCAGTAAATCCAATATTTTGTGGTACAGATATAGCAGAAAGAGACTGTCTAACTAGAGATATAGCTAAACTGGCTTGTCTTGTGGAATAATTAAAAATAACCGCTAAAAACTATCACTAAGACCTTGTCGTAACTTGTACAGGAATGCTAAGAGATCTTTTTACTTACATATCTCAAAGAATTTCCTATTCTAACGGGGTCACAAAAGTTGAAAATATTATTAAATTGATCTTTGGTTATAGGAGAAACTGCTTTAAATTGAGACTCTGTGAAGTTATTTTCGTCTTCGTAAGCCGTGTGGTAGCTTTTTTCTTAATTTCCTTACGTAATGCTTGTAAAAATATAAATCTCATTACCTGCTAATAATGGCCGATTTACATATCGTAACCCAGGAGCAGAAACTCAAACAGATTACCATTCTCATCCAAATGAATATTACAGCAGTACGTATTTTCTGGCTCTCAACAAAATATTAATTCTACCTTTCATGGATATTTTATGTATATCATTCCCATCGTTACAAATGCAGCATAAGTGAGTTGACCTTTGTAGCACATTTAATCGCAAACAATTTGGGTTATTGTCTATTGCTTGAAATTCCCTTACAATAGAAATATTGCAGACATTGCAGATTCGAGTTTCTTCTATTATGACCCGCTCTGGTAGATTTGCTTCGGCGACGTGCAATCACAATTTCCTGCTTTTTGCATTTACCTCACCACTTATTTTCACCATAACCCTAGGAACTAAAGCATTTCCACAAGCAAAACATGGAATTCGATTCATTTTCACATAAACTCTTCAACGATTTTAATTCAAAAGTAGATTTGCAACTAAGCATCAACAATATCACTTAATTAGTGGATTAATTTTTGACGTTTTATAGCCACCTACTATATTGTTGTTATTTTATAAGTTTGGGAATAGAAAAACATAATAATTGTAGTATGAAAACGGAAAGAAAAGTGCAAAATCAGAAAAAATCTAGTTGTACGAATAAAAGCAGAAGAAAAGCGCAATACCACATTACGGTTTTGGTTTAAACGAATAAGTAAATACTAAATATAATTTTATTAGAAAATAGTGAGCATAATAAATGAAGCACATCTAACCTTTCTATCTGTCAATCTCCAAAAGCTTTGTATTTAGCAACGACATCCAATTGCAAGGATTTTTATGTTAACGGTTTTTCCGTACCTATATGAAGTTTAAGATATCGCTTTGGTCCTTTATACTTGGACACCCAGTATCAGTATAAACACATCGTGACTATTATGTAGGTATATACAGTTAGCAAATAGTTTATTTTAATATAGACATTTCAATTAAGTTATCAGAAAATTAACTAGGAAGTATAATAATACTCAATTAAATCTATTAAAGAAATGAAACACTCTGTATAACGGACGTCTAGGGGACTTAACTTGCAATAATAACTTAAATGGACATATATATATATATATATATATATATATATATATATATATATATATATATATATATTATGTTAACTTCCATTCACCAAAATATCAAAACAATACCACCGTATAATTCTTTTCAGATACATATATTTGGTCTCACCCTGTATATCAGGTGTATGTACAAAAATAATGAAAGTATAGAACAGGTTATAACCAGTACCACAAAAAAATAACATTCCACTAAGTTTTGAGTTAATATTGGCAAAAATGTCCATTTTATGATATATTGAAAGTATCAAATAGTGATATTGCAGACCCTGTATATCAAAAACTGTTGAGCTTTGAGCTTTCGGGCAATGAAGACATTTGATCAATTGGTCAATATCTAGAACATATCAAAATTTGGTTAAATTCTGACCGAAAGGTATTTTACATTTAAAACGTGCCCACTCCTTTAACATTTAAAGTAAATGCTTAAAAACATCTCCTTGTTGCTGCAAACATTTATTAGCTCTTTGAAGTATGGAAGTCATTGTTGCCTGTCTAATCTGCACTGGTGTTAGTGACGCAAATGAATTCCGAACTCTTTCTATAGTGTCTTGTTTGGTTGTTACAGGATTCTCGTAAACTTTATTTTTTATAAATCCCCAAATGAAAAAGTCTAAGGGGGTCAAATCAGGAGAACGAGGAGGTCACAGATATGGACCTTCATTTGCTGTCCACCTTCCATCAAACATTTCGTCCAGACATCGGCCATCGCCTCTGGTACTGTGCGGTGTCGCGCCGTCTTGTTGGTACCATGCTTGATTTCTCTCTATCGCTGGCAAATTGGCCAAATTTGGTTGAACCACATATCTTAAAATTTCCAAATACCGTTGTCTAGTAAGGTTTTCGTCGTAGAAGTGGACACATAAAATTCGATCACCTTAAACAATTATCAAAAGACTAAAGACAAAGATCTAGGATTTAAGCAGCTGCCTTTTGCCCTATTTTAAATTTTATGTCTACCTACCTTTTACTGCACAAAACACGTTAAAGGACCATCTTTCTTGAAATGCTCTTGCCCTTTTAGATGGGGATTTTCGGTTGCCCAGTAGTGACAATTATGTCATTATTCGAAATTTTGCCTCGTCAACCCAAATGATACTACTTAAAAATCTTCATCCCCATCTTTCCGCATAATAAGCCATTCAAAAGTTAATCCTTTTTTCTAAATCTGTATTATTTAGGGAATGTACAGTGGTGTAGGAATAAGGTCTCCACTTATGTTTTTTTTTTTAAATTCTTTGAATTGTTGAAAATGACAATCGCAAATGACGCGTTATATCTCTTATGGAAACATTCGGATATGCAGTTAAAACTGCCAAAACGTTTACCTCATTATCTTCATTATTGACTATCGGCTAATCTCTAATAGTTTGTGCTCTAAATGATCCATACTCTTGCAAATTATTCATAACGACATCAATGGTTTTATTAGTTGGAAGAGGTAAGTCAGGGTGTCGTTCTGCAAAATACGACATGTTCTGGCTGCGATTTTGTGGCATTCTCCGTGAATTAGTAATAAATTAATGAAATCTTCATTAGTGTATCCTGATCTGGCCATTATCCTTAACTATACTTTAAATCTTAAACTTTCTACAATAGGAAAAATATTAACTTGTTTATCTATCTAGAATTTTAGACGCAAACTGGGAACCGTCAACTAAAATTTTCACGGCACACTATACAATAATAATCAAAATCATAACACAAATCATTATTCCATACATTAAAAACTAAATACCCCAATAACGGCTCGATTTAGGTATAGGAGTGGTTAATAAAATTTAAAGAACAGTTAAACCTCTTTCTAATAAAGCTATAAAATACAGGGTGATCCATTTAAGAAAGTTGACTAATGTTTTAGTACGCGTTTTGAATCACCTCGTACATTAAAAATTATTTTATCCACAAAATGTTAAAGTTTTATTAAAATAGATGATACTAAAGAAATTTTCACCAACCAGATTGTTTCCTTTTATTATCTATAAAGATACAGTGTGTCAAACCGGACAATTTCGTATTAAAATTGGTCATATCTCGTAAAACACTCCGTATAAGGTAGCAAAACCGTATATTGAGAGAATCCTCAAAAGTAGCTTTATCGAAATACGTAATAATATACAGGATGTTCTATTTAAAATAAGGAAGTTTTAGCTAACTTCCGGTATAACCGGAAGTGGTAGAAGACTCTAAATATTTTAGATTAACTGGGTATATCGGAAAACTCCATACCCAAATTTTCAGATTTTAATTATGTCAAGTTTCTCTAAAACGTCTAATTAGAACTCCCAAAGAATCACCCTGTATATAGCTAATAAGTGTGTGCATTTTAAAACTATACTAGACAATAAAGAGTGCTTCAAAAAAACAGGGCAAGACAACTTTGTAGGTAAAATCGAATAATACACAGGGTGTTCGATTAAACAAATACTAACTTTAGTATTTTTTAATCGAACACCCTGTGTATTATTCGATTTTTGGACTCTTCGTGCAATTATAATAGAATATTATGACACTAATGCATAATCAAGCCTTTAAAGCACGAGCAACGAGTTTAAGGCCACGATGCGGAGCGGAAGGGCCTTAACGTTGCGAATGATTTAAACGCGATTGTGCATTGTCAAGCGATATTTTTTAGTATAAATGCGTAATTATAATAGCAATAGTAGTAATAACTAAAATCATTTTAATTGAAAAAATCAAATTAATAATTTCCATGCATTTTATCGAGTGGATAGGTAAAGGTCATTTGACATTTCATTTAATCATTAAACGTCATTGTTGTACGTATTGAAAATGTAGACGGAAATTGAAAAATTAGCTGTTGTTACTTGTTTTGAGGTAAAGTTGTAAACAATTCGATTAATTTGACAATTCACAATAAAATCAGACATAACCTAATCTTATTGATTGAAGCGGTTACCTAGCTACCTTTAAAAACCCAATAAAGACCTGATTACGCACGCTTTTGGGTTTGTTTTGGATGGTTTATGATATATGAATACTAGTAGAATACCCGCACCTTGGCCGCCATTTTGTTTTTTGTGACGTCACACTTGGGACACCTTTGGTCGCCATTTTTATATGCCCACGTAGAGATCGAATTTTTTTCAGCTGAGAATAAAAAAATTTAATCTGTTATTAATATTTATTATGATTGTTTTTATCAAGGGAGATTGCATAATTATTATTACATTTCTTTTAATCTCATCTACAGATTGTGACCTAATTTATTTATAAATTGGTGGTTGCGTTCTAATAAGGGGTCCTAGTCTTGTAAGACGGGAATCTGTTCGCGGGCTTCGCCCCTGTCACAACAGTTGTATTCTAATAATGAGGAAGAACTAATAGATAAGGCATGTAAAGACAAGTGTTTTCATAATAAAAAGATTTTATTTAATCTGTTATTAATATTATATTAGGGTTGTTTTGATTTTTATCAAGGATATAAAAACCTAGTCGTTAAACGATTATGTTCTATGCAGCTATAAATGTTGAAATTTAAGCACTAGTTCAATTTTTTTCAATATCTGAGTTTAAATATCATTCTGATCTAGACATCTGTTTTACTACGTAATAGAGTTTATTACAAAGGAGACTACATAATTGTTAATAAAATTATTATTACATTTCTTTTGAGTTCCATTTGAGGGTTGTGGCCTTTACCTATATACGAATTTTATTACATGCTTATTTTTACCTAGTCACCTTCAACATTATACATAATTAAAAATGAGTAATTAAGTTGCCATGTTTTAAACGATTTATACCTTGAGAACATTAAATTATGTGTATAAGGTCTAAGCAGAAATAAAATGCGTTAATACGGTGAATGGTTACACATATGCATTATAGTCTGTTTTACGCAATAAGTATTCAGAACGTAAACACATAAATACAAATTCAAATTTCCCGCCAAGGAACCAAGGGCTAATAACGTAAGCAAGTTGCGAAGCCCTATGCCTGTCTTATACGCATTAGGCCACCTTATTGTAATACAAGTTAAAAATTTTCCCTTATAGATGGCTCTACAGATAAATTAAAATTTTTGGTAGAGGGGCGAGGGCCTGCGAGTAATTTGCTAAGTCCTACATCTATATAGGCGCCTTACTAGAATACAAATTCAAATTTCTCGCAATAAGTAATGAGAATTAAACAATTAAATACAAATTCAAATTCAAATTTCACGCCAAGGGACCAGGGGACTACGAGCGAAAGTAAGTGGCAAAGCCTGTCTTATAAGTGAGCATTAGGCTCCTTATTAAAACAAGTTCAAATTTCCCCTCATAGATGGCTACACAATCAAATTTTGGTCGAGGGGTGAGGGCCTGAGAGTAAGTTGCTAAGCCCTACATCATAACATGCACAGACTTAAAATACAAATTCAAATTTTTCGCCAATAGGGCCTCGACAAGGGGACAGAGTCCAGAGAGCAAGTTGCGCACCTGTCTTACAAGTTAGCATTAGGCCCCTTATTATAATACAAATTCAAATTTTCCGCCAAATGTACCACGACAATACACGAAGGCCCACGAACAAGTTCCGGTCACGACAAAGGGCCAGACCCGAGAACAAGTTGCGACGTCCTACACTGTCTTACAATCTCGGTTATGTTCGGAGAGGATTGAGTGGGGGTTCCGAAAGCCTCACGTCGCAAAATTTTACCTATATGAGAGCCAGATGCATACGTCTTGCCTTAAAAGCTAATGTCAGGCCCCTTATTTCAAATTTCCCACCGTAACCATTACAGTGACCAGCTATATTACAGAAAACATTCGGTAGTCTATACACAAGTAGATCGCGCTATTAAAAAATTCAGATTTTACATCTAGGGTTAAGACAAGGTGTCAAAACCCTACACTTGTCTTATAAGTTAGCATTAAAGCCCCTTTTATTAGAATACAAATTCAAATTTCCCGCCAAGGGGGCCAGGGGTCTAAACCCAGAGAGCAAGTTGCGAGGCCTTATACCTGTCTTATAAGCTAGCATTAGGCCCACTTATTAGAATACAAGTTCAAATTTCTCCCAATAAGTAATCAGAATGTAAACACTTAAATACAAATTCAAATTTCCCACCAAGGTACCAGGGGACTAAAACCCGAATGCAGGTTGCAAAGCCCTATGTCTGTCTTATAAGTCAGCAATATGCCCCTTATTAGAATACAAGTTCCAATTTCCCGCAATAAGTAATCAGAATGTAAACACTTAAACACAAAATCAAATTTCCCGCCAAGGGACCAGGGGCTAAGACCCGAAAGCAAGTTACGAAGCCCTATGTCTGTCTGTTTTATAAGTTCAAGTTTCCCTCATAGATGGCGCCACAAACAAATTCAAATTTTTGGTCGAGGGAAGAGGGCCTGAGGGTAAGTTGCTAAGACCTACATCTGTCTTACACGTTAGCATTATACCCCTCATTACAATATAAATTCAAATTTCCAGCCGTAACACTCAGACTTAAAATACAAATTAATTTTTTCCGCCAATGGGGCCTCGACAAGAGTCTTACAGGTTAGCATTAGACCCCTTATTATAATACAAGGCCCACGAACAAGTTCCGATCACGACAAGATTATGTTCGGGGAGGGTTGGAGTGGGGGTCGCCGGAACAGCCTTCGCCGAAAGCTTCCCGTCGCAAAATTTTACACATGTGAAGCGTAAAAGAAACAACTGTAATGCATATGTGTAACCATTTAATGCATTTATTTTCTGCTTAGACCATGTACACATAATTTTAACTGTCAATCTTCGATATTTACTTTTAATTAATATGTGTATTAACTAACGTATTAATGCAATTTTATTTTCTACTTAAACCTTGAGCATATAATTTATCAGTCGACTTTCAATATTTTACTTTTAATCGGTAGCACTATTAAAGGGAGTACACAATGAAGCGTAAAACAGACTATAATACATAGGTGTAACCATTTATCGTATTAACGAATTTTATTTCTGCTTAGACCTTGTACACATGATTTAACGTTCTCAAGGTAGAAATCGTCTAAGCATGGCAACTTAACTACTCATTTTTAATTATGTATAATGTTGAAGGTGACTAGGTAAAAATAAGAATGTAATAAAATTCGTATATAGGTAAAGGCCACAACCCTCAAATGGAACTCAAAAGAAATGTAATAATAATTTTATTAACAATTATGTAGTCTCCTTTAAAAAACTTTATGTAGGTTTCATGCATTTATAATTTAGGGTTTTTAAAATAATTCGAATTTTATGCAAAAAGTCGCATTTACCATCTTGTGTTTTGTCAGTAACGCTTTTGTATTTGGCCCAAGAAAAGACCAAGCTTAGGCCTATGTTCTCAAGAAGAAATATTATAGATAAATGGTACATTCGATTGACCATATCATTTTAAACCACTGAAATTAAAAATATCACCATTCTCAAATAGTACAATAGATTTACGCAGAGAGAGTCAAAACTTCACACTTCTTCAAGTATATATCCGATACTATCGCACACTTATTATTATTAATTTCTGATTTATTCAACATTTCAATAGTTTTTCTTGTAATTATTCAGTACCACCCCAAAACAATTTAAACTACAAATATTTGGCCTGTACACTGTTATTGCATTATTAGCCATTTATAGATGACAAGTGTGTTCAATCCTCGAATAATGCATAATTGGATTGACTATGGCATTCGATTGCCTATGATCATTAACCATCCTGTTAAGTTATTGCAAATAAGATTACAATTAATCGAAAATCGCCAATTATTGTACTCTATCTGATTTACCATGATTGACTGAATTTCGATTTGTTTGACCAAAAACTAAAATGGTACTATATGCTTAAGACATGGTCAATCCTCGAATCTGCTTGGATTGACCACCCTTCATTTGCTATGAATAATAATCCAGAAGAACAATTAGTGCATTTTGTTTAATAGTATACTATTTCGAATTTTGAGACATGGCCAATCCTCGAAATGCATTTTGAAACATGGTCAATGCTTAAATATGAATTTTGAGGAGTGACCATCTTTTATTTCCTATCATCCAGAAGGACACGTAGTGCATTTTGATTAATAATGTATTATTTCAAATTTTGAGACATGGTCAATCATCGAATATGAATCTTGAGAAATGATCAATCCTCGAATATGCTTTTTGAGAATTGACCATTTTTTGTTTTCTATCAATAATCATCCGGAAGAACAAGTAGTGCATTTTCAATAATAATGTATTATTTCGAATTTTAAGACATGGTCAATCCTAGAATATGCTTTTAGAAAATTGACCATGTTTTATTTCCAATGACTAATCATCCAGAAGAACAAGTAGTGCACTTTGATTAATAATGTATTATTTCAAATTTTAAGACATGGTCAATCCTAGAATATGTTTTTTGAGAATTAACAATCTTTTATTTCTTACGAATAATCATCCAGAAGAACAAGTAGTGTATTTTGATTAATAATGTATTATTTCCAATTTTAAGACGTGGTTAATCCTCGAATATGCAATTTGAGACCTGATCAATCCTCCAGTATGCTTTTTGAAGATTGACAATCTTTTATTTCCTATGCATAGTCATCCAGAAGAATAAAAATTGCATTTTGTTTAATAATGTACTATTTCTAATATTGGATAAGGTCAATCCTCGAATATGCTTTTTCAAAGATAGTCAATCCTTGAATATGCTTTTTCATTTTCCTCGAATATGCTTTTTTAGAATTGACCATTGATCAAAATGCAATTATTATTCTTCTGAATGACTATACATAGGAAATAAAATATGGTCAATCTTCAAAAAGCACATTCGAGTTTTGACCATGTCTCAAAAAACATATTCGAGTATTGACCGTGTCTTAAAAATTCGAAATAATACGTTTTTAATCAAATTGCACTACTTGTTCTTTTGGATGATTATTCATAGGAAATAAAACATGGTCAATCCTCAAAAAGCATATTATAGAATTGACCATGTCTTAAAATTCAAAATAATAATACATTATTATTCAAAATGCACTACTTGCTCTTCCGGATGATTATTCATAGGAAATAAAAGATGGACAATCCTCAAAATGCATATAAAAGATTGATCATGTACTCAAAATGCATATTCGATGATTGACCATGTCCTTCATAATGAATATAATAAAATGCACGTATTCTTCAGGATGATTATTCAGATAAGTGGTCAATCCTCAAATCAATCATGGTCAAATCATGTCGACGACGATCAACCAGATAGAATATAAAAGATAGGCGATTTTCGATTTTGAAGAGTGGTCAAACAAATCGAACCTTCATGGTCAATCATGGTCACAGATCAACCAGATAGATAATAACAGAGCGATTTTCGATTTCTGAAGTGATTCACCTTATTTAACTTTACAGAGGATGGTCAATGAAAGTGGTTGGTGTTCATTTGTGGTCAATAAGTGGTCAATTGAATGTCATTAATTAATTACGAAATATGCAATTTGGGGGGCCAGGTTCACACAGCTTAATAAAACGACTAAACGTATGGATTCAGCAGGGAGGGGGGCACCTTTTCGACCATATTTTAAGAAGAACTTATTAGTAACTGTTGAACTATACAATAACTTGAGAATGTTCGTTTATTTTATATCAAGTTCGTATGATAACGTAATATACTTTCGGTTGAAATTGATCTATATCTATGTTAGTGTTTAGTATTTATTGCAACTTTTTGTCTCTCTTGTTTTCAAATTTCATGGCTACTGTCAATAATCACAAGAAAAAACCATTAAAATATTGAATAATATAGAAAAATCAAAATAATTCAAAAAACAGTGAGAGATAGTATAGGACATACTTATGAAGAATTATGTGGTTTTTGATTCTCTTCAACCCAGCCTAAAAATATTTAGGAAAAGTGATATTTTAAGTTTCGCAGCTTTGAACATATATTTTGAACATCCTGTAGCATTTATCTCTAATATTTCTTCTTCAGAACATAGGCTTAAGCGTGATCTTTCCTCGGTCCACATATAAAGGTTTTACTAACAAAACACAAAATGGTACATAATAATAAAGATATTATTTTGACAAAGTTCGAATTATTTCAAAAACCGTAAATTTTACATGCATACAGTTTTATAATTGCACGTAAAATCCAAAAATCGAATAATACATAGGGTGGTCGATTAAAAAAATACTTGCCCTGCTGCAATGGAACACTACCTATAGTCAAAAAAAGTTTTAAAATGTGTACTGTTACTACCCATACAAGATTAATACAATTTATTGTCAAAGTTTACTCATAAAGCAGCAATTTACTTTCTCTATTGATGACTCATCCTGTACACTGGAATCAAAAAAATCGTTTTGTGTTATATAGCCTAAAATGATTGTACAATTAACATCTTATGTGAATTGAAAGCATTTACAAAATTTAGCTCAATTGAACCTAAGCACAACACAATTTTTGAAAATTTCTTATTGGGTCAAAAACTATTTTAAGCATTTTTAGGAGTATTATGATGGGTATAATAGCAAAAAGTTATAAATACCTCGATACACTTGTTTATTTGTGTGAAATGGTTTAAAAATATTGAGCGGTCCCTAAGGACTGCTCTGGCCCTGGCGTAAGTCCATTCAGTTCATT
Organism: Vesta saturnalis; assembly: GCA_036346205.1. Classification (NCBI taxonomy): domain Eukaryota; kingdom Metazoa; phylum Arthropoda; class Insecta; order Coleoptera; family Lampyridae; genus Vesta; species Vesta saturnalis. The sequence goes on along the minus strand of JARFJB010001486.1, from coordinate 1,144,006 downwards.
TAGCGGCCCATGACGTTTTCGTTAAGTGTACAGGGTGGCCAACTAAGAATGCGAGGTATTGTGTCTGGGAAACTATCCATCGTAGAGGCTTGCGGAAAAAAAAGTTATACTAAAACGGCCAATACAAAAACCTGCAAAATATTTTCATGTTTCTGAAATGGCCGCTAGGGGGCGTAACTGCAGTCTTGAATCTAAAAAAGTGATGTTTCTGTGAATTCTGCTATATTAACCTAATAAAAAAATAACTGATCTTTAAAGTCGAGGACAATCTGGCACTTTTTGACTTATCTATAAAAATAAAGTGGTGGGGGGTATTCAAAGGTTTCCTTAAATCACCCCCCGTATCTTCGAAACGGCTAATCCGATTTTAACAAACTTGGACGCGTTGAAAAGATCTTTTCTTGGGCTACAAATGTTAAAATAATTGAAGTTTTGTTAGTTTCACATGTCGTCGCTAGAGGGCTTTGTTCGACATTCTGACAGAAACGGTTAATTTCCGTAAAAAAAGTTAAATGCATTGGTATGATTTTTTTCATGAACAAGTATCTGAATGATGCCTAAACAAGCTCGCGAAAACCGCATCTCGATATCTTGTTCCTAACCTAAAATATCGGCCAAAGAAAACTTTATACGAAAATACCTTAAAATGTTTATTTTTTTTAAACTATATTTTTCTGGAATTGTTTCTATTATGTAAGTTGTGGCCCTAAAAAGGACCGATTTAAAGGAGGAAGGTTTTTAATGCCCCCGTAAATGCTGACCATCACTCTGTGCATTGCTGAGGCCTCTTATGGGTAGACAAAACTGCAGCTTCAATTTCGGCTCTGAATAGGTTACCTAGAAATTGCGATTTTAAATGTTTGTAAATTTATTCACCAGAATAAAATCACCCTTTTTGACATTACTACGGGCAAGTAAGCAATGCTAAAAGTTATATGAAAGGCCTATTTTTTGTTTGTTTAAATGCATATTCACTATGGATATATACGAAAAATACAATTAATAGAAGCAGGCAATGAAACAGATACCTAAACAAAACATGCATAGTCCTCAAATTGTCAATAGTTGTCAATACTTTCGCGTTACTTTGAGCAATTTTGTGCTTTTAAAATGCGTTTTACGAATAATGAAGCTGTTGATATGCTTGTGGTTTATTTTGAATGTCTTCAGAATGCCGCAGTAGCTAAAGAGTTTACGCAGCTCGACATCCAAATCGGCGTCCTTGCGATGTAAGAGTTTTTCCCCGATTAGTAGCGAGCTTACGAGCCAATGGCAGTTTTCGGCCTACGTTTCAACGCTAAAGAATTGGAAGAACACAAGTAAATATTAACCGTGTACTGGGCTATATTGAAGGAAATCCTCATGTTAACACAAGAGCATTATCCACTGAGTTGGGCATATCACGGACAACGGTTCGAAATATTTTGAAGGACCATAGGTAAGTTCTAATGGCCATCAAAATATATAGGTATTCGTTTAAACTTTTTAATTACTTTAAGAATGCACCCATATTATGTCGTTTTGCATCAGGCCTTGAAAGAGGAAGATTTCAATCGAAGGTTAGACAATTGCCATTGGATGTTAGGCATGATACGCGAAAATAGAGAATGTTTATTTCAAATTCTTTGGACCGATGAAGCCACCTTCAGTAGTGACAGGAGAGTCAATCTGCACAATATGCATTATTGGTCTGCAGAAAATCCCCATTGGTTGCGTGAAGTTCAGCGCAAAGGACGTTTGAGTCTAAATGTATGGTGTGGTATACTGGGAGGCAGAATTATTGGACCATATTTTTCGAGCAACACCTAAATGGCAATGTATTTCTTGACTTTTGGCCGATCAATTACCGTTGTTGTTGGAAGATGTGCCTCTGGAAACAAGACAAAAATGTTTTTCAGTTGGATGGTTGCCAGCACATTTTGCTATTCATGTGCAAGAGCATATTAAAGCAGTATTTCAACAGCGGTAGATTGGAAGAGGAAGTCTGTTTCCAAGGCCTCCGCGATCGCCAGACTTAACTTGCCTCGATTTTTATTTATGGGGGCTCTTCGTGTTTAGGACTCAACCTACTACTAGAGAAGATATGAAAAACCGGATTCGTAACGCAATATGTAACATACTGAGAGTCGAAATTGAAGCTGCAGTTTTGTCTGCTCATGAGAGGATTCAGCAACGCATAGAGCGTGATGGTCAGCATTTCGAGGATTTACGGGGACATTAAAAACCTTCCTCCTTTAAATCGGTCCTTTTTAAGGCCACAACTTACATAATAGAAACAATTCCAGAAAAATATAGTTAAAAAAAAAAATAAAAATTTAAGGGATTTTCGTATAAAGTCGTCTTTGGCCGATATTTTAGGTTAGGAACAAGATATCGAGATGCGGTTTTCGCGAGCTTGTTTAGGCATCATTTAGCTACTTGTTCATGAAACAAAGTCATACCAACGCATTTAATTTTTTTGAAAAATTAACAGTTTCTGTCGGAATGTCGAACAAAGCCTCTAGCGACGACATGTGAAACTAACAAAACTTCAAATATTATAACATTTGTAGCCCAAGAATAACTCATTTCAACGCGCCCAAGTTTATTAAAATCGGCTAAGCCGTTTCGAAGATACAGGGGGTTATTTAAGGAAACCTTCTAATACCCCCACCACTTTATTTTTAGACATACGTCAAAAGTGCCAAATAAAAAGTTCAGATTATCCTCGACTTTAAAGATCAGTTATTTTTTTATTAGGTTAATATAGCCGAATTCACAGAAACATCACTTTTTTAGATTCAAGATTGCAGTTACGCCTCCTAGCGGCCATTTCAGAAGCTTGAAAATATTTTCCAGGTTTTTGTATCGGCCGTTTCAGCAATAACTTTTTTTTGCGCAAGCCTCTACGATGTATAGTTTCCCAGATATAGTACCTCGCATTCTTAGTTGCCCACCCTGTGCAGAAATGTCCCAATGCGCATCTTCCAGCCAAATAAATGTCTGTTGGTATTTAGTATTTAGCCTCACTTCTGTATCAATTGTTTTGCCAATATAATCACAAACTTAAACATTCATTTATAAAGGTTTTTTTCTGTTTAGTTGACGTATTCGCATTAATTTAGTTTATTTTGTACCGTATTCGTATTAATGTATCTCTTTTATATCAGTTCTTATGAATAATAAAGAATAAAAGCAATTTTTCCTTTTGTAATCAATAAAAAACGATGAAATGAAAAATCAAAAAACTCGCACTTCAGAACGTTCGCCACAGGCCAGAGCGGTTCACACAGTACATTTAACTAATGTAAGCATTGCTCCACTTGCCTATACGGTATTAAAACTGTTGCAACTAACGAGCGGTCCCTAGACACGGCAGTGGCCCTACGGGAAATGTTGGTAGCGCTGCGGCGCTTAACGTGCATAACTTTTGTAAAGTTATACGAATATTAAAAATTTCAAATGTTGCTATACGTAATATTACAACTGATATTGTTAAGCACAAAGTCAACGCAAATCAAAAATGCTTGTTACCTATTATAGCCTGCAATTACATATTTACACAAATGGGCATTAACACCGATTAAAATTATACTTACAATTGATATCTTACGTATCCATAAGTGAAGGCATCTCCTTTTGAAGATATTGCCTAATGCAGCCTAAAATTTATTTCATACTATGAGAATAAGTTATAATGTATTATACAGGGTGTCTCGCAAAACTCAGCCTCGGGCGGTATTACCCTTTCATCACAGAGCATAGTCCAGAGCAACTGCTGGAAATTATTTTGAAGTTCGTGTCTCTATCGTAAGGCGGCCCAGCATACATGATATTATTAACCCATTAAGTGTCAATGGTGCGAAAACGCAAGATTACAGAAAATATTTTTTTGTTAAAAACTGGTTGTAATTTATTTTATAATTTTTAAACCTCCTTTTTAACAAAATTATCAAATAAGTATTTGAATAGTTTTTTGAAAATATTGCTCTAAAATCCCCAGTTATTTCATTTACAATTTAATGATTTTACGGTCAGAAGAGAGCCTATCGATTTCATCCCGTATTGCAAAATAATTATATTTCTACTAACTTTTAGTTAGATTAGGCATCGATACTAACAATTGACAATAATTGGCAACATTTTATTTTTCGAAATGCCTCACAATGATAAATTAAATGGTGCATTTACGCACCAACGGCTGAACATGATATACAGGGTGTCCACAAATTCTTTTCATAAAAGACAACTGCAGATTCTATAGCTGATTTTATGTCGATTTAACGTAAATTACCTTAATACAAAAATACTTTCTAAGAGAGCTGGAGCTCTTGGTAGATGGAGCCCTAACATCGGTTTAATTCAAATATCTTCAAAATAGTTTCCTTTTAAATGATAGCGTTCTGTACATTTATTTAGTGGAATATGCCCAATCGTATGACGTGAATATCACTTTTAGTTGTACTCACTCATAGCGGTTCGTTTGGGCATTAGACATAGTTATTCATAAGTTTTTGTTTTCAAAATTTCTCCATTTTAACATAAAATTTAAAAAATTTCGATTTTTTTATAAAATAATGATACTCTTGTCTGAAGTCGTTACGACACACCGTTTTCGAAATAAATCGATTTGAACTTTTCATGTGTTAATCATACTTTTATAAAATTAACTTATTAATTTATGAATAACAATGTCCAATGCCCCACCCAAACGTGCCGCTTATAAGTACAACTAAAAATCATATTCAAAATTTCTCCATTTTAACATAAAATTAAAAAACTTCGATTTTGTTATAAAATAATGATATTCTTGTCTGAAGTCGTTACGACACACCGTTTTCGAAATAAATCGATTTGAACTTTACATGTGTTAATCATACTTTTATAAAATTAACTTATTAATTTATGAATAACAATGTCCAATGCCCGCACAAACGTGCCGCTTATAAGTACAACTAAAAATCATATTCAAAATTTCTCCATTTTAACATAAAATTAAAAAACTTCGATTTTGTTATAAAATAATGATACTCTTGTCTGAAGTCGTTACGACACACCGTTTTCGAAATAAATCGATTCGAACTTTTCATGTGTTAATCATACTTTTATAAAATTAACTTATTAATTTATGAATAACAATGTCCAATGACCCAAACGTGCCGCTTATAAGTACAACTAAAAATCATATTCAAAATTTCTCCATTTTAACATAAAATTAAAAAACTTCGATTTTGTTATAAAATAATGATACTCTTGTCTGAAGTCGTTGCGACACACCGTTTTCGAAATAAATCGATTTGAACTTTTCATGTGTTAATCATACTTTTATAAAATTAACTTATTAATTTATGAATAACAATGTCCAATGCCCCACAAACGTGCCGCTTATAAGTACAACTAAAAATCATATTCAAAATTTCTCCATTTTAACATAAAATTAAAAACTTCGATTTTGTTATAAAATAATGATACTCTTGTCTGAAGTCGTTACGACACACCGTTTTCGAAATAAATCGATTTGAACTTTTCATGTGTTAATCATACATACTTTTATAAAATCAACTTATTAATTTATGAATAACAATGTCCAATGCCCCAAACGTGCCGCTTATAAGTACAACTAAAAATCATATTCAAAATTTCTCCATTTTAACATAAAATTAAAAACTTCGATTTTGTTATAAAATAATGATACTCTTGTCTGAAGTCGTTACGACACACCGTTTTCGAAATAAATCGATTTGAACTTTTCATGTGTTAATCATACTTTTATAAAATTAACTTATTAATTTATGAATAACAATGTCCAATGCCCCACCCAAACGTGCCGCTTATAAGTACAACTAAAAAATCATATTCACGTCATACGATTGGGCATATTCCACTAAAAAATGTACAGAGCGTTATCATTTAAAGGGAAACCATTTTGAAGATATTTGAATTAAACCGATGTTAGGGCGCCATTTTCCAAGGGCTCCAGCTCTCTTAGGACGTATTTTTGTATTAAGGTAATTTACGTTAAATCAGCTCTAGAGTTTTCTTTTGTGAAAAGACTTTGTGGACACCCTGTATAATTGTTATAATTTCTAAATTTGTCGACGTAAGGGAGTGGGGTGTCCCAACTACAAATTATATCGGTTTTCAGTGCTCGAATGTTGAATATCAACGTCATTCTTGTTTAGATATCTCTGACTTAAAGTACTATTGTTTGTTTTTGTTTTGGTCTCGTTTACGGCTACGTGTAAGTGACGAAAATACATATTTTATTATAGACCGGGAGCTGGATCGACTTGAGTTTGCAAAATATGAGGATCTCATTTTGGCAATTGATATGAGTTTAGAAAAGCTTGTAGATTAATAATCCGGATACTTTATTGGTCCAATTTTTTTATACCCTCCCCGCAGCGCGTTAATATAGCGAGCGCGCGCTATGGAGCTAGTTTAATAGTTAATTTAGTAATAATTTTCGTTTTTTAATACAATAATAAGTTGCCAAATCATTATACAACAGAAATTATTTATAAAAAATCATAAATTGTTAATAAAAATTTATTTAATCAGAAAAATCAAACATAAAGGTATACACTTGAGAAAGAATACAAGTAATCACGGGTTTACGTTTTACAGTCATTCTTTTTAAAATGAAACAATAATATATTGTCAAATGAAATTAAAACAGAAAAAAAACATAAATTGTTAATAAAAATTATTTACTGAGAAAATCGAATATACAGATACATACTTGAAAAAATACAAATAATAATTGATGATTCATATTTTTACAGGCATTATTTATATACTATGGAGCTTTTTAAATGATTATTTTAGTGATGATTATTGTTTTTTATTAATTAAAAGTAATAGTTGGTTGTCCAATGAAACTAAAACAGAAATTTATTAATAAAAATTGTAAATAAGCAATTTATTTTATGAGCAAAAGTAGTTATAAAGATCCATACTTGAAAGTAGTGCGAATAATCAATGATTCATATTTTGACAGTCATTACTTAGACACTTGCATAACGAAATACAAGTTAAATTATATTTTTTGCAATGACAAGCCATGGTGCGACAATGCGATGCACATTTACAGGGCTGAATCAAAGACTGTGGTAACGATCGCTTGGTCATTTGTCGTGGATACAGGTTTCCATTTCTCTCTTCATATCCAAATAAATTGTAATCAATAGTTTTAAGTTGAGTTTGATCGGAATTTATCCATAGATAAGTTTGTACCGTAGCTCTTAATAAATGTAAATGCAAAGCATCAGACGTGCAAATGACTTTCATTAAATTTAAATCGAAGCCGATTTTTTGTGAAATCAATTTAAATCGGAGTTCATCAGCAGTCAATTTGTTTTTTGAAAAAAGATAAGTACAAACTGTTTCTAATTTTTTCAACTGTTCAGTACTTAGATGTAAATTTCCCAGTGGTTCTAGAGCTTCTTGTACGAAATCCAGCGATGCAGTATTTAAACAATTTTTTTGTGCCTATTCTACTCGTTGTATCGCAACCACTTATAGAATGCAACGCTGGTAAAATTCGACAAATATTTTCGCCAAGAGATTCAGCGGCCAAATGACATCCAGAATAATATTTCTTTTTATAGGAACCGTGAAACCATACACCAAGACAACCAAGACGTTCTAATTTATTCCAAAAATAAATGCCTAAGATGAAAACATCTGTATCAGGGCTTAGGATATTATAATATGGACACACATAATTTTTACTGCATGAAAAATATGGCAAAACATCCTTGAATCCGCTTCTAAGTGGTTTGAATCCAATCCAAGTATCTCAGAAAATGAAGAATCTTGAAGTTTGAAACATTTTGTTGGATCATTAAATCCTCCACACATGTACATTTCACAGTCTTCCCTTATTGTTGCGTATTTAGAAATAGAAGTACAGAGAAATCGAACAAGTTGAAATTTATTTTCAGTACTCGAGAGAAACAATTTAGAATTTGTTGGAAATTGTGTATGACCGCTGGAAATGACATTTTTACCGACTCGACCTTTGCTCCGTAAAGTTAATTCTAGAAATTTTATCGAAATATTATCATATCTATCATACACAATGTCTACTCGTTTCACACTTGGTTCCAAGAAAATATTCATGATTCTTTGGAAGAATTCCGCAGCAAAATCTCTAAAGGTTTTAAATTTATGTGTTTGAATTTGATGAACAAGTGCCATACCATCAACAATATAAATTTTTGGAGCATATAAACCTGAAACACCTTTCCGATACTTTTTAGCACATTCATGGTTATTTTCGACTTCAACAGTTCTGATTTCAAAGATCTTCTGTAAAATCCTTGCAGTAGTCCAATACCTCGTAAGTTTTGTGTCGAATTCGCGTTCATTAGCCAACATAAATATTTTTTGGAAATGAGTTGTATCTGTTACATCTTGCAATTTTTTATTGGAAGTACTTTTGTTTGCTGCTGTAGAAGGATTTTCAAAGTTACAAAAAGTATTTCTTTTTATAGGATCGGATAACTTTTTAACCTTTTGCACAAATCGTTCATTTTCGAATGTAGCTAACAGATTTTCTCCGTTTTCAACAATATTCAGTAAATCTTACGAAGATGATTTATCAGCCAGTTCTCCAGTATTAATGTTTCGAAGCGTGCACTCCTCATTATCTTTGTAAGGATTACAAGCATTAATACACTTCATGATATCTTGAATATTCTGTTCGTCTTTACTAATCCTGGATTGTGTCCATTCATTATGGTGATTGATATCACTTGTTGAGTCCGATTGTAGATCCACATATGAAGAAAGTGCCTCGTGAATGCTGTTTTTAAATGGATACAGAAGCATTCATCTCTGCATCGCGTCTTCATTTTTAGTTATGCCAATCAGGCCTCCACTAACTGCTGAAGATCGATTCTAAGACTGCTCCAGTGCTGAGTCGGGCTCACCGCATTAAATGTACCTTGACTCCGTTTTACAGACAACATTCCTGTCTTCAAATCATTTATAACTTCGGATGGTAATTGTAACAGGTCTAATAAATAAAGCGTCACTCCGCGAATGTAATTAGTGTGGTTCATAGAAAAAGTAAGGTAACATCTGTCTAGTACAGAGTGATCAATCTCAAGTGTATACCACGTGATCAAAATATTTAAGTTGGTACCACTGATAGGTTGGTAAGAAGTTGTATTGCTCTAGCTACTCTAGAGCATGGTTCGAGTAAAACTACGATCAGTTTCAAATCTGTATGAAGGTCATGAACTTATACATATTATAAAATATTATCTTAATTTAAATAATGACTATTTTGTATTTGATTAGACTGCATCCTTATAAAATACAACAAAATAAATAGAATATTATTTAATGATTGGATTAAATCATTATAAAATAATGAATCTAAATTATTTAAACGTTATAATTTCATTATAATTAAATAAAATTTACAGTACATGTTTATGGAATGACAATGTCTTTTACAAATTTTGTTTAACTCCTTAGGTACACAGTTATCACACTTTGCTTTACAGCATATGTTCAAAATGACCGCCATTAAATTGTAAACATAAGTTCACCCTACGTTGCATATTCGCAAATACATTTTGTAACATTTCGGCACAAATATTATGAACTTCATGAGTTATAGCATCTCGCAATTCTTGAAGAGTATGTAATCTGTGCTGAACACTTTGTTTTTAAATAACCAAAACAAAAGTCTAACGGTGTCAAGTCTGGTGAATTCGGTGGCCAACGATTTACACTAATGATTCTATCTTCAAAGAAGTCTCGTAAATAATTAATTGTAGCCTGTGCAGTATGTGGGGTAGTGGAGTCATGCTGAAATAGCCGTTTCGTAATTCACGATCATCCAAATTATTAATAAATGGTTCTAAAGGTATTTCCTGTATCTTGCCGCAGTAATTGTGCCATCGTAAAATACTGGTCCAAATATTCGTTGTCGCGACATTGCTATCCAGACACAGACCTTGATAGGGTGTAAGGTAGTTTCTCGAAATACATGTGGATTTTCTGCAAACCACGTACGATAATTTTGGCTATTTATGTAACCGGCCAGATGAAACTAAGCTTCATCAGAAAAAAGATACATCCAGTAAATCACTGTTCATCGTATTCTTAAACCATTCACAGTAGTTTACTCTAAGCTGAAAATCTCTATCTCGCAACTGTTGTAATACCGACACCTTGTACGGGTACAAATGTAAATTCTTCTTTACTGCAGTGTGGACACTTCCATAGAATACATCTAAAATTATTTATGTAAAACTATGTTTGTATGGTAAAATTTTTCATACGTGTTTGTGCAGATAGTTTTCGTAAAGATTTATTGAGCTTGCGATCATCCTTGCTTGGATATCTGTTAAGGTGTCCTCTGTTAAGACAGTAGCCGAAGCTTCACGTTTGCGTTTTAAAACACTACCAGTTTCCATGAATCGAGCTATCAATCGATTACGATGTTGACTAAATCTTTCGTAACTAATATTTTCATTTGGGTACTCAACAGTAAATTGATCGATGCATGATTGCAATGAATAATGCCATTGCCGTTACCATCTTGGAAGCCGCTACGAAAATGAGCCACAACAATGACTGTGTCGTGTTCGAATGAAAACGGCATGACCATTAAATTCGATATCACAATTTGAAATTCAGAACAGATAATTTGTCTTGATATAGACAGTTTGTAAATAACTCGAGAAAATACAAAAGTGAAAAACGAAGGTATAATATGACATAATCTGACATAAACTAAAACGACTAAAACCATACTAAAAATCCAAAGCAGCCAACTGCGAAACACAACAATATTAACAACTAGGGATTTTTGTCATACCACTACAGTACACTTGAGATTGATCACGTTGTAGTTAATAAATGTAAAACCATAATCCTTACTTCTGTCAGCCTTTATTGAATTTAAAATAATCTCTATCATTTCACAGTAGTTGTTGAAATATTTCAATATTTCATTTTGAGTACTCTTGTGGTGTACGAAATTTGAAAACTCAGTTAAAAATCTTTTAATATTCTTTGATGTTGATTATATTTGTCAACCAAACCTGAATTATCTTTGTCTACTGTTACTTCTCTTATTGTTTGTAGACAAAATGTAATTGCTGTAGATGATCCTGGGAGAAATTCACGTTTTCTATAAATTCTGAAAGCTGCATGCTTCGAAGTGTTTCGTACAAAAGTTTATGAGCTCTAATACCTTTGTTATACTGAGTACCTTTCAAGGTTGACGAAAAAAAATTCATACCATAAACGTTGGCTTCAATAAGAATGCTATCAAGTCCACTTCCTTCTATATATTGGCCCAAGCATCGTAAAAAATGTTTGCAAGTGAAATGTCCGATTCTCAATATTAATTTTTCAAATTCTTGACTGGTTTGTTGAATATTTTTGAATATATATATAGCCATGCCGCAAGATAAAACAGCTAGCAAGGCTTACGTTAACAAAATTTTACATAGTGGTGTATACGACATCTTTTGAAGTTGGTGGCTGCGAAATGATCGGACTATATCCTATTATAGACACAGGTAAGTTTTCCGATGCTAGTATTTGTTGAAATGGAGTCCACCCTGGAATTGGATTTTTCGATGGTCGGCAGAAAATATTTTCTAATTCATTATATTGCAGCCTACATAAGAGTTAAGACCCAAAGCAACTGATCAAATTGTAAAACATTTTGACTGTATGTTAATAAAGAACTAATGTCCTTGTAATTCGGTACAATAGGCTCTATATGTGTTTCAAAATGAAGAATTTCTTGACAGTTCAACGTTTTCAAATCATAATTATTGCGCTCAGCTAAAGGTTTCAATTTAATGACATTAATCTCATCTTCAGTATTTTTTGTTCTTGATATATCACCATTGCTGTTACGTGGGAAGAATCTTTTCCGCTTAATGTTTCTTCATTAAAATCATTATTATCTATCGCACCGTGAAGAAATAACGAAGAATCTCGAACTATATTTTTGAATAAATAATTTTTGTCTGCATCCTCACATACAATTGAAGTAGTAATTTCATGATCCAGATTCTTCAATACTTTGTACTTAATGCAGTGTCCAAATTTCTTTAATATACTTATCAACTGTTTCGATCTAGTTAAGTGATGAATAGATTCCGCTAAAGCTATATGCTTTGGAGTCTGTTTCAGTTACTGTAAAATATACATCATAAAAACTGATAGTGCTCGTCGAAAGTAGTTATCACTTAATTTTGTATTTTTAGCACTGAATAATGCTTGCATAAAAGTGAGCCTGGTAATTTACCATGGTTTAAAATTTTCGATTAAAGTTTCGTCACATAAATAGCGATCCGGTATTAATTCCGTCGAAAACAATTCTTCCCGAAGTTTTTCGCGCATTGAACGATATAATTTTTTGACTTTATATCACGAAGATGTTCAACGACATCTTGCAGTGGTATATTACCCATAAATACTAGAGATGAATTCGATCGATCAGACGGATATGAAAACAAAACGTTTTCACCATACCGATCAACGAGTAGTGATTTTATAACGCGATTTTCAACAACTGCTTTTTCTATTTCAGTGAGTTCAGCCAATCGGTTAGCGATACTTCAAACGAGTGAGACGAAAATTGGTCTTTATTTCATTCATCAGTTTATCAAAACAGTTCATAAGTATTTCTTGAGGTATTTTATTCAGGTCGACCTGCAGAAAGTTCCGAATTTCTCGGTACTCACAAATAATCGCGGTAACCATGTTTGTGGCATTTTACTTCAATTGCAAATAAATCCTCAGGTTGTTTACAAGTTCTAATTTGTGTAAAACATGATCTTGTTTTTTACTTGCAGTATCAAAATTTGTTGCGCAGCTGAAAGTTCAGAGAACAAAAAAGTGGTTTATTGTTGTTCTTTGTTAACTTCCCACAAATTAAACATTTATGCTGCATATTAACTGCTGAATGATCTCTTAATGACAGACGAATATTTCTGCTAGTACCTGCAACATCTGAATCACTTGTTTCTACATCGGAAGTAGATATATCTTCTTGTTTCAGCAATGCTATCTCGTCGCCTTATTTTTTCTTCACTTATGTAACTTGCCATACAACCTCGATGCCATGAACATTCTTGCGCTACGAACTCCGGATTATTTTTAAATTTTCACTAACTTCATCTTTTTTCGATCGGCTGGTTTTTGAATACTAATAAACGATTGTTAGAGTCACGGCAAAATCTTTTCCGTTGTGGGGTGAAATTGTTAGAGAGAGACAAACTTAACATACCAACTTCATAATAACCCTGATAATTACAAATGATATATCTATGTTAGTGAAATACACGTTGTTGGGTTGTTAGAACTGCCCAATAAATTACAATGTTGTCAGCTCTTCTGTTTACACATAACTTCTAATTTTGACGTTTTCCACATTTTGAGATTTTCGATTCGTGTGGCTTGCATTGTTCAAAATGTTACAATTGCTTAATCATCGCAAAATGATCTAAGAACTGTTAAAAGTATTGTTACTTAGTTGAGAACGAGTATTTCCATCAAAACTAATTTTCAAAACAAATGTAAACAATATAACCTAAGTATTATGTTGACGGCGAATTTCATACGTTTGGCAACAATGTCAAGCGCTGACGTTTATCCCCACATTGGAAAAGAGTTTGCCGACTATATTTTGGTTGCGTCACCTGTTGCATTACAAAACAAACACGATAATTCATTTGGTCTTTTTCTTTTCACATTTTTCACTTGTAACGACATTTGCACGTAATTTAATAAAACTATTATTAATTTATCACTGAAATACGACAAAACTCAAGTTTTATTTAATAAATACAAAAATATACTGTTACTCACTATGGTTTAAACCTTACTGACACGAAAAACATCAAACGACTAGGAACACTGAACGTTATAACGTTAGTAGCGAGACGAATGGGGAACACAAAGACAAGGGACTAACCCTATTTACGATTTACTTCCAGTTCTAAGAATCTGAGTATAGTTGCTCGAGTCACCCGACTTGCAATTTCCTCAATACCACCTTCACCTTAACTTTCGATATAAAGGAAGCGTATGTGCCTACATCAAGGACAGAATTGCTTGCAAGAGGGTTTCTTCCTTAGAAAATAAAAATTTTGATGTGATTTGGTTTAAACATTCTGGTCCTAATTTTGTGAAATTCTACTGTTGCATTTATAGGTCTCCTAATGACAGCAACTTTCAAGACTTCTTCGATTACCTTGGTATGAAAGTTGACTGCCTCAGTTTCCATCTTGCTATATCTCATTTGTAAGCGATTTCAATGTTCATAACTCTAATTGGCTTCAGTTTTCATCTACTACAAATCCTGCTGGTCATAATGCAGAAACGTTTGCTATTTCATGTGATCTCACACAAATGATTTCTGAACCCACAAGAATCCTTGATAACCCTAACCATACTCCACATCTTCTAGATCTCTTTCTTACATCAAACCCTCTTGTTTATAAAACTTCCGTTCTTTCGCCTTTAGGTCTTTCCGACCATTGTCTAAAAAAATCATTTCTACTGTACCTAATTCCAGTGTTGTTCGCAAAACCGATAGAACCTTGTGGTGTTTTAAGTCAGCTCGATGGAGTGATTTACGGATTTCTTTGCAACCTTTCCATGGCGTGAATATTGTTTTAAGTCGTCCTCTTCTTCGGACATCGCTCTTTCAGTATCTGAAGTCATCCTCAAGGGAATGGAGTTATACATTCCCAAAAAACAGTACCGTATAGGTCATTCACGTTCCCAACCCTGGTTCAATAAGGCTTGTGCTGATGCAATTTCTATAAAAAAGAAATGTTACATTAAATGGAAATCTAATAAATCGGTCGACAGTCATGTAGAACTAAAACTAAAAAGTCGTTCGAACAACGAAAATGCAATGAACTAGCTACATCTCCTTTAGGCAGTCGTAAATTTTGGTCTTTAGCTAAAGCCATTAGTAAAAACTTTGGAACATCTTCATTTCCTGACATCTATTGACGGATCGGTGGTTGCTGATTCTGTAGACAAAGCCAACGTTTTTGTGGATTTGTTTGCATCAAACTCGTATCTCAATGATTCTGGAAAAGATGTGCCCCTAGTCAACTCTTCTTCATACGCTATGAAACCAATTCATTTTCGGTACAAGCTCTTGGAATCGATCATCAGTAGGCTTGATCTCAATAAGGCGACTGGCCCAGACGGTATCCCAGCAATTGTCTTAAAGAAATGTTCCCCGAACTAGTACCAGTCCTATCTAAGCTCTATACGATCTCTATGTCTTCTGGGAATTCCTTCATCATGGAAGTTAGCAAATGTTCAACCTATTCGCAAAAAGGCGATAAGACCGATCCTCAAATTACCGACCAATTGCCATCACTTCCATTTTGTCTCAAATCATGGAAAAAGCCATCAATCAGCAACTGCTCACGTTCCTTGAAACTAACAAACTCCTTAGTGACCACCAATATGGGTTTAGGCAAAGTCGTTCAACAGGCGCTCTTCTTTCATATGTGACCCAAGTTTGGAACAATACAGTGGAGAAGTCCGGTGAAACAGTTGTAGTCGCATTAGATATCTCAAAGGCATTTGACCAAGTTTAGCATAAGTGTTTACTTGCCAAACTCACCTCGTTTGGGTTAAATGATACGCTCATCAACTGGGTTTCTAGTTTCCTTGATAAAAGACGAATACGTGTCGTAGTTGATGGCTTTTTCAAAAGAAGTTAGCATTAACGCGGGCGTACCACAGGGATCCGTTATAGCCCTACACTTTTTCTACTGTACATAAATGACTTTATTTCTTCAACAACAAACCCCATCCATTGCTTTGCTGACGATAGCACTCTTCACTGTAGTTCATCTCAGTCTACTCTTAGTGATAATCCACCTTCTATGTCAAATCAAGAAATTAAAGCTGAAACGGCAAATTCAATCAACAAAGACATTCAACGTATTCTCGAATGGGGAAGCAATAATCTAGTTAAATTTAATGCTAACAAAACTCAGTGTTGCCTTATGTCCGCCAAAAAGATCGATCATTTCCTGTTGTAATTATGAATGGCTCAGTTCTTAAGTTTTCAGACTCTATTACTTTGTTGGGTATGACTGTATCTCAAATCTCTCACGGGTTGACCATCTTCTGTCAGCTACCAAAACAGCTGCTCGTAAAATAGGCTTTTGTACAGATCTAAGCAGTACTTTACCTCTCGACAACTCCTTCTGCTGTATAAGGCCCAGGCCTCATCTGGAATATAATTCTCACCTTTGGTTAGTGCTCCCAATACGCTCTCGATATCGTTGATCGTATTCAAAAGAGAGCGATTAGGCTTATAAATGACCCGTCCTTAACTCTCACATACAGTCCCTTGAGCATAGAAGGATGGTTTCAGTTCTTTCTTTGTATTATCGTTATTACAACGGCTATTGTGCTGCTGAATTATATTCTTTGATACCATATCGGGCTATCTTCGCGAGAAACACTCGGTTCGCTCATTCACATCATCATCATCTCCACTTGTCGTACCAAACGGGCGCAATCCACATTTTTCTACACGGCTTCTAAACTCTGGAATGATCTCCCTAGTTCCTGTTTTCCTCTCACTATATGTGAAAATTTAAGGTAGCTGTTCATAGGCATCTATTGGCAATTCATTATCCTCTATCCATCCTCCTAAGTGTTCCTGAGTGCTTTAGCACGATAGGCCTAATTTAGCCTGTTCAGGTCCACAATCATAAAAAAAAGTTGCCATACTAGCTCTCACATCTGCATTTCTTGGCATGTTTTTTATTTTTTTAAGTATATATCTTTATGTTTGATTTCTCTGATTAAATAAATTTTTTAACAATTCATGATTTTTTATAACTAATTTCTGTTGTATAATCATTCGGTAACTTATTATTGAATTTATTTATTAAAAAAACGAAAAATTATTACTAAATTAACTATTAAACTAGCTCCATAGCGCGCGCTCACTGTATTAGCGCGCTACGGTGAGAGGGGTATAAAAAATTGACCAATAAAGTGTCCGGCAACATCTGGATTATTAATCTACAAGCTATTCTGAACTCATATCAATTGCCAAAATGCGGTCCTCATATTTTGCAAACTCAAGTCTATCCAGCGCCTACACTACTATTTATTACGAAACATAAAGGAGATATGCGTTTGAACGTAAAAAGCACTTACGGTTCAAGAATTGGGAGAAGAACTTGAGAATTTTGATAGTGACTCGTATATAGATGCAATAATTATTCCTCCAGATCCGGACTTTTAACGGACGAAGAAGTTTTAGATGAAAATATTTTACAAAATTTAAAACTGATATTTTACAGGAGAGTCTGATTTTCCTGATATTACGGGGAACATTTGAAACAATGATGCCTGAAATAGATGATCATGAAACTGAAGAGAAAGATTAAATAAAATGGAAAAAATTGCAATGAACAAGTAAACGTAAATCAATGTTGAAAATGACCAACAGTAACCATCTACAAGAAAACGTGAAGCAGACAAAAAACTAACCAGAAATCGGCATAAAATAAGAGAAACGAGTATGAACCGAAATGAGATAAGTGTCATCCAACGTTTTCTAAAACACCATCGGTTTTCAACGAATCATTAGAAAAGAAAGAATTAAACAAGTCTTGGCTGGTAAATCACCTGCAGAAGTATTTTTCATGTTTTTGATCAAGAAATTCAAAATTTAATCATAAATTTTAGTACCCAGTATGCTACTCAAAATAATATACATGATTTTACTTTACCTTTGGACCAACTGAAAAATGTATCGCTATACTGATCTTGTCAGGATATCACAGACTACCACAATTAGATATGTACTGAGTAGAGACGAGAATAAAGGTATATCCATAGTGAAATCTTGCATGAGTAGAAATAAATTTAGAACCATAAAATATACTTGCATCTCTGTGACGATACTCAATTAGATAAAACGACAAATTTGCGACAAAGTTACGTCCATTCTTTGATACCGCAAATCAAAAATATTTACAATTTGGAATTTTTTCGCAAAATCTTTCAATTGACGAAGAAATGGTTCCTTACTTTGACAGACATTCAGCAAAATGTTCATAAAAAGTAAGCCTATCCGTTTTGGCTTCCTGACGAAGGATACATGTATCAGTTTTCCATACGCTGGCGCTCGATAAGAAAAAAGTGATATAGGACTTTGAGCTGATGTCGTGACAAATCTACTAAAAGTTGTTAAAGATACTACTTAGCACACTGTCTTTTCGTCATTCAAACTGTTCCGTGAGCTTGGCCAAAAACATTTTGCTACTGGGACGAACGATACGTGAATAACAGAACAGAGAAATTCTATAAAATCAGTAAACATTGTCAAAAACAAGAAAGAGGATATTATGACTGCCTACGATTCCGATTCTAATATTTTATTCTTAGATGGAACGATAATGCTGTCGTTACTATGATTTCAAACCACCTTCCAATAGAACCAATACAAAGTGCAAAACGGGTGACAGAAAAGAAGAATAAGAAGTAAGTATACCTCAACCTAAAATAATACAGCAGTATAACAAGTATATGGGAGAAGTAGATTTGCATGATAACGGTATTGCCAATTACCATATAAGAGTGAGAGGAAAAATAGTGGTGGCCATTGTTCATAAATTGTCTCGACAGTATGATCTATAGGATGGCAAATCGGTCAAAATAATGATTTCCGTTCATATATTGTGATGACTTATCAAGACAGACACTGTGAATTGAACAATGAACGACCAGGAGCTGCTGTGTACCAAGAGAGGAAGACCTGAAGACTTGCAAACAATGAATTTCCAGATGATGTTCGAAAGGACAGAAGAATATGTCATCCATGAAAAAGAGACAGCGGTGCAGCAAGTGGCAGATTCATACAATTTATATGTGCAAAAATGTAATGTACGAGGTCTGGCTATTAAATAACGAGAATGCTTATGAAAAGAGTTTTATTTTAAAAATTATTCTACAATGGAATGCTTCCTTCAATGTACTACCCTCCCTCGCCACGCACAGTTCTATTCCTTTTTCCATTGGTCAAAGCAATGTTGGAAGTCTTCTTTGTAAGAGCATTTAGGAGCTCCGCTGATTTTCGCTTCATTTCTTCCATCGACTCGAACCGGGTTCCTTTTAACGCAGACTTGATTTTCGGAAATAGGAAAAGTCCGAGGGTGCTAATCACGCGAGTACGGCACGTATTCGAGCACTGGAGTGCCTCTAGGGCTAAATAACGCTGCACAGACAGCGCGTTATGGGCAGGTGCGTTTTCCTGATGCAAGATCCACGACTTGTTTTCAACAACTCCGGCCGTTTCTACGAACTCGCTCTCGCAGTGTTGCCAAAACTTTAAATAGTAAGTTTGGTTTACAGTTTGACCCTGTGGAATTCATTCAGTCATCACGATGCCGTTGATGTTGAAAAAGCATGGCTTTAAATTTTGATTTCGACATCCTTGCTTTTTCATTCTTGGCGATGCAGGAGTTTTCCAGTGCATGGATTACCGCTTAGTTTCCACATCGTTTTTTTAATTTAACGATAAATTTCACATTAATCCGTTGGATCGTTTCTAACCTCTATAGAAAAATATTACTACAGCGACAAACACGTGTTTTCGTACTGGAGTAGTAGACACTTCCAGCTATCCAACGCTGTATTCGTTTCCCATACGCTCTAGGGCGTCTTCTGCGCGCAGTCTCATTATTTAATAGCCAGACCTCGTACATTTGCATTCTAAATGTTTCATGTCCAACAGGCTCAATATTACTTAGTTTTATTTTTGTAGAAAGTTATCGTTTACTACTTGTTCTGTATTAATTTTTATTATTTTTTCTAAATACATTATCACAAAATATAAATGTTTTTTTCTAATAGATGCAAAACGCAACATTATTTTCTAAGGATACCCTCTATGTAGACCTTCACGATTTTACATAAGAATTCTTTATTATAGCCTATCTATTACAATTTTTAGAAAAATCTGCAAATTTTAATTTTTTCTTTTATGGCGCCTAATGGGTTAAAAAAATAAGGATTAAGCTATAATTTTAGTTTCATCAAATCAAAAGTTATAAAGTGGTTCTCATTTGAGAAAAAAGTTTTTAACCATAACAATGTAAAATTTATATTTTGCTTCTAAAGCCACCGCTAGAGGGCGTTTTTAAATACATAGCAGTTTTTCGATTTTCTCGAAATTTTAAATACCATGTTTTATTATAGCCAGAAAGTACCTTAAATTTGTAAAACATTGGCGAAAAAAGCTGTTCGATATCGTTATGTGTGAAAAGCTATAGTAAAATGAAAATGGAAAACCAAGTACAATGATGATTCCTATTAACTAAGACCGCAGTAATCCGGATTGTCAAAATATCCGGATTACTGAATCATTCATTATTACATTAAAAAAATGAAATTGTCTATAATTCAATTTATTGTAATACAAACTAAAATATAATCCATAAAATAATACATATGTACACGCTTACGCGTTTTGCGACCACCTTTTTGATTTTTAATAACTGCAGTTTCCCGTAACCGCCGTAATGAAGCGCTGAATTCCGCGCCATTTTCTTCTGCTTATTTAATCCAAATATTAAAATATGGAATGGAATCTTGATGTTTCACCGAGTATTCCCCCATCATGATTACTACTATTTTCTTCGTCATCTGATACATCTTCGAAAACACACAATAATTGATCTTCTACATCAATCCATTCAGTAACCTCTAATCGTGTAAAAGGAATGTCTTCTTGATCAGCTATTTCGTTGAGTATTTCAATCATTATGTAAAATGTATCATCTTCATTATCGCTCTTCATCTTTTCTTTAACACACTTAAAGAAAGTAAGTCTTCGTCTTCATAATCCGATTCTAAATCAATCGCCTTTGATAAAATGTTCCTCCAATACTTTTCATAACCTCTAGAGTTACCTTTTCCCATGACCTGTTTAACATAAACATTGCATCTTTTAGATGAATAGCATTTAGATATGCCTTGATCCTAAAGAGACACTACACTTGCTAGGAGACTTTTACGATAGTGCAATTTTGTTAAGCGGATGGCATTTTGGTCCAAGCATAAGTTGTTCATGAGTTGAAATGTTATATTTTAAATACAGGATTTCTACGGTTGATTGCACATGTTAATTAGAAATAATGTTTCTTTTCATAATTAAAGGCAAAAGCGTTCACACGAAATATTTTTATTGCTTTTGTTAGTTGATATGGAAAATAGGGGGTGAGGGAATAAAAACGGTTGTTGTGCTTAGAATAGGGGAGTTGCATTTGAATTTTCAAAGCGTGCGTTATTAAGATTTGACATCGATTTTGTGTTTGGTAAATTAGATCTTTTTTTGTAAGAGTTACCTTGTGAAACTGTTGTGTTGTGTTGATCAATGTAAAATCGTCTTTTCTTTTGTGTTAATCGATAAATCCGAGTATTTAAACATTTGTGCTGGTGAAAGCTTAAAAGGATAACCTACATTGATAATGTAAAGCTGTTGTTTTCATTGAAATTATACAGGCACAGAGAAGCTCGCTCTTTTTTTTATGTGTTCTATCTTGTATATTGATAATTCTAACCTGTATTTATAGGATAAAAACACAAACGATCATAGGTATAAAATCAGAAAGCTGATCCTAATGATCTAGTTATCTATATATCTATCCAAACGTCTCTCTTGTTACCGTTATATGCCTACATGTCTATATTTTTGTGTTTTGTTTTATGCCTAAGAAAAATTGAGAGAAGGGATCGCCCGTTTTATTATCTTGCATTTGTAATAATACCTACTAATCATGTAGGTGAATCGGTGTTTTGCAGGGCTTTGTTTCGGATGTTATACATTGTCTCAACTGCGTATTAAATGTTTTTGGCCACGAATGGTTTTTCTGTGTACGCAATTATATCATTTATTGTTATTCTCCATGTGTATCATTTGTTATGCTCGTATCCACAAATTTGTATTTGTAACGTAATTGCCCTTTTTCATTTTTATCTACTTAAATAATCTGTAACCTATTTAATTTTCTGTTGTTATTTTTTCATGTAGGTTGAATTTGTAATATGTATTACTAGAGTGCTTAATGTATTTGGGTGTTAAAACTGCCATGATTGGTTAAACAAAGGGCCACATGGTCGGGATAACCTCTTCCTTTTTTATGATTGATTGACGATCTTATTGTGGATACGATCACACTGTTTATGTTGATTGCCTTTATGTGTAGTTATTGAAATTGATTTGCATTTTATTTTGGTGATATTTAAATTTTGTAAGGTACGCCCTTTTAACTTGATTTAATGATGTCCTTTGTTTTTTTTTTTGTGTTCTGTTTATGTCCGGTTGTCCCACACCCTGTATAATGCTTTATATGTAATTATTTACCTAAAAGCAGACAGGAATTGGTTCCAAAATGGATCCCCTATTTGTTATTTATTACCTGTTTATTTTGCTTTAATTTGAATACCATTGGTAGACCTGATTTTATGTTTATTTGTGACTAAACTTCGTTTTAGGCAATGTTATAGATTTTGTATGCCTTTAATACCGATAGAGTAGTGTTGATACCTATTTAATCCTTTGATTGCGATTTACTTGTGTTATCTGATCTTTGTTTTTTCTTTGTGTGATTATTATTGGAATAAAGGGAGTTTTCTTGGTGATTCTTTTTCTCCCGATGTAAATAGGATGACGAGCAAATCACCAGGTAGTGCAACTCGTTCATCTCAATTGTAGTTTTTTCATTTAATTACCTTGCCACCTTATGCAACAAATTAACCTTATCCGATCCTATCTCATGCACATTACACAACGTAGGTTATTTGCCCCTAGACGATCACTGTTTGTTTAATCAGGTTAGAATTTTGCGAGTTCTAGATCAGATTTGTAAATCAACTCTGATTATTTAATCACGGCCAGTAAGGAAGATTTAAGCTATTAATTGGAGTAAGTCTAACATTAGCCGGAGTAGCATCATTCTCAGTGACATCAATTTAAGCAATTAATAATAGCATCTTATCTGTCAAATTGAGATGCATCCTTTAGCTATTGTTTTGTCTCTTGAATTTGCATTAATGCGAACAAGTTCAAATTACACGTTTCATGATAGGGTACGTCTGGTTACGACAAACAATGTAGAAGTCATCCACGCATTTCGTGTAGATCGATATTCCAGAGGAATCTGAACATTTTAAATGTTCTCGAATTCTTAGCCTTCCCAATAATAAGAAGTTTCAATTTGTGGCTACCGTCAGCATTAGTACAGGCTAAAAAATTACTCTTTCCTTACTAACTGGCGGTTAGTAGCTCAAAATAACCCCGAGTTGCCGGCATTATAAATGTGGCACATCGAAAGATCCAGTTCCCGAATTTTATTGCGTAAATAGAAATGGTGCAATCGACGTTTCATCCTTGGATAATTTTTCGCCGCTAATTTTTAAAGTGCGTACCTCTTCTTAAAATTACGTATCCAACCTTTGTTACCGATAAATTTGTCGTTGTAAACTTTTGATACAACTGTCTCGCTTTTTCAGCAAAATATCGGAAGTTACAATAGCATGCCGTTTTCTTTGTTTCAGAAACCACAAATGTAGTTTAGATTCCATCTTTGGATACTCTGCCTTACGTAAAGATTCATGTCAGGTCCAGATATACAATTTGCCATAAAGCTACACAAATAACCACTGTTAGAAAAATGAATTCGCACAAATGTATGCGTTTTACCTTTCTATCGGTATTCTTCTTTATGTCCGAAATTGTTAACATTATATTTGGTTGCCAGATCTCTTCCAGTAACGCCTCTATTTAATTTTTGAATTATTTCATACTTTTTTTGTACTGTTAAGGCTACATTTTTTACGCGCCGGAGCCATCATGCAAACTGAATTAACTTACTGTTTTCACCCTTTCGCATGTCTTTCACGTTTGTCAATTAAGGAAGTTTACGAATTACATATGTAGCTTTCTAGAATTGTGGCACATTAGGATCCGGATAACCGATTCATCAAAATACGGATTTTAAGGTACATAATGTTAAAATAAAGGACCACGCCATTTTCTTGGGGAAAGTGGCCTTCGGTTAAAATGTCTAATTTTTTATATGTATTAGTTCTTGTAGTACTCATCAATATTGTGCATAGGCACAACGTCATCCTATGGCTAGTGTTTCATATACAGGGTGTTAAAGTTTCGAAATACCTTCTTTTCCATCTTCATTATTTTTGGTTTGAAAGTACTGATGTTCATTTTATCTTCTAAATGCGATTTTTATATCTTTATAAGATATGTAGTTGTACACAAAGGGCACCATTCAATTTTATTTATAAGGTGAGTGACACACATTTTGACTTTATTTTTAAAAAATTATTTTGTTTTATTACAGCAATATAATTGCTACTGTGAAAAATTGTTCATTAGATATGATATTGGGTTGGTTAAGTAAATAGTTATAAATATATATTATACAAGGTGATTCATAAGTTTTGGCCCAATCATCAATTCTTTTAAAATCAAATAACGGAACCCTCTGTATGTGGAAATTGATTTTGACATCATCATTTTATCCTTTAGTAGGAGTAGGTGTTACTTAAGATTATATAGGGCGAATCAATAATTTTGCAAAATATTAAATATAACAATAAGTCGACAAACCTTTCTTTCTTTCACCACCCTGTATCTAAAAATTGACTCGGTCAAGGCATATTGATTTTAAAATCTTCGAATACAGTATATTGTAATCAAATTGTTCCTAAAGTTTCGTTTCAATCCCATGAGTACATTTGCAGATAGAGTCTGGCATTTTTTTTAACACATTTATTAGGAATCAGAAATACTGTACATTTCTATAAGCTAATTGTATGATGTAGATATTGTCATGAAGAGAATTACACCCAGCGGTGCTATCTCTACTATCACTAATATGTAATAACAATTAATCATTTTTACGTGATTGTCACTAACTTATTAGGTCACTGGGCCACTTTCGCTTCAATCTCCATGGAACGCGTCGTCAAGTAAAGGTTGAACAGCTCCGTTTGGATGAGACTGCAGGCGTTTTCTGTGTTTGTCAGCATATTGATTTTTACTTCTTTCACAAATGGTATTTTCAGGCCGTCATGTATTGTGCGATTTGAGACAAACCATGGTGCATATATTATTAAGCGGAGTGTCTTTGATTGGTACCTTTGCAGAATTTCTATATTCGAGGAGCTAGCACACAAAGTTCAACTCCGTATGTCCAAATTGGCCTTAGAATGCATTTGTATAATAACAGTTTGTTTTCTAGGAATAGGCCGGATTGTTTTCCAATCAGCCAGTACATTTTTTGGTTCGAATATCTAGTTCTTTCCTTTTCTTGCTGATATGGGTTCTCCATTTGAGTTTTTTATCTAGGTGCATTCCTAAATATCTCACGGAATATGATTGAGCCACTGGGATGTTATACAGGGTCACAGTTGGGCACTGTTGCTTTCTTAGCGTGAATGTGATGTGGACAGATTTGTTTTCGTTGACTGTAATTTTCCATTTTTTCATACACTGGAGATGGTATTTAAGTGGGATTGTAATGTTTGGGTAGCTACTTCAGGAGATTTGTCACAGGCAAGGATAGCTGTATCGTCAGCAAAGGTACTTGTTACTGTTTCGTGGGTAGTAGGCAAATCTGAGGTGTAAAGAATATACAGTGTGGGCCCAAAACACTGCCCTGCGACACTCCGGCATGTATTTGGTGAAAATGTGAAGATTCATTACCGACTTTAACTTGATAATAGTGTTCACTTAGGTAGGATTTCAACAGTGTATAGTATTGGGATGGAAGGAGGTTTTAATTTTGAAGAAGAGACTTTTATGCCACACTCTATCAAATGCCTGTTGGGCATCCAAGAACACAGCAGAGCAGTATTGTTTCTCCTCAAATGTTTTATGTATAACATCTGTAATACGATGGCACTGCTGGATGGTAGTGTGGTCATGTCTGAAACCAAATTGATGTGTTATAAGAATTAACTAAATTTTTCATTAGATGTGTTGGAATGCAGTTTTCTAATAACGAGTCTTCTTGGATTGTATGCAGAATTAATTTTTCTAGTAATCTTGAAATGATTGGAAGGAGGCTGATAGGTCGATAAGAGTTGGCCTCGTGAGGCGGTTTTCCGGGCTTTAGGATCATGATGATACGAGCAAATTTTAATTGATGGGCCAGTATGATAAGCACAAAATAGAGTTGATAATGATCGTAAGTGATATAATTGCTTTCTTGGGCAACCTTTTCAATACTTCTGGTGTGATGAGATCAAAGCCGGGAGCTTTATGATTATTTAGTCGTTCAATTTCGTTCTTTATCTCAATAGGCGAGAAACCCGTATTGGTGGCGATAGTTGAAAAGGAGCTTGGAGATATATTCGTCAATTTACTCATTTATTTCCTCAGTATGGGACCTATAGACTTCAGCAAGATGTTCTGCAAACTTTTGAGTTTTTCTAACTCCGATCTGGCCCAAGTGCCCGTTTGGTTTCGTATTGGTGGTATGGATCTTTGTGGTCTTTTGATATTTTTGTGGCTTTCCAGATAGACAGATCTTTGGCGGAGAGGTTTGTTATATAGTATTTAAACTGTTCTTCACGTAAGTCTTTTAGCATTTGTTTGAGTTTTCTGGTTAAACGATTATATTTTTGACTGTCCGTTATGTTATGGCTACGCTGCAGGGTGGCTCTAGCTCACGTTTCTCAGCTATTAGCTGCCTTATTTGCAGGGAATATTATTTTGAGTTTTATATGATCTTGTTGGCGTGTTGTTCCATCCTGCTAGCTGAATTGTTGTAATTAGGTGATTACTAGCATGTTCCAATTCATCGGGTGTTCTTAAACTAATATCTACATTTAAGTGCTTGTCTATATATTCTTTAAAGTGGACCCAATCAGTTTGTTTATTGACAATTGATGGAGGAACTTTAATTATGACAGTGGCACTAATTGTCAAAATGATTGGAGAATGATCCGATGATAGATCATAGTCGTCGTCGATTTTGATACAGTTACTAGATATTCTATTAGTAATAAAGAGATCCAGCAGATCTGGAATCTTGTTCTGGTCTGTCGGCAAGTATGGGGTATGGGATAAATTGTTTATTGCTAACCACTTTATAAAGCTCCCTACCTCTGGTAGTAGTCAGCCTTGATGCCCAGTATGTGTGCTTGAGTTAAAGTCTCCTCCGGCTATAAATCGTAAACTTAGAGTGTTAAAATAACGTGTCAAATTTTCCTAAGAAATTCTATGCCTTGGTGGACAGTATACAGCTGACGGTGTTAGTAGGCCTGTTAAGTTATTTACTTCGATGGAGGTCGCTTGTAGGTAGTCTTCTTCAAATGAAGCTAGTTCATGGTGCATGGATATTTAGTATGGTAGATTTCATAACCAGATATTTTGATATAAGTTCTTGTGTTGAAGTGGGCTTCAGATATCAACATGACATCAATATGGTTTGTCTTTAAGTAAGCAGTTACTTCGTCTTTGTGCTGTTGTAACCCGTTGGCATTCCACTGAGCTATTCGTAGATACCCCTCCATTATTTTATTAATTTATTGACGACAGTAGTAGGCATAGAAAGTACCATGCTGTTTTGTTGCATGAGTTGCTGAAACATACTTTTAAATTCTTCTAGGAATTTTGTTAGTGTAGATTCAGGTTGTGATGTAGTTACTGTTGGTCCAAAATTTCCCTTTACTGTTTGGGCATAAGTTGTATTTAAATATATTGGTGAAGTATTCTTTTTCTTGTACACATCCTGATAGATTTTACACCCTTATAATTAGCAGGATGACTTCCTCCACATAATGCACAAGTGGCAGGTGTCTTTTGTTTTGGTACACGTTACTGTGTTATGATTTTTCCGCATTTGACGCAAGCATAAGGTCTAAAACAGTACGATTTAGTGTGTCCGTATGTGGCACCTAGTGCACTGTGTTGGTTCAGTGCGTTTTCGCGGTGATTCGACTTTGATACTCATATTTAGTAAAATTTTACGTTATAGATGGTTTTGTTGTTCTCTGCCGGTTCAATATCAACAAAGAATATGGGTAATGGTGTTTTATCAACTCTGCTTTTTATGTTGTTTACAGTTCTGATTTTATGGCCCAGTTGTTCTAATTCAGTCTTTAATTTTTCAATGGATATGGTAGGATGTAAATGCCTGATTACCACACGATAGAATTTTTCTTATTTTAATTGATACGTATGGTGTATTATTTTTTGTCTTGCAACAGTTTACTTAGTTTACGATAATTATCTACAGTTTGTACGTGTATTTTAATCACGTTGTTAATCATGGCTTTGGGCGTATAGTCTTATGTTTTTAAGATGGCGTTTAAGAATTTTGTCATTTCTGGATAGTTGACAACTCCATGTATGAAGATAGAAGGTGGTTTGGGAGTTTCCATGATTGTCTGTGATGTATCTGATTCTTCCATTATAGTATTCTTTGATTATATATTTGACTGCTTTGGGACAGAATCGGTAGGTGTTTGTGTTGTTTTGGGGTTAACTGGTAAAGAAGTAACTTTTCCACGTTTTCGTTTCCTTCTACTGCTTATTTGTTGCCAGGATTTTCCTTACTAGTTGTTTCTGGTTCCGAGTCTGAACATTCATACATATCTGTGTTAGAATTGGCATCATTTTCAGGACTTTGATAAAATGCATTTGATGTAGTAGGTGTGGCATATGGCAGGTCGTCGGGGTAGGGTTTAATAAATTTTGCGGTTGTAAGGTATTATTTACATTTGGATGTTGTAGAATTGAGAGTTTCCTATAGGAAATGGTTGTTGTTGATAACACGAATTGTTTTGCATGTAATTTGAAATTGTGTGAAGTTGGGGTTTGGCATGAAACCACCTCCGTAGCAGCGCCCCGGCAGGTAACATGGTATAATTTTTGTGTTTATTGTAATTTGTATATGTTATTTTAGACGCGTAAATTTAAGTTATAAATAACAAATAACAAACAGCGAGCAAGAAAGTTGAAATTGTACTTATCTAGAACGCCAGTGTAAGATTAGGCACTATCACTTGACCGTCAGAGAGCAAGTCCGCATCGTCTCACTGCTCGCGGGCAACTAATAGAGTCTGGCATGTCAAATGAAATTATGGAAAGTGGCCTTTGGTAAAAACGTATAATTTTCTAATATGTATTAGCTCTCGACGTACTCATCAATATTGTTCATGAGCACAGAATCATACTGTGACTAGTTAAAGTGTTAAAGTTTTAAAATTCCACGATTCGAATGTTCATTATTTTTTATTTGAAATTACTACGTTAACTTTTTCTTCGAAATGCGATTTTTGCATCTTTATGGGATATGTAGATATACACAAAGGGTATATAATTGATTCTTAGTGACATGGTAATACACAGTTTAATGTTACAATTAAAAAAAAAAATATTTTGTTTTATAGCAGCCACATAATTGCTACCGTGGAAGACTTTTCATAGTGTAAATAGTTAAAAATATATATTATACAGGGTGATACATAAGTGTTGTCCCAATCGTCAGTTCTTTTTAAAATCAAATAACACAACCCTCTGCATACGGAAATTGATTTTGACTACATTTTATCTTTTAGTTAGACGTACTATGTACTACGTAAGAATATACAAGGCGATTCAATAATTTTACAAAATACTAAATAAAACAATAAGTCGAAAAACCTTTTTCCTTTTCATTGCCCTGCCTCTTAAAATTAGCTCTGTCAAAGTATGTATATAGATTTTAAAATCTTCGAATACAGTTTATTATACTGATTTTGTACCGAAAGTTTCGTTTCAATCCTATGAGATAATGACTGGCAAATTTTTAAAGCAACCAATACGTTATTTTCTATGGTTTATTGTTTAAGCTGTATTGAATTTGTAACGTGCAGAGAGTAGTTTTAAATTATGATACACAAGTCGGCATGTGCACATGCTGTGCAAACTGAAAACCAGAAATCTACACCACACACATTGTTTAACTCGCGCATAATGTACCAAAAGTCAGTAAAACGGTTATTAACAGGAAAAAGGAATACGTCTAGTATTTGTACTGTACCTACTATATTGATCATGATACGTTAAGGTATAAAACTATATTTACACCAAAAACTAACACTAGGACTGTGAGTGGTAATAGTCAAACTGGCCAGTCGTACGGATTTCGAAAAGGTTAGTTATAGTATATAGGGCTAACTAGATATAGATTGGAACAGTTTTAGTTGTCGTCACTTGAAAATCTTAATGACAATAATACATGTTCCAATCTATATCTAGTTAGCCCTCTACACCAGTGTTTTTCAACCTTTTTCGATGCGCGACTCCTTTACAAGTAACAAAATTCTGGCGACCCCCAGGTGCATTATAATAAAATTATGTCACTGATTTAAAAACGACGTATTTAATTTTCTTTCAATTGAGGTTAACTGCTGCTTGTACAACAAAAAATATCTTCGGATCTGACCAAATGACGCGATCAACGCTTGGCCAACAAAATGCCGGCAACAGTCGAACACAGGAGCAGCACTGCATTCCAGCGAAGTCAGCAGATATTTCCAAGTTTCAACGGGTTGCAAGATATTCTTTGCCGCGGTGAGAAGCGGTAATAAGGCCGCAGTACGGCCGAGTAAACCAGCGGTAAGAACGCGTTTTAGCATAAAATGGATAAGTTCCTCAAAAGACCTGCGCAGCTCCACGTCTGGTACAAATGGCAGTGGTGGAAGTATCGTGCTGTGAAGTATTATCAGCTGAAAGTATGAAACCATGAAACCTTAGACGCCACCTCTCAACTAAACATTCCAAAGAAACCGATAAACCGTTGGATTTCTTCGAACAAAAGCTGAGAACTCTTAAACAGCAGCAAACTACTATAATTCAGGTAAAAAAAATTAATACAAACAGCAAATGGATTTATTTGATTTGTTTGGCTGATTTACTCAACAATATTTTTTAATTATGATAAAGGTTTCATGAACTGTAAGAATTACATTAAGATTAAATAAATGGATTTTAGAGTAATCATGGTAGCACAGTTCAATTTTGAAAACAGGAAATATCAAATAACATTAGCGCAAAATGTGTTGTAATAGTTGTATTTTTACGTACCTTTCCCTTCTCAGTAAATATTATAATTATTAAAAAACCGTGAAGTATGAAGTAAAAACCTACAACAGCCAATTCTTAAAATTAGACGTATAAAGGTATTTCAATTGTTATGAAACAATCAATTTTATATATTTTAACCATAAATGATTCAAATAATTACTTTT
The DNA here is from genome assembly GCA_036346205.1 of Vesta saturnalis. Classification (NCBI taxonomy): domain Eukaryota; kingdom Metazoa; phylum Arthropoda; class Insecta; order Coleoptera; family Lampyridae; genus Vesta; species Vesta saturnalis. The sequence continues at coordinate 1,112,716 of JARFJB010001486.1, read as the reverse complement.
AGAATAAATAATTGATACATTTCTACTATTTTTAATCCATTGTCGTTTTAAATAGTAGAAATGTATCAATTATTTTATTTCTAAAAGTTTAATTTAATTTTATTTGACGACGTCATTATGGTTAAAAATATATAAAATGATTTATTTCGGTATGTTAACCTCGAGCGCGCGCAATAGAATCGTTGAGGGCAATGTATCTGGGAGATACATTGGCTTAAAAATAAACAAAATATTAAAAATATATATTTTGCAATGAATCTGTTTTTAGGGTTTAAGGAAGGAAATGACATAGTTTCTGTTTTCTTTTTTTATTAGCAACTTGAAAATGTACAAATTTCAGATCAAACTTACATACAGGGTGGCGCATTAGTCCCATATCTCCTTTATTTAAAGAGATAAACAAAAATTAAATACAAAAGTTGTAAGATATGTTCTGGTGCATATTTCAAAAATATTTTTAATTATACAGGGTAGATCATAAAAGCTTAGAACTAATTTTAAATTTTTTTTAAAATAGAAAACCCTATATATTATTACATATTTAGATTATACATACAATTTTAGACACATTTTATGTATAATGTCGTATACCTAAGTCTAACCGTTTTTGACAAATTTCAATTTTTTTTGTCAAAAATGACGTTTGCAGGCCAAAACATAGGTGGAAATCTTTTCTAAACAAAGCCTTTATCAATTAGTTATGGTTGGTTTCCTTGGAAATGGGGACCTACTCTAATGGGCTGTATTGATATTTTGTAATACATTCATACAGGGTGATCAAAATGGACAATAAAAATAGATTCAAAAACCTATAAAGTCATTTTTTTAAATGGAAACCCCTATTTTTTAATTCTATCTTATTTACCATTAAAAATAAGGGTGACTTTGTATAAGTGTATATTCGAAAAAATTGTAGTTTTTGAAATAATGACAATTTAACATTTTTTATTGTAAAAGGCTATACGGCTTTCAAGTTTTGTTGTTAGTTGGCCGTGACGGGGCGGCGAAACAAAAAAATCGAGCACTTCAGATCGAAATATTACAATTTATTGAACCCCACATAAATAATTATTTTATTAAACGAACTTAAAGTAAAGACAATATTTTTTTGATTCAACAAATTATGCCCTAATCCTAATCATAAACTAAACATCTCTAATGTAACTAAACCTATAACTAATTATACAGGTAAAAGTACTAGAAACACGTCAAATACGTACTACCTAATAAGTTGTTCGAAATGTCCGCCTCTTTCTTGAATACACAATGCAATACGTCTCTCAAATTCGCTGCTTAAATTTCTACACATTTCAACACTAATGTTTTGAAAACAGTTTCTAATCCTAATCTTCATGTCTTCCTTTGTTGTAGGCGGTATTTTATAAACCTGCTCTTTGACGTACCCCATATGCTAAAGTCCATTTTAGTAAGATCTGGGGATCTAGCAGGCCAAGCAACAGGCCCTCCCCTCCCAATCCAACATTCTGGATATCTAGCATTTAAAAAAGTTATTATCGGACCTGTATGATATACTGGGGCCCATCATGAAAAACCACATTTCTTGTTGCGTATCCTGTGGCACTTGACGCAACAAATTAGGTAGATGGTTTTGCAGAAAGTCTAAGTATACTTCCCCTGTTACTCGTTGATCAAAAAAATATGGTCCAATTACATGATTACCGACAACACCTCCCCAAACATTTAAAGACCATCTAGTTTGAGAAGTATATCTTACAAAATGTGGATTTTCGGTAGAATAGTAATGAAAATTGTGTCTGTTTACACTTCCGTTTCTGTGAAATGTGGCCTCATCTGTAAATAAAATCAAATGAACAAAATTTCTTTGTTGGTTTATTTTGTTTTGAGCCCATTGACAAAATTCCAGTCGTCTTTGATAATCTTCAGGAACCAACTCTTGAAGTAGTTGAATGTGATAGGGTGCATTTTTGAGACTTCAATATCCGCTGTACCGCAGGTCGTTCAACACCAACCTGCGGTCGTTGTCCAATATATGGATTTTCGGTAACTGTTAATAGTACATTTAATTGATTTTCCTCAGTCTGTGCACGTTTTTCCTAGTATTTTTTCATATAACACATTGCCAGTTCTTTCAAACGCTCCAAAAGCTTTTCAAATGCCCTTCTTTCAGGTTGCCGTCTCTTTGGAAACCGTTGTTGATACAGTCTTCTTGCTAAGAGCGTATTTTATCACTAGCTCCCAAAACAAAAATCATATCAACCATCTCGGCTTGCGAAAATTCATTATTTACAATTTTAATTTAAGTTTTAAATCAATTTGCTATAAAATACACTAATGCATCACACAAATTATCAACTGACAATAATAATGACGTTTCTGATGATCTCTATTATTTTTATATGCCGCCTCGCCGTCACGGCCAACTAACAACAAAACTTGAAAGCCGTATAGCCTTTTTACAATAAAAAATGTAATGTCATTATTTCAAAACTACAATTTTTGGAATATATATAAAAGTCACCCTTATTTTTAATGCTAAATAAGATAGAATTAAAAAATAGGGGTTTCCATTTAAAAAAATGACTTTATAGGTTTTTGAATCTACTTTTATTGTCCATTTTGATCACCCTGTATGAATGTATTACAAAAATATCAATACAGCCCATTAGAGTAGGTCCCCATTTCCAAGGAAACCAACCATAACTAATTGATAAAGGCTTCGTTTAGAAAAGATTTCCATATGTTTTGGCCTGCAAACGTCATTTTTGAAATTTGTCAAAAACAGTTAGACTTAGGTATAGGACATTATACATAAAATGTGTCTAAATTGTATGTAGAATCTAAATATGTAATAATATATAGGGTTTTCTATTTAAAAAAATTAAAATTACTTCTAAGCTTTTATGATCTACCCTGTATAATTAAAATATTTTTGGAATATGCACCAGAACATATCTTACAACTTTTGTATTTAATTTTTTTTTGTATTCTTTAAATAAAGGAGATATGGGACTTTGTCACACTAACGCGCCACTGTATGTGTCCTGTAAAACTGTAACCCAGAACATAATACGGTTAAATGAAACATTAAAGAATAAAAAAGGGAGTATAAAATTTAAACAAATACAAAACATAAATATGCAGTCAATTTAAATTTTTCCAGTGATCATCGCAGACCATTTGGCAATGTTCTAAATACAAACGCTTTTCAAGCAGATTTAGTCAGACACGTTGTTTTATTGTGTTTAAGTGTCACATCTTTTCCTTTTTGATCATCAACTTCTAAAACAGGTGCTGTATTTGTTTCTGTTTGGTGGATTTGTGCTAAACCGTTCTGAGGTTTGATTAATTTTTTTAAGCACAGCAGGAATTCTCTGGTATTGTCTTTCTGTTTTGCAGATGTTCTTTATTAGTTCTCGCCCAATTTTTTGAGAAAACTCTTCGTTTGTCGCGCGTTTGGCCATTTTTTTAGTATTATTTGAGCATTTATTCCAGCCATGTTTAGAACGGAAGAAAAGATGACCATTGGCCATCGCCTGGTATTGCGTGAACATACGTTTCGCACAATTCATCGTTTGTGTCAACATTTTCGTCGATTATAATAGGTTATCATTTCTGGTTTCTTTTGGTCTCCTGTTGATGAGTCAATTGATTGATCACAGACACAAGAATTACACTTCTTTTTAGCTTTAACATAGGAAACAAGAGTAATTTTTCCTAAACTCTAAACTTTTACGGTTCCTGAGCTGAGTCTATTGTCAGCTCTTCAGCCAAACTGATGTCTGTAAAGTTATCGGCAGTGACATTACGACCTAATCGTAAATTGAGCTCAACAGGTTTGTTATAACTGCAAAGGAGAATCTTCAGGTTGCGTACAATAAACTTCTAAATTTGACACATAATAGGTTTCACTATCAACCATCGCGTAAATTTTGATTCCATATTTTCGTGGTTTTGACGGTATGTACTGCTTGAAAACACAGCTAAAACCTTCCAGCTTTTCATCAATAGTCACATTTGGACCCGGAATAATGCATTTACAATTTTCGACGAAGATTAAAATCTTATAGGAGCCAACCTGTCCAACTTTGTACTTAAATATTTCTATGTGTCCAGTAGTATCAAACAAATCTAAAGTATTCAAACGATGGGCTCGTAATCGAAAGGTAAAGATGCCTATGAGTGTTTTATTTCAGACAGAAGTAGGACGTGCATCTCTTTCAATTTCTTGGTCTTACAAGTATATCAATCATGTTATCACTTACAAAACATTGCCATGCTTCCATCGAGTTTTTGCTGTCCTTGCTAAACCGTTAATGCAAGATTCTTGTTGATTGTTGTAAACCCTGTTCTTGTTTTATATGGTGTTTTTTCCATTTGTATAAGTCGACGTTAACTTTGTTTTTGGTGTGGTAAAAAATCGTCGTCGTTATCTGACTTGTCGCCGCTGTCCATATTTTGTTCCGACTAATCGTTGTCCTTAGTCTCAAAACGCTAGCAACATCATCCGTCTCTGCAATTGATTCGACTTCATCATTTTCGTCGTCGGAATCAAACAGGTATTTGAAGTTCTTCTACGCATTGGCATTGTTCAAGTTGTATGATTGCTTTAAAGACATGATCCTAAAACAAATTTTTATTGTAACCAGATTTTAACATTTATCTCGTTTTATATAAAAATATACTTAGTTTTTAATAAGTATAATATTTTTAAGAAGAAAGCGAAAATTGAACTGCGTTACCATGATTACTCTAAAATCCATTTAGGTGTCGATGTTATATGTGGTCTGGTCTAATCTTTGCATTACAAGTTGCGACAATAATTGATATTATTTATTTTATTTCCAAAATTGTTAAAATGAGTTATTTCAAAAATAAATGACCCTGCAGATGATCTATCGAACACCTGCATTTCTTCAATATATGACATTTGCATCCAGCCACTTTCTTTCAATCCGTGTATGTGCTCCTGTTGCTCATAGTGAATACCTGACAACAAATCCTCAATAATGACTGCTAATGGCATTTCTGAATAATAGTATCTTAATTTCACTGTCATTATCGTTAGCGACTCAAGTACGGATGTCAAGAAGGTCAACCGTAAATAACTATTTTTAACAATTTTGAAATAAAATAAATAACAATTATTGTCGTAACTTGTAATGCAAAAGATGGGTAGACCATATTAGAACAGACTAAATAGGTAGACCACATATAACATCGGCACCATCCATTTATTTAATATTTATTTATAGGTATCCAGTGTCAACGAGAAAGCGTTATTAGCCTGTTACCAAGTAGCATACCGAGTCGTCAGCATGGAACCGCTTACAGTGATAATCCTATTTGCCTGCAGCTTTGATATGGTTGAAATTATGTGAGCAAGAGGCAAACAAGCTTAAAAGCATACCACTGGATAATAGTTGAGCGCAGGATAAGCGATGGTGGTGACATTCGAGAACAATTAGTCGAAAATTAAAGAAGAGTCCACATTTTTCTTTGCAGTTAGATGAATCTACGGTGTTTCACACTGTGCGCAATTTTGTATTTCGCTTTGTAGCAGATGAAAACATCATTTTGCAAACACTTTGCAAACACTATAGTGTTTGACGACATGCTTTAGAAAGCTGTCAAGTACGAGATTGATTGACAAAATGTATCGCTATTTGTAGCGATGGCGCTAAAGCTATGACTGGCAATAAAAGCGGACTCGTTGCAAAATTAAAATTAATAATGCCAAACGTTTCATGGACATTGCTTTTCATCGACAAGGTAGCCCAGGTTTACCTTCTGATTTAAATAATGTGAAAGAGGATTAAAGTTGTGAACTATATTAAAGGCAAAGCTTGCAAACTCGGCTGTTTAGAATCATTTGAAGACATGGGTTCGCTCCATCAAATTCCTGTATCATACAGATGAGATGCTGAAAGGTATTGACACGATGTCTAGGACTAAAAGCTGAATTGTTATGTTCTTACAAGATGCAAAATCTGAATATGCAAATTATTTTTGACCCTGTTATATTAAAACTATTTCTTGCTGATTTTCTGACCAAAATTAAATAAGAGCCTTTCAAGGAGAAGGAAAATTTAACGGCCAACGATACAATCAGAGATTCTGCAAACTACGTTTGTGGTCAGATTTAAAAAAAGGTGTATATTTTCTCTTGCGTTCAGAAGATTCTCAAAGAAATTGTAACGGATCAATCGTTAGTAAATTAACTTCTTATGTAAACAGTTTGTAATTGAAGAAAAACTATTAAGTTACTTTAGAAGTGGATTCTGATACTGCCAATAAGAGATGGGTACTAAATCCTTTTTTGAAATGTCTGCAACTGGCCGATCTGTCATCCACAAGATGAAAGAAAATCTTATAGATTTAGCTGCTGATGCTTAAATGGAATTCAATTGAAACGATTGACATCTTCTGGATGAAGAGAAGAAAGAATATCCAGAGCTGGCAAGCAAGGTTAAAATTGTTAGTGCCATTCGCCACTTCATACCTTATGAATTAACGTTTTCAATGGTGAATATAAAATCTAAGAAGAAAATATTCATTAGAAAATGATTTAATTGTTAACGTCTCAAAAATACAACCACGCTTTGACAATTTAATAAAAATAAACAGGCACAGCCTTCTACTGATAATTATAATGTACTTTATTGCAATATATGATTTACAATCGCTTTTATTTTACCTGGTACCGCAAGAGTAACTCATGGCGATTTGGGGTCGCACCACATTGAAAGACACTGCTCTACACTATAACTAACTATTTGTTTTGACTGTTACCACAGTCCTAGTATTGGTTTTTGTAAATATTGTTTTACCTAACGTATCATAATCAATATAATATAAGATGAAAAAAAAATTTTTTTCGAATATCAATAATTATTACTAAACGTTCCTATGGATAAATACCTGCTGAAATATATAAAATTTGTTTTTACTTGTCATCTTCATGGTGCAGAAGACTTAAATATGGAAAAACTGACATTTTGAAATATTTAAATAAATAAAAGTAATATGTTTATCCACTTACCTTTATTATTTGAATTAAAACTAAAAGAATTACAGATTAAAATACGTTTTATCATTTCATTCAGTCATATCATCTGCATGCGGGTATGTTGAACTTAGAAAATGAGATTTGTGTTGAATGTTGGCTTTGTTCAGATTTTAATTTTGCTACGTATCCATCACGTGCTGCAGTTCCAAAAAACAGCCAAATTGCAAGTAACCAGTTTTATGACTTACAGCCTGTGTTAAAGGAAGCTTTTAAAATATTTTTTTTTAATTTTTGTAACACTGTCACATATTTAAGTAATTCGAATATTTTTTTTTGTTGTCCAGTCTATAAGTCATAATAGTAGTTTGCTTCAAAGTTCAATTTGAAAAAATCTTACTTTCTTTTTAGTAGTTTTACGCGTTTGTATTGTTAAGTGCTAATTTTTAATATGTTGTTTCGTCTTGCAGCCAAAAATATTCTCAGAATGAAAAAATTTCCTTATTATTAAACAATTGTTTTATTCAAATAAGAGCATCTTTTTTTATGGTCAGGAATGATCACCGAATTTGCATGATTTGTTTTATGCTGAACCATGTTCGCGTTTTTAACGAAGTAAATCTAAAGATTTTCGATGGGGATTTTGTAATATAGTCTCAATATTCTGTTTCAGGTTAACCAGCGAATGTGCCAGTTTTCCTGGTTGCCTGTTAGGTCATCTTGACACGCTACCTTGTAACAAAGACAAATTTGGGAGATATTTTGATCAGTTAAAATGGTATCAATTCAGGTAACACTGTCTCAATCTTTCAAACCACCAAAAGTCTTCATTGTAACATCTTTATGACTCCTGAGAACGTATTGATACGTACAGCCGTAAAAAGAATGACGCAGTGGTAATTCGGAAAAAATATGAACCAAATCGTTTAACTGCCTTTCTATTAATGCAATTACATTCTTGGAGGTTTAAGTTAATCCAATAGCAACAATTATAAGAAGTTCAAATTTAGAAACTGCATTATGCTATTTTTTATAGAACTATTTAAGGAAAGGCGTGGGTAATGTTAGAATCTGGTTAGACCAAAACAATACGTTCTTCTGTAATTGTTTTTATATCAAATTTTTCTTGAACGATCGCCTGTCTTTGACGTCAAAGTAAGTAATTTTATTTTCAGGATTCATCAACCACGAACTCTGCAAATTTTTCATTTTCCACCTCGTCGTAATTTACTTATCAAATACTTTTGAAGAATTGCAGAAATCAAGCAACGTCTTGAAGAGCCACTCAATGATTGATGCTGATCTTCGGAGACCCAGTCCTGTCACAAAGTGGCAAGGTTTTCTAGTCGATGCCTCATCTGTTTTGCTTGTATTTTTACATATCCAATGAAAGTTTAGTATGAAAGTCTATCTTGTTTGCTGCCCGACAAACTATCCTATAATTACATGCTGTAGAATATGTATTGACTAAACTTTCAACAATTGCTTTTGAAAAATATATTTTTCTTTTCCTGTCTTAATTGTCTGGTGAAACTTTTGTTGTTTCTATTATGTGCCGAATACATTTTGGGTTTTTGATCTTGCAAGAATTCAGTTCATTTTTAAGTATTTTAGAGCATTTCAAAATCGACAAAATACATTTCAACAAGCAAAAATTTTGCTGCATCTTCGTAAAACTCAGTTTTATTTTTAGCTACTCGACATTTCTTCATTTTTTGTATTTCTAATAGTAACTGATAAGCTGCTTAAAATTTGTTGTCGAGATATGATAGAATAGAGGCTTTATTCCACAATTTTATTAAATCGGTTGCAATTATTTCACATACCTCTTTCACAGACGAATCTTTTCCATTAGATAGCCACAGCAAGTCATTTCTCACCCACAAATAACACTTTATTACATCTTTATATGTAGGTGACACATTGTCTTTAAACTTTCCAGGGCCACCAAATACGGAATACGACGAATCCTTTCTTGTTTTAGGCATTTCGCTGAGTGATCAAAACGAAGTTCGCGCGATTATTTTAACAAATGTGCGTGCGCTCCGCCTAATGTGACTCATTGACTGACTGCAGTGAAGTGGACTTGGATCTAGCCAGTAACTCTAAATGATCTAAGATGCGCATGCTCCATATTCAGTTATTCACCTTTGATTTGTTATTGATAATACAAAACATTATTCATTTTAAATACCGATATATCTGCAATGGAAAGTAATAGAATGAACAATAAAATTATAACCTTAATCTGTCTAAAGATGGAAATAAAAGGAAAAGAAATATACGGTACTTTGGGATTCTCTCAATGGACTGTAGCGTAACGTAACTTGGATCCTAGGTTACTGTAGATTTTAGATTCCTTTTATTTCCATTTTAAAAGATTTATTTTACGTGCGGATAGTCATAGTCTGTTCATTCTATTACTTTCCATTGCAGATAATCGCTATTTAAAATGAATAATGTTTAATGTATATTTTATCAAGAATAAGTGAATACGACTGCATCTAATCATTTGATTCGCATAAGTGGAGCAAGACAGTCTCGAAAGTGTTTTGATGTTAAACTAGAAAACCAGCGGTGCTGCCTACATGCAATATGTGACAAAAATCACTTTGTTGCAAAACTTTGGGGTCAGTGCGCCACCTGAAGACAATGTTAGAATTTGATGGTTTTGTACGTTATAATGTACCACCAAGGCATTGATTGGTAACACATGGAATTTTAAATTGAAAAAAAAATTACTCCACTCTAACTGGTACAGTACAAAACTTGACGTATTCCTTTTCCCTGTTAATAACAGTTTTACTGACTTTTGGTACATTATACGAGTTAAACAATGTCTGGTATATATTTTGGTTTTCACTTTGCACAGCAGTGACATGCTGACTTGTACATCATAATTTAAAACTATTCTGGACGTTAAAATTCCATCCAGTTTAAACGATAAACCATATAAACATAAACGTATTGGTTCCTTTAAACCACTAACAGTTTCATTTGATATGTCTTGGTGAAGCTTGCCAGGCTCTATCTCAGGTTTGAAACGAAACTCTCAGAACAAAATCAGTATAATAAGTACATTCGAAGGTTTTAAAATCTATATGCATAATTTAAAAGAACTAATTTTAAGATACAAGGCAATGAAAACAAGAAAGGTTTTCGACTTATTGTCATATTTAGTATTTCATAAAATTATTGAAGCACCTTGTATATTCTTAAGTAGTACATAATACGTCTAACTAAAAGATAAAATGCAGTCAAAATCAATTCCGTATACAGAGGGTTCTGTTATTTGATTTTAAAATATTTGATGATTGCGACAAACATTTGTATCACTGTATAATATATATGTTTACCTATATAATATATATTTTTAACTATTAATTTAACTAACACAATACGACACCCAATAAAAAGCCTTCCGCAGTAGCGATCATGTGGACGTTATAAAACAAAATATTTTTTTAAAGTATACCGTTAAACTGTGTATCACCCTGTAACAAGAATCAATTATACCCTTTGTGTATATTTACATATCCCATAAAGATGCAAAATCGCATTTCGAAGAAAAAACTAACGTAGTAATTTTGAATAAAAACAATGAACATGTGAATCGTGTATTTTGAAATTTTCAAAGGATGTTGTGTGCTCATGAACAATATCGATGAGTATGTCGAGAACTAATACATATCATAAAATTATACGTTTTACCAAAGGCCACTTTCCATAAGGATTTAAAAACGCAACAATTTCATTTGACATGTCTTGGTGAAACTTGCCAGACTCTATCTACAAATCTACTAATTTTAAATTCAATATACGAGGGGTGGTTTTTATATTCCCGGACTAGGCAATTTACAATGTTAATGTAATTTTTCATTTTATTGATTTTAAATGACATATGCCATTTTAACGTGTTTGGCAATTTACAAAACAATTGCAGCATTATTAGTTCTAATATCTATCAGTTTGTGTTGTAACGTCTCAAAATGGACAAACTTGAATATCGAGCTGTTACAAAGTTTCTTACAAAACAAGGAAAATCTCCAAAAGTTATTCGTCAAGAAATGTATACGGGGATAATTGCCCTTCTAAATCAACTATTTATGAATGGTCAAAATTGTTTAAGCATGGCCGAGAATCACTAGATGATGATCCCCGTCCAGGTCGGCCTGTTGACATGATCACTTCGGATGTTATTGAAAAAACCAAGTGTTTGGTATTGGAAGATACAAGATTAAAGAAGCGGCAATTAGCGTCTCTAATTGCGAGATGGGTTCCACGAATGCTTACGCCTTTTCAAATGCTTACTCGAATGGAGAAGTGTGAAGAATTTTTGGCGCTTTATGGGGACGAACCAGATTTAATTATCAATCGGACTTATCACCGGAGATGAAACTTGGCTCGATCATTTTGATCTTGAGTCGAAACAAGAGTCGATGCAGTGGCATATTGGGGGTTCCAGTCCTCCCAAATCGTCCCTTCTGCAGGAAAAATAATGGCAACTATTTTTTCAGATTGTTTAATAACTGATTATCTGAAGAAGTGTGGTACAATCACAAGAGAGTATTATGCAAGCTTAATGCATCGCCTCAGAGATGTTATTAAAGTGAAAAGACGCGGAAAATTAACGCGAAGTGTCCTGCGGCTTAATAATAATGCACCAGCCCATAACTCAAGACTTTCAAAAGCTGCCGTTGCTAAATGTGGCTTTGTAGAAATTGATCATCCAGATATATCCCCAGTGACTATTTTTGTTTCCAGATCTCAAAAGAACACTAAGGGAAGAAAATTTAGGGACGATGATGAATTACAGCGGCTGTTGAAAGCCATTTTGCGACCAAACCAGAATAATATTTTTATAATGGGTTAAAGATATTGAAACGATGTAATACTTGTAATGAAAAGCTAGGGGCCTATATTGAAAAATAAATTTCTGTTGTTGTTCTAATCTACTCTTATCATGCCTAGTCCGAGAATATAAAAACGACCCTCGTACCTTGATCGAGTCAACAACAATTTTGTTAATAATCAAATGCTAACTTGTAAGGCAGCTATAAGAACTTGTGTTAGGCCCTACGCCCCTTGTCGCGCCCCCTTGGTTGGAAATAGTATTCTAATAAGGAGGTCTAATTCTAATTTGTAAGACAGCTATAAGAACTGTTAGGGTCTGCGCCCCTTGTCGCGGTTCCTTGTTGCGAGACTTAAATTTGTTGATAGGGCCATCTAGTGGTGTATGGACTAATGAATATTTTCTGTAATAAAGTTGGTGCCACCAGCGGTATATTTCTAGGACTAATTAGGGATTTTGCGACGCCATCTAGTGGTGCTCTTTAAAGTGCGAGTATTTTCTGTAATAAAAGTGCACGCCTCTTTCGTTACTCTCGGCTCTTGTTACGAAACTCTTAATTAATTAAAACAACTAAACTACTAAAAACGCTTTATCAGAGTAGAATGGTTGAAAAACAAGCATTATACAGTAATTTGATTATCTTTTCATTTGTAACTAAACTTATTTACAAAATCAAGCATTGGTAAATTATTTATTCTAAAATAGAAAAACATTATCGTATAAAGTCCACACACACGCATACGAATGGTAATCCTGCAGCGTCGTTTTGTTGTAACGGACCTATCTAGAATTCTTCTTATGGAAACGTAAATGGTAACCTAGCGGGGCCGTCCAAAGGAATTAGAATATTCCCGTTACCATTCTCGTCAAGGTAAATACCGGTCCAATGCTGACCTGGTTTTTACTGGATCCATGTTCACAATAATTGCTCAAGGTCTAGTTGCGTGCCTCGGTAGCTGATTAGAGGCACATACAAGTTGAAACACATTCTTGTGGCTGGGGATCGATTTCAAACATTTCACACTTGCACCTTATACACCTTTGGAGTTGGTATGCGTCCAGTTTCGCAATAGTAATGCGTTTTCCAGGGCGACATAGATCCTCAATGTTATTGTTTAAACAACTATACGCCTTTGCTTCTTTTTCAATTTTAGTCGACGGGCAACCAATCTCGTCCAGGTTCAGTATTGGCTTGTTGAGGAATCTTAAAACTGACGTTTTTCACTGTTCTCGACGTAAATTTTGTTAAACGGTTGCAGCATTCTTATCAGCTCCTCTTGGAAATCGTTGTAGACTACATGACCCGACCGCCATTTCAGTCCATGATATTTCTTCTCTAAATACCTTATCTGATTTGACAAGGGCTTTGTTATAAAATAATTTCGAGGCGGATTTATGAGTATCAACAATCTCCATGATCTGTAACCACGGCAATTTATTTCGGTATGGATTCGTTATTAACCTCTTAAAGTCCTATGGACCTAATTAGGAACACTGAAAAGAAATGCCTTTAAAAAATTAAAAAATTGAAATTTGCTAAGGTTTCTTTGATAGACCATTGTTCCTAAACTGGAACAACGAAGTCAATGCTCAAAACTTATTTTAGTACCATCTATTAAGTAGTAGTAGAGATAGAAACAACAACTGCATCATAACTTGTCCTTCAGCACATGCGGGTATTTCTACAAGTGTTTTTTTCGACTTTTTGGACAATATACGACAAAACAAGGTATGTTAGTAGTTTATGTAAGAACAGTTACCAGCTTTAATTTAATTATATATATATATATATATATATATATATATATATATATATATATATATATATATTATAATTTATCAGAACTTCCCAAACCAAATATTTCCAATGTTCCAAAACAGGAACAATGGTCAATAAGTTAGGTTTTTCATAGGACAATTAATGTTCAATATCACTTTCAATGAAATATTTTTTTAGTGAAATATGGCTTATTTACCAAGCGATAGTGAAGATGACAATATAAGTGACTTGATGACGAGTATGCACCAACGAGACCAACATCAAAGGACGCTCCGACTAGTGATACACGAAAATGTTTCCACTTCTGAATCTGAAGATGACGAACCACTAAGCAGTCTAGCTGCTAAAGGAAAGAAAAAATACAAATGGACTAGAGTCAACGAAGGTGATTATAATTTGCCTCTTCCAGAGTTTAGGTTACAAGATATAGGAGACGAGTCGAAGGTGTGAAGACCCATACACTACTTTGAAATGTTTTTTCAAATTATATGTTGTCTAATAACAGAACAAAGCAACCTATATGTTGTCAGATTGATATCAACAAACCTCTGAATCTTTCACAAGCAGAATTAGAGATTTTCTTGGAACTGTTGTATACATGTCCATTTTGGTTTACCAAGACATCGCCTGTATTGGAGTTCTGGTTGCAGAATACCACAAGTCGCAGATTCAATGAGTAGAAAAGGTGGGAGAAAATAAAGAGGAACCTACATTTTAATAATAACGAAAACCTCCCAAAGGACCGAAATAATGTAAATAGGGACAAATTGTTCAAGCTAAGGCCGATTATAGATCATTTACAACAAAAATTTTCTATCCAAATCAAACCTCATGCTATGTATAGATGAGCAAATTGTGCCCTACAAAGGCATCTCTTCTCTAAGCAATATAACCCAAAAAACCAAATAAATGGGGTTATAAATTATTTGTTTTATGGAATAGCGATGGTCTGATCCATAACTTTGAAGTATATACCGGAGAAATTCTCACAGCACCTGGGAAAGAAGATATAGGAGCCACTTGTTATTTTTTGACAATTGGTTCACCTCGATGAAACTTCTTTCCAACCTTTACAAAGATGGCATTTACTGTTTGGATAAGATAGAAGCCATGGTTTGGTGTTTAACCAACGATAAGGATATGAAAATAAAGGTAGAGGAACATACGAGGAGTATGAAGCTATGATAGATGGGGTAAAAATATCTGATTTGAAATGGTATGACAAGAAAAGTGTGTGTTTGACAAGTATCTTTTGTGGATCCACCAAATGATACCGTCCAACGTTTTGATCGTAGAACCAAAGCCAATATCAATATTCAGCGGCCGAATATTGTAAAACAATACTCATACCATACTGCAGAATAGGACTAAGAAGCAGAAAATGGTATCTAAAAATATTCTTCCATTTTATAGACCTCCATAGTTACAGCATGGATACGTTACAAGACCGATATGCTAAAAGCAGGACTCGACAAAAAGATATTTTAGATTCACTTGGTTTTCGTGCTGAGATACAGAAGGGATCTGTCATTTGGGAAAGGGCGAAAATTCAAGAAAAGAGGAAGGCAAATAAAAAAAGAGACGCCAAACAAAGCCCATACCCCAATTTGACGTTCGCATAGATAAAGTAGCACACTTTCCATGTGAAAGGAGAAAGACAAAGATGTAAAAACCTAGTTGTGGATTGAAGACATTCTTTTATTGCACTAAATGTCATGTATATTTATGTATAAATAAAAAAGAAATTGTTTTGCTGCATTATAACTTTCTGGACCATTGTTCCAAAACAGGAACATTGTTTTTTTTGTTATTAAAAAAATAAACATTTTAATTTAATAAGTGGTTTTCACAATTATTCTAGCCATATATTTTTCCCCAAAAAATTTTTACTTGACTTTTTCTAAATGTGGACTTTAAGAGGTTAACACCTGTAAACCCTTGCACGTACAAGTATGCGCCCATCTTTTCTTTCAGCGACTGTTGTACACCGAAGCTTGTGATCTAGGGTTGTCCCTTTTAACAGGCGAAATCCACGACGACATTCCCATGCGTACACCAAACAGTTAACGGTTTCTACAAGCGCTCCTTCAAAACCGACTTCCAGGCGCAGGGAACCGTTTCTATCTAAATTCCAGTGCGTGCTTGCGTATGCAGAGAAGTCAGGGTTAGGGCCATTAAACAGTAGCCGTTGGGGAACCACTTCTCGATATATCGTTGCCCTCGGAGAATAAGGTGTGATATGCCCTACATATAAACCATTAGCTGTAAAGTCTGGTTGTAAGAATATTTTTATAATGGGTTAAAGATGTTATTGAAACGATGTAATACTTGTAATGAAAAGCTAGGAGCCTATATTGAAAAATAAATTTCTGTTGTTGTTCTAATCTACTCTTATCATGTCTAGTCCGAGAATATAAAACGACCCTCGTACCTTGATCGAGTCAATTTTTAGATACAGGGTGATGATAAAAAGAAAGGTTTTCAACCGATTGCTATATTTAATATTTTGCAAAATCTGTCTAAATAAAGGATAACATGAAGTCAAAATCAATTCTCACATACAGAGGGTTCCGTTATTTGATTTTAAAAAGAATTGATGATTGGGACAAAACTTATGAATCACCTTGTATAATATATATTTATAACTATTTACTTAACCAACACAATATCATATCCAATAAAGAGTGTTTCACAGTAGCAATTATGTGGCTGTAATAAAACAAAATAATTTTTTAAAAACTTTAATGTCATATCCTATAGAGATGTAAAAGTCGGATTTGGAAGATAAAATGAACATTAGTACTTTCAAACCAAAATAATGAACATGGCAAGGTAGGTATTTTGAAACTTTAACACCCTGTATTTCTAAAACTAACCATAGAATGACTTTGTCCCTATGAACAGTATGACAAGAACTAATACATATAAAAAATTAGACATATTAACCAAAGGCCATTTTCCATAAGAAAATGGCACGTCCTTGTCCGGATTACCAAGCCATCCGGATTAGTGTATATTCGGATTAACGGATCGTCACTGTATTGTATTATCTACGCATGTCTTGTTTCCAAATATTAAAAGAATTGCACTTAGGTAAAAAAATATAAAAATACCTATTTAAAATCTATACTTGTGGTAATAATTTTACTAGTTTTTAATTTATTAACTTTGAATTTGGTACTCTCTGACGTAAACATTTAAACAAAGATTCGCATCACGGTGGCCCAAGTGCAGCGTTTTCATTTTATCGAGAATTCCTTGTAAAAAACGGCGGTGTTGTGACATCCGTTAGTAATTTTGACAGATGTCAAACAGTCGCAAACAAAGCTGGAAGAAGAAGAAAAGAGCATTTGAACAAATATGCTACAATTTCGTTTCCACCAAATTGAAATTTATAAAATGGTTCTTACCTCGTAACAGAAGGTTTTTAAACATACGTTTTATTATTAGTAGGTATTATAATAATAATATGGATGTCTTATTGCTTTAAAGTCACCGATAGAGCCCTTTTTATTTTTTTTGTAGTTTCTCAATTTTTCTTAAAATGTTTAAAAGCTCTTATGTAGCCATTTGATGACAATAGGAAGGTACCAAATTCATTAAAAACGGTAAAAACTTATCCTATAGTTTAAAAAGGGATAAAAGTTATAGTAAAAGAAATACTTAAGTTTATGAAGAATATCGCATTGAATCCCCATGCACGAACAATGCAAAATTGCATTTAAGGTAAATGTACGAGTATCCGACACTGCTCCTTAGAAGACACGTAAATTTTAAACGTTAAAAATAAGGAATTGGGCGAATTTAAATGTTCCCGGATGCGCCGTAGTTTTGTCGTGAACGTTTAGCGAACTAAAAACGTCGCGTGTGGCAGACACTTCCACGCTTTCTTGTTTAAATCGAAAATATTTGATAAGCTGTGCTGGTGAACGACATTTTGTTAGTGATCTTTAAGGAAACAAATAAGAAGTGAGTGTTTTTTACAATTTTTTTAGATGTAAGTAGTTACTTCATATTTTAACCGATTGTTATATTTCACTAAATATATTACAATTAGTTTATCTTATAAACACATCATATTTCTTATTTTTACTATAAACATGTACGTAACACGTGGTGTCGACTTTAGGACACGTGAAACAACAATGTTCCTATAGTCGACAGCAATGTCAACTATAGGAACAATGTGTATCCGCATGGGTTTCTTTTGTGGTAATACATTAGTCATAACAAATATAATGCTGTTAAAAAGAACGGAATATTTAATTTCGCTCCTATATTCGACAGGGGGTGTCGACAATTAGAACAGTGTGTGTCGACAATTGGGTCATGTCCTTTTCTTTTTTAGATGTCAAAAAGAAAACTTCGTAATTATTCTGAAGAGTCTATGTTGGCTGCTATTGAAGATGTCAATAGAGGAACTTCTTATAACGCAGCTGCACGGAAGTACGGTGTTGCGAGAATAACATTAATGGACAAACATAAAGGCAAATTTCCAATAAAAGCCAAAATGGGTCCTGTGACCGTCTTTTTCTGTGGAACAGGAAAATCGGCTCATCGAACGGATAAAATGTATGGCAAAAGCTGAATTTCCAGTGAGTAAAGAAACCTTACTAAATAGCGTGGGAAAATTGGCCAAAGAATTGAAAGTGAAGTTTGGAGAAAACGAAGTTCCAGGTCTTTTTTTAGTTAGACGCCCACAGATCAGCTTTCGCGTAAGTCAAAATTTCACAACAATGAGAAGAAAAGACAGTCAAGAAAATATTTCCAACTGGTTTGCAGAGGTCGAAAATTACCTGAGAACGGTATGTTAAATATCTTAAAAGATCCTCGGCGAGTGTTTAACACAGACGAAACTGCTTTTTCTTAACCCAAAACCATGTAAACTTTTGGCAGAAAAAGGATGCAAAACGGTGTAGCCTACTTCAGGCAACGATGAAAATTGAACTTAACTGTACTGGTAACGACAAATGCTGATGGTCAAATAGCATGGTTGTCTACAGGTATACTCACATTCCACAAATAGTCGCAGAGTCGTTTCCATCAAACTGGGACATAGGAAAAAGTGAGAATGGGTGGATGGCCCATGAGTTATTCTAGGAATACGTTGCTAATGTCTTTTACCGTGGGCGAAGAGTAATAAAATTCCGAGACCTATAATTTTTTCATGAATGGACATAGCTCACATATTTCTATGCCTCTGAGCCATTTTGCAAAGATGAACGTATAGAGCTTATTGCCTTGTGTCCGAACGCAGCCCACATTCTTCAAATTTGGAACCGTTAATGAGCGGAACTCTTTTTATTTTTTAAACAGTACTCCTAAACTCTTTAAAAGGAAGCTAGAACTATAGTAAGAACTATTGGAACTCTTTGTCATTGTGCTAACTTCACACGCGTACAAAAGACTATTACCAAAGTTCTATCGAAATATCGTTTTCCACATCCACAAAATTAACTTTTCTTGAGAGTTCCAGGTAACACCACGTGAGTTTTGTGTCCTACTAAATATGGCTCATGAAACATTATATCATAATTCTATCGAAATTTCATTTTCTTCATCAAAATTTCCACGTCCACGAGGGGGCGTAAACATTTTTTTGGAAATCTCACTTTTCTTAGGAGTTCTGGGCCATAAACGATTATTATCAGGATTCTACTGAAATTTATTTTTCCTCATTAAAATTAGTACACGAGAGAGCGTAAAAAATTGTGTGTTAACATCTAATTATACCATACGATGATGTCGCGAACTTTATGCTAACATTAAATTATCATCTATCATAGTGATAGAAATAGTTCTGCTAAATTAATTCAAAAAATAAGCATGCAAAGTCAAGGGTGCCAAATTCACAAATTGTGATTCCAAAAGTTCTTAAATGGTGTCGCTGCCTTTAAAAATAGAAAAGTTATGGGTACTAACGTGAATTTTGAAAAATCGAAACGTCTCGAAACTCGAAGCTCGCGCGAAAAGTAGAGAAACGGTCAATTTTGTTGATTCTCGCACCGAAATCCATTGATTTGGACTCATCGCACAACATTTTTTTTTCGTCGATAATTTTTTCTGAATTTTTTTTAAAACTGTGAAAGGCCATTGCGTCCGGAATAATGGTCCGATTTTGACGAAATTTTTTTTCTGGTTGGTTTCGACGGAAGAAATCGAAAGACGCCCTCCTCTCCCTCACTCTTGCATTTCTATTGGTACGTCATTCCCCATTTACAAAGTATTAGAAAAGTTTGTAACTCGCTCAAATCCGGTCCGATATTCGAGGTGTAAACGGAGTTCCATTCGTATTCCGGTGTACGTAATTGCATAAGATAAAAATTTAACGTCCGCTGTTTAAATGTCTCTAAAACCGATAAAATAGTATTAAAATAGCTCGTATGGCACTAAATCGAATTATAGTATTCCGTTTTATTTTAATAATTCGTCAATGGCAACAAGCATTACGCATTGCAAAAAACCATGTCTCAGCGGCACCAAAATTAAAAAAATTGAGTTCAAAATTGCATAGCTTTGATTTTTGTCGATTTTTTCGAGAAAAAAATCGATTTTTCATAGACATGGACCTTACTTAGTTTCTGCTATAAAAGTGAATGTAGATGGAATCATGTCTATCTAAATTTCAAAAGTGCCCTATCGCGACGGTTCGAATTAAATCCTATAATGCGGCATAGATCTTCGATTTCGAGTTGTGGCGAAAAAAAAATCGATTTTTCTTCGAAAAAATTTCGTCTTTCTTAAGCCCCTCTTCAGTCAACGCTCGATAACGAATTTCGATGCGCTAACTTTCTGTGTATCTTTAAGGCATGTAAACACTTACGCGAGACTAACGGTTTCCGAAGTACGAATTTTCAAAATTTTGAAAGTCGTGCTAATCAAACCCAATAAACTTTTCCTGATAGCAACAGATAAACGAATTCTGCGAGCTGTTCTGAGTTGTGTTAATCTAGTACAATAAATAATTATCGAGGTTTCCAAAATTGCACCCAATGTCACCATTTTCAAAATTATGTTAGATCGTGCACCCAAAAATTTGGTCTTGATTATATCTTTCATTTGTTACCATTTTCATATCATACAATCGTCATACAATTGTCGTTGAGCCGTAACATAATAAGCCGTAATAAAATTTCCTTTAACATTTTCAAAATGTTGAAAGTTGTGTGAAGCCGTGATAGTCAAATCCAACGACTTTCCCAAAAATATTTTGTCTTAATTGTATCTTTCATTTGTCACCATTTTTATATCGTTATAATTTTTGAGCCGTAGTAGATAAACAGATTCTCGATGCATGTCCTAATCTAATATAATTAAAAACTATTGAAACATATTTCTAAAATTGCACAAGTTGCAAGAAAAATTGCAAAATGATTTCGGCTAAAACATTTTTTTTACATTTTAAAAAAGTCGGATGCTAGTCAAGCTCAATCCCCCCCATCATCAACCCTTTTTCGGTGATGTGACTTACTGTCTTGTATAAGGAATTTTATTACATAAAAGTGGTTCGCGGTACACTGTTTCTGAATTCACCCTACAAACCACACCTCGTCGTGTGAAACTACGTTGTACTATTCATGATGTAACAAGACAGCCAATCAAATTTTTGTCCAGAATGGAGCGCCATATTCAAATGCAGAGTTAGTCACACTCTGTGACGAAAAATGCAACCAAAATTAAAAAACTGTGTAATACATAATATAAAATTATAATAAACATAAACCGAGTCATAAACTAATAAAAATATATGGCTATTGCTTTCGATTTCTTATCTCTTATCTTTGTTAATTGTTAGTAGAAAGGGGGCAGAATAGGGGCGCAATTTCTGGAGAATAGTCTAGGCTCCGCTCAGGGTACTCCAGTATTGTTTACAATTTCAGCGGCTGTAGGGTATGCAACCATGGACACGTATCTTAATTGCAGGTTTCTTTTGAGGCGCCATTTTCAACCCCTTGATGACGATCCGCATTCCGAATTAGGGTCCTTTTGGCAGTATTAAGAGTTTTTTTTTGTGGTCCAGCCCTGGTGGACTATCTGATGGATCATGTGAACAGATTTTTAGTTGCAACTTAATTTTAAGTCCAAAAGTAATATAGCAATAAATTTAAGATAAAGTACTTAATGGTTTTCCCCAGTCATTAATATAAAGTAAATACGTTCTGGATTTCCGCAGTTATGTAACCGCAATAATATCCTTTCACTATTCAAAGGCGTCTGACGTACTGGGAAAGTCCCGTAATTAGATAATTACTTGAAAGGCAAACGGACCTAGAAATTACATGAAAGACAGACAAGTGTGAGTTTCATTTTCAATTTTGATAATTGCTTCTGCCAACCTTATTCGATTTAACACAAAAACCAAAAACAATGTGTAAGTCTAGGATGTTGATTTGAAATCAGTTTCAGCCAACCTTATTCGATTTAACAGAAAAACAATGTGCAAGACTAGTATGTTGAATTGAAAGCAGCTTGTGCCAACCTTATTCGTATTAAAACAAAAACAAGATGTAAGTCTAGGATGATTTCAAATCACAAATCACATCAAACATGCAAACACGCAAACACGGAAACACGCAAACACTCAAACGCGAAACACACGCGCACGCACGCTCCCTCACACACACCCACCCCCCGAACACCACATGCAAGGAAACAACACAACCACACACCCCTTACATGTCTTATGAGATAGCCTCCGCTATTGCAGTCAATATGCGAACAATTTTAGGTTAGGTCAATACGTGTACAATGATAGGTGAAGTTAATACACGCAATATTTTAGGTTAGGGAAACACAACGCGAGGTTTATTAGGTTAAGTGCGCAAGCATTGACCTAACCTAAAATCTCGCGTTTATTAATCTAACCTAATATAGTACGTGTATTGCCCTAACCGAAAATTTTGCGTGTATTAATCTAAATTTTGTACTTAAATTGACCTAACCTAAAATTGTTCGAATACTGACAGCATAAGACATGTATAGGAGTGTGTGGGAGCGTGCGTGCGCGTGTGTCTGCGATTTTGCGTGGTTGAGTGCGTGTTTGAGTGTTTTGGCGTTTGCGTGTTTTCGTGATTGAGTGTTTTCGTGCTTGCGTGTTTGTGTTTGCGTGTTTTCGCGTTTGCGTGCTTGTTCGCGTGCTTCCATGGTTGTGTGTTTGTGCCTGTGTCTGTGGCTGTCTGTAGATGTGTCTGTGGCTGTCGATGTGTATGTGGCTGCGCGTGTGTCTCTGTCTATGCCTGTGTCTGTGTATGTACTTGTGACTGTGCCTGTGTTTGTGCTTGTGTCAATTTAGAATGCCTGAATCGCGTTACAGTGTTGTCAACTTTGGCTAATTGTAAAATTTCTCTTTTTTAAACACAACACCCTGTATATTATGCGGTATTCAAATAGAGAATTAAAAGACTGATTCAACTATATATAAGACTAAGGTTGGCTGATTTCAAATTATCCTAGACTTGCACCTTGTTTGTGCTTTTTGTTTCAATACGAATAAGGTTGGCGGAAGCTGATTGCAAAATATCCTCACATGTAACTTGTTTTTGTTTTTGTATTAAATCGAATGATTGGCAGAAGCCGATTTCAAATCAACATCCTAGATATGCATCTTTTTTTTTGTATTAAATCTAGTAAGTGGCAGAAGCTGCTTTCAAATCAAAATCCTAGTTTTGCACATTGTTTTTGTTTTTGTATTAATTCGAATAAGGTAGGACGAAGCTGATTTCAAATCAATATCCTCACAAGTAACTTGTTTTCGTATTAAATCCAATAAGGTTGGCAGAAGCTGCTTTCAAATCAACATCCTAGTTTTGCACATTGTTTTTGTTTTTGTATTAATCCAAATAAGGTTGGCCAAAGCTGATTTCAAACCAATATCCTAGATATGAATTTTTTTGTTTTTGCATTAAATCGAATAAGGTTGGCAGAAGCTGCTTTCAAATCAGCATCGTAGATATGCATCTTTTTTGTTTTTGTATTAATTCGATTGAGGTTGGGAGAAACTGATTTCAAATCATAATCCTAGTTTTGCACATTGTTTTTGTATTAATTAGAATAAGGTTGGCCGAAGCTGATTTCAAATCAATATCCACACATGTAACTTGTTTTTGTTTTTGTATTAAATCGAATGCGACTGACAGAAGCTGATTTCAAATCAACATCCTAGATATGCATCTTTTTTGGTTTTTGTATTAAATCGAATAAGGTTGGCAGAAGCTACTTTCAAACCAACATACTAGTTTTGCACATTGTTTTTGTATTAATTCGAATAAAGTTGGAAGAAACTGATTTCAAATCAACATCCTAGACTTACACATTGTTTTTGTTTTTTGTGTTAAATCGAATAAGGTTGGCAGAAGCAATTATCAAAATTGGAAATGAAAGTCCACTTGTCTGTCTTTCACGTAATTTTAAGGTTTGTTTGCCTTTCAAGTAATTAGCTAATTACAGGGTTGTTCCAAGTACGTTACAGGTCTTTAAATAGTGAAAGGATGTTTTTCCGGTTACATAACTGGGGAAATCCAGAAAATAATTACATTATATGATCATGATTAAGGAAAACTGTTAAGTACTTTATCTTGAATTTACTACTATATTACTTTAGGACTTAAAATTGATTTGTAATTAAACATTTGTATGCACAATCAATCCGGGGCTGGAGCACCAAAAAAAAAGGTCTTAATACTGCCAAAAGGGCCTTAATTACGGGGTGCGGATTATAAATACGTCATCAAAGGGTTGAAAATGGCACCTGAAAAGAAGCCGGCAATTAAAATACGTATCCAGGGTTGCATACCTTCCAGGGGCTGGAATTAAGACCAATAACGGAGCATCCTGCGCGGACGCTAGGCTTTTCTCCAGATGTTGCGCCCCTATCCTTCCCCCTTTCCACTATTGTTCTATTTGTAATTGAGTGACTTGAATATTTAAATCTTGATTTTTTCTTCAAGATTAATACTTTTTACCCAAAAGTTTTTTTGTTGTTCTCCTCTAATTTTGTTAACTGTTTCAGTAATGTTTCGACAGACACATTTGAATTTTTACTAATCTCTGTAAAATATATAATAATACTTCAACACATATACAACAAATATAATTAGGAATGCGTATGACGCCATGTTGCTTTGTATTTTGGATAAATTTCTGATTGGTCAAAGAAAATGACTACTGCGCATCTTTGGATTGCTACGCATGCGCTCGCGCACGGTCACTGTTACCTTTAATACTAAAAATGCCAAACAATGACATTGTGTCATCAAAATGGCACATACGAATTACCCCTCGGGTCTACGTGCCAGAGACTTGTTTGATGTGCAGAGAGCAGGTTTAGTAGTTGAACGCATTAAATCGGATTCAATGAGGAGCCAAAATGGCTTTTTGGAATTAGATGGATGCGAATAAGATTATATGAAGACATTTGCACTTGCCCAGAACACTTCATAACATCGACAAGAGGAAATAGTGTAGGGTTGAATCCAGATTTAGGTTCGATAAGGGTGGACGCGGACTTCCACTCTTTCGGATAAAGAAAAGTAATGTTATAGTACGTTTTACCAGTAATTAGTCCTCTGCAATATGGCTGCTTTAAATTTGTAACCAAATAAAGCGCGGTAGCACTCATCTACACATAAAAATTAAAAAAATAAAAACTTTATTTCGATAAATCATTATTAGTAAAGCCATTACGACGCGTAATTCCTCATCTAGTACTAATTAACTATTTTAATAAAAACTAAAAAAAAAATGATTTTATTGATAATTATCGTGTGATTAAAAATCGCAGAATTACAAACATTTCAAAAAAAATATACATAAATTAATTAGTCTCATCTGGTTTTGTTGTTTAGAGTATAATGGCAAAATAGAAAATTGATTCAATATTTATAAGTAAAGCAAGTTGTCACTGATGATTCCTAAATCACATTATGCTAATGGAGTATGCAATTTCAACATTAATTACCAATTAGTAACGGCAAGTTTTCAGAAATTCTTAACAATAATGATATTTATTTCGATCATTCTGCTATTCTAACAATGTTTATTTGTTACAATAATAAATTTAATTGTAAAATTTTCCATTTTACTAACCTAAACTACCTCTCCGCGTGATACACTACTGAGTCTGCAAATAGCATTTCAAGTCGTTTGAAGGTAATATTTGTTATTATATTTGTCTTTTGCTATTGTAATGTTGTAGGAAAAGATGGAAAATGCCAACTGGAATATCGCTTTCATTACAATGTTACACTCTGTAACCTAATTAGATAATTAGATTAGATAAACAAAACTACAATAACCTAACAAAAGTAGATTAGATGGGGAGCAAGACGTGGTGGAAATGCAAGAGACATGGATAGATGAAAAAGATCGGGAGTGGTGGGAAAGAGAAAGGCCAAGTTATTTTTCATGGGTGGTACAGTACGCGGAAAGGAACAACAGAAAAGGAAGAGCTAAGGAAGGGATAATCGTGGGAATAAAAGAAAATGGTTGGAAAAAGAAGATGAAGAGAAAATGCGACAAAGAAGAGGGATGGTAGAAAGA
This sequence comes from Vesta saturnalis, assembly GCA_036346205.1. Taxonomy (NCBI): domain Eukaryota; kingdom Metazoa; phylum Arthropoda; class Insecta; order Coleoptera; family Lampyridae; genus Vesta; species Vesta saturnalis. The sequence continues at coordinate 1,086,562 of JARFJB010001486.1, read as the reverse complement.
AACATACAGTGGGGAAAATAAAACATAAAAATAGTGGCGGTATACAGTAGAAAGATGAAAAGGCAAGGAAAAATTTAGAGGTGTTGATAGGAGAGAAAGGAAGGTATGATAATAATAGGAGAAGACTTAACGCGAGAATAGGTGAAAAAGGGAGAATACAAGAGAGAGACGGGAAAAAGACAGACAAAAGACAAAATGTTAAATATGGAAGGAAAAGAGCTGTTAAAAGTGTGTAAGAAAAGGGGTTGGTAAGTATAGAATGCGAACAGAGAAGTGAGAGGGGAGAGTATGCAATCAATCAATAATTGACTACATCATAACGAATACAGAGGCGGAGGAAAAGGTGAAAACATTTAGGGTAGGGGAGAGGATCGAATTGGATCATCAGCCATTGGATTGATTAATAGAAAGGGGAGAAATAGAGGAGATGAGAAAAGTAGAGGAATTCTCGACCAAGAAGGTATGGACAGAAGAGAGTATAGAGAGGTACAAAGAGAGAATGGGAATGACAATATGGGAAGGGAAAGGAGTACATGAAAGCGTGGAAGAAAAGAGAATGTGAATGGAGGAAGCTGCGGAGAAAGTAAAGTTTAAAAGATGAAAAGAGGAGAAAACGGGTTGGAAGCAATGGTGGGACAGAATGCAAGGACGCCATGAAGAAGGCAAGAACACTAAGACAGTGGAAGAACAGGAACGTAGAAAAAGAGGAATATAAAGAAGAAGTACATAAATACAAGAAAACATGCGAGAGGAAAAAGGAAGAAAACAAAAAGAAAAATGAAGAACCGGTAAGGAATAAAAAAAGTGAAGAGGACGTATGGAAATATCTAAAGTAAAGAGGAAAAGGACGCAAGCGGGAATACAGATAAAAGAATGAGAGAGATATTTCAAGAAGGTACTGGAGGAGGAGAATGTACAGGAAGGAGAAGAAGGACAAAACAAGAGAACATATAAAACACATGAAGCAGGACAAGGAATTAAAGAAGACGAAGTAATAGAGGCAATACAAAAGGTAAAAGAAGGTAAAGCGGAAGGAGAAGACGGGGTACAAGGTGAGGAGTGGATATATGGAGAGGGGAAGGATTCCCAGAGAGGTGGGGGGAATGACACATACGTCCGGTGCACAAAAAAGGGGGCAAAAAAACAAGTGACAAATTACAAAGGAATCACTTTACTAAACACGGCATATAAAATATACGCGACGGTGCGGGAAGATCGGATGAAGGTGGAAGCAGAAGAAAAAACACTGCTACCAGACGGACATGCAAGATTTAGGAGAGGAAGAAGTACGATAGACAACATATACATTTTGAAACAGATGGCAAATAAGGAACTAGAAAAGAAATGAGGAAGGGGGATGATAGCCGCATTTAACAAGGTGAACAGGCAAACGCTATGGGAACACTTGAGGAAAAGGAAGATGAACGAAAGATTAATAGAAAGGATGAAAAAATATATGGAGAAACGAGGAATAGGGTGAGGGTGAATGGGGAATTAAGTGAAGGATTCATAACAAAGATGGGATTGAGGCAGAGATGCCCACTGAGCCCAAGCATGTTCACGTTATACTATACTATAGGAGATATAGAGGAGACATTAAAGTGGTAACAAGGAGTGGTCGCTGGGAGTTGTTAAAAACTACGGACAGATATTTAAAAAGAAAATACTTTGAAGTAATTGGGAACAAAATTAAGATAATGATATTGAGAAAAGGGGGAGGAAAAAGGAGGAGTGGAAATGGAAGGAGACGTAAAGGAATTCACCTACTTGAGATACACGATGAGACAAGACAATAGAGATGGACAGCATATAGAAGAACGAGTGAAAAAAGGGAATAAAGTAATAGGGCAAGTCTGAAGTGTAGGAGAAAGACTGTTCGGAATGGACTTAATGAAAAGGAGATTATTTGAAAAACTAATAAAACGTGTGGTGTTGTACGGGGCGGAAGTGTGGGGGTGAAGGAGTATCAAGAGATAGAGGGATTACAAGAAAAATACTGGAAATGGGTACTGGGAGTGGAAAGAGAAACACCCGGATACATCATCAGAGAGGAGGTGTAAGCGGAAAAAATAAGGGTGGAGGCGGGAAAAAAAGCAATGAAGTACGAGGAGGAAATAAGTATAAGATCAGAGTGTAAGATATTACAAGAATGCTGGAAGGAAATAAAAGAAGGAAGAATAAAATACGGACAAGAAACCAGGAAAGAATATTATGAAAGAAATGGGTACGCGAAAGAAGGAAAGCTGTGAGCGTGAGAGAGGATATAATATAATCTATAGGAAGATCAAGGGAGAAGGGATACCAGGATACTTGAAAGGAGAGCCGAGGAAGGAAAGAAAGAAAATGATAGCGAGATTTAGGAGAAAGAGCGAACAAATATTGGAGAAGTGATGAAGACAGAGTATGTAGGCAATGCGGGGAGGGGATGGAAACGATCAACCATATGATAAAAGAATGAAGGGAGGTAAAGGAAGAAGAGAGGACGGTAGAGGAGAACTGGGGGAAAAAGGAAGGGGAGGGGACTGGATGAAAGAAATATGGAAAAGAAGAAGACAGTTAAGAGGCGAGGAAGACAGTGTAGGTGGAGTAGGTGGTAAAGAGAGATATTAGAAAGTCAATTGTAGATAGTGAATAGAATGGTAGTTAATGTAAAAAGGGTACACAGTCCTTTGCAGTATTGTAAATAAGCAAATAAAGTAAGATTAGATAAACAAAACTACTGTAACTTAAGAGAAAAAAAAAGTGCACGAGCCGGGAATCGAACTCGTACCAAAAGCGTGGAAGACGACTCCTACTACTACACCACCAGCGCTCTAGAAGTTTAATATTGAAAGTGATATTTAAACCATTTGTATGAGTTAAGATGACGTCACACATCCTCATCCTATGCTCCTTTGTTTACTGCCTCATAATTACTGGTGAAACGCATTATATAGTTCATTTAATCTAATTGTCGGATAATGGCGTTTCAAAATAAAAGCGAGTATGGATTGTTTTCTTATTCAGAATTCTCCGTTTTCTCCCCCGCCTTTCTACACTTTTTTAATTTATGTTGCAAAATCCAACTCTTACCATTTTATACACAAAGTGTCCAATAAAAACTGTGTAAGTGGTGTTATTTTGCAAACTCGATAAGATAATTTTATTTATATACACTCAAAAACCGTTCCATTAAAATTTAATTATTGTAGCTAATTAGTGTTTATAGTCAAATTATTCTAAAAGTGTGAAAATAATTTAAGGTAATGCCAATTTGCACAAAATTATTTTCCACTGAAAACAAAGAAAATATTTACATGTTAAGCACTTAAAAAGAAATATATGCTAATAACAAATAATTATTCACGTATCGTTATTAATAATTTATACAATAAACATTATTACATCATATCAGGAAGCCTACAGACCGAGTGTGGTGAGTCTAGTGGATTTAGTCGATTGCGCAAAAATTAACATAAAGCGATTAAGACTACAGTTTATAATACTCTTCATCCTCACATTGATTAAAAATCGCAATTTCACTGCAATCCTCTTTTTCTTCATTCAAAAAAACTTTTTAAGATAAAAGTGCCTGTTCGGTATTAATCTATTAAAATATGCATCAAGTACTAAAATTCGTTTCAGAAGTTTAAATTGTGCAAATTTGTATTCTAAGAAGTAAATCGATACTTTACAAATTGTATAAAAGAGGAAGGGGCAGAGATAGATGAAACTTCCTTTCAGACTTCCAGATTACTGGCCAATTTTAAGCTGAGCTACGAGGTACAAAAGCTTTGAAAAATGTGAAATTTAAAAATACATAACCTCATTTAATTTTCATTAAAATGTATCACGAGTCCAGGCAAATCATTCTTTGGATGTATTGTATTGTAATGATTAACCGTTGTATTATACAAAGGTTTAACTATACATGGGCGATGCGTAAAATTTACATAATAATGACACTGAATTTACCTAAAATTGCCACAATTTCCTGATGATTTCAAAGTTGCAACTTATTACTTTGAGGTGAATTTAAAGTAAATATAAACACGCTTAAGTTATATCTAAGCTCTGTTATATTTAAACTCACTCTAATTTGCAGTTATCCAGTTAGTTTTTTTTTATTATTTATATAATAAACATACACGTGCTTATAAAACGGGCGCGGTAGTGTAAAATTATATAAAGACGCATTCTTAGAATCTTAATACGCATATTCCGTGTCAAATATTTTAATAATCTGCGTGTGTTTGGTAAGGGGATGTAAGTACCACGAAAAATGTACAAAGATGATAATCACCAGGCCTAACTGTTAATATTGCAAAATTTTGAATACGTTTTTTTTTCAATTTACATATTTTCATATTCACAGGTGTGTGTATTACTATAAACGATGCTATATTATAATTTAAAACATCAATCCCCACATTATAAAATTGCACAGATAGAAATGGTTTAAAAACACTTCCGCATTATTCTGGTTATACATAGTAATACGGGCGAGGGAGCATAATATTATGTACAGAAGCATTCTTATAACGTTAATTAGCAAAAACAGTGTTAAATAGTTTAAAATTTCAAAAATAATTATACATAGGCGTGTGCAGAGTTTGAGGATGTAATAAATATGAAAATAAAATGTACGAAAATAAATTAGACCAAATTGTTCATATTTCAAAATTTTGAATACTCGATTTTTTATTTACAACTTTTCATATCCATTGGCGTGCGTATTTAAAAAGCATACAATCTTATAATTGCTTAAACTTCTTGAAATGGTTAAAACAAAACTTTCCCATTATTTTGGATATACATAAACATACGTGTAAAACGGTACGGGAGTATAATATTATTATGTACAGAAGCATTCTTAAAATCATAATTAGCCAAAATCGTGTTAAATATTTTAATAATTTCAAACATCAAAGGTTCAAAAATTATAATTTTAGTTATATACAGGGTGTGGCGCGAAGAGTTTTGATTAAAATTAATGGCGGATACAGTTATGTTAAAAATCTGAAATTACGAAGCTGTAGGTTTTGGATGACGCTGAGTTCAAATATAATATTGTCCTGAATGTGGCACTTCCGGTTATACCGGAAGTAGACGTCAACTTTGTTATTTTAAATAGAACCTAATATTTTTATTTTATTTTCAAATTCTACATGAAATTCTAGATAAAATTTGTGCACAATGTTCTATACCAAAAATGAAGCATTTTTGAGATATTTCGATTTTTTTTTAAATTTTGAAAAAAATCCTAGTCCACATTAAATAACGATATCTCCATTAATAACAAAGCTAGTGACGTGGAATTGTAACCAATAAATAACAAGCGCTTGCCCGTTAACTCCATATATCCATCTCATTGATATTTCATACAGGGTGTTTTAAACTTAGCCGCCAACATGCAAATTTTAAATCATTTATAAGTTGCTTACTTTAAATAGAACACCCTGTATTTTATTACATTTTCCGCTGAATTTTTTTTAAGCCAATTCGCTTGGTATCAGTATTCCCTATACCTAAATCCAACCACTTTTGAGATAATTCATTATCTTAGTTAAAACATAACAACACTTAATTATTTCAACATTAGTAAAGGGTAGGCCATGGTTTCCATTATTTAAGGTGATATTTTGTTATTTTTTCATAAGTTATTAATTTTGAAAAGTAACCAATAGCCTGAAAGGATTATTAATTGTGGATATCATTAAAAATGTTGACTAGGTATTTTGTATTAATTTAATTAGATAACTTACAAACAAAAATAACTAAATGTAATATTAAACAAATAAAGTTTTATAATAGGTGTTAAAAATTAGCACCATCTTCTTCTAAACATTTATGAATCCTTTTCATTAAGTTATGTCTTGTAATTCTGGAAATATGGTCGGGTGTTAGAGCATTAAAAGCAAGTAAGACTCTCTGCATCATATGTTCCTTTGTCGTAACAGGTTTAGAAAATATCTGATTTTTAATGTAACCCCAAATACCAAAATTTAGAGGAGCCAAATCAGGAGAGCGAGCTGGCCAGCGAAACGGACTCTGATTAGCAATCCATCTATCATCAAACATGTCGTAAAGATGCTGAGAAACAGGCCCAAAGTTATCAGGAGATGCTCCATCTTGCTGATACCAAGTTGAAGCCGCCTCTCCACTTCTTAAAGTATGTAACGCCGGTTGTATGGCTTCTTCTAAAATGTGGCAATATCTTGTAACATTTAAATATTCATCATAAAATTTTAATGCTAAAATTTTATCGTCTTTTATTGCACAAAAAACATTAAAGCTCCAACTGCACTACTGCAACATCCGCGGTATCAGGTCTAATCTTAATGCTGTTCACCAACATCTTGAACAATTACAACCTGATATATTGTTTCTATCTGAAACACAAGTCTCCTCTGAAAGCTCCGAGTCACCCGACTTGCAATTTCCTCAATACCATCTTCACTCCAACTTTCGATATAAAGGAGGCGTATGTACGTACATCAAGGACAGAATTGCTTGCAAGAGGATTTCTTCCTTAGAAAATAAAAATTTTGACGTGATTTGGTTTAAACATTCTGGTCCTAATTTTGTGAAATTCTACTATTGCGTTTATAGGTCTCCTAATGACAGCAACTTTCAAGACTTCTTCGATTACCTTAGTATGAAAGTTGACTATCTCCTGTCTCAGTTTTCTTCTTGCGATATCTCATTTGTAGGCGATTTCAATGTTCATAACTCTAATTGGCTTCAATTTTCATCTACTACAAATCCCGCTGGTCATAGGGCAGAAACATTTGCTATTTCATGTGATCTCACACAAATGATTTCTGAACCCACAAGAATCCCTGATAACCCTAACCATACTCCACATCTTCTAGATCTCTTTCTTACATCAAACCCTCTTGTTTATAAAACTTCCGTTCTTTCGCCTTTAGGTCTTTCCGACCATTGTCTAATAAAAATCATTTCTACTGTACCTAATTTTACTGTTGATCGCAAAACCGATAGAACCTTGTGGTGTTTTAAGTCAGCTCGATGGAGTGATTTACGGGATTTCTTTGCAACCTTTCCATGGCGTGAATATTGTTTTAAGTCGTCCTCTTCTTCGGACATCGCTCTTTCAGTATCTAAAGTCATCCTCATGGGAATGGAGTTATACATTCCGAAAAAACAGTACCGTGTAGGCCATTCACGTTCCCAACCCTGGTTCAATAAGGCTTGTTCTGATGCAATATCTTTAAAAAATAAATGTTACATTAAATGGAAATCTAATAAATCGGTTGAAAGTCATGTAGAATACGTTGGTGCTAGAAATATCTGCAAAAGTGTCATCACTAAAACTAAAAAGTTGTTCGAACAACGAAAATGCAATGAACTAGTTACATCTCCTTTAGGCAGTCGTAAATTTTGGTCTTTAGCAAAAGCCATTAGTAAAAACTTTCGAACATCTTCATTTCCCCCCCTGACATCTATTGACGGATCGGTAGTTGCTGATTCTGTAGACAAAGCCAACGTTTTTGTGGATTTGTTTGCATCAAACTCGTGTCTCAATGATTCTGGAAAAGATGTGCCCCTAGTCAACTCTTCTTTATACGTTATGAAACCAATTCATTTTCGGTACAAGCTCTTGGAATCGATCATCAGTAGGCTTGATCTCAATAAGGCGACTGGCCCAGACGGTATCCCAGCTATTGTCTTAAAGAAATGTTCCCCCGAACTAGTACCAGTCCTATCTAAGCTCTATACGACCTCTATATCTTCTGGGGAATTCCCTTCATCATGGAAGTTAGCAAATGCTCAACCTATTCTCAAAAAAGGTGATAAGACCGATCCCTCAAATTACAGACCAATTGCCATCACTTCCATTTTGTCTAAAATCATGGAAAAAGCCATCAATCAGCAACTGCTCACGTTCTTTGAAACTAACAAACTCCTTAGTGACCACCAATATGGGTTTAGGCAAAGTCGTTCAACAGGCGCTCTTCTTTCATATGTGAGCCAAGTTTGGAACAATACAGTAGAGCAGTCCGATGAAACAGTTGTAGTCGCTTTAGATATCTCAAAGGCATTTGACCAAGTTTGGCATAAGTGTTTACTTGCCAAACTCATCAACTGGGTTTCTAGTTTCCTTGATAAAAGACGAATACGTGTCGTAGTTGATGGCTTTTTTTCAAAAGAAGTTAGCATTAACGCGGGCGTACCACAGGGATCCGTTATAGCGCCTACACTTTTTCTGCTGTACATAAATGACCTTATTTCTTCAACAACTAACCACATCCATTGCTTTGCTGACGATAGCACTCTTCACTGTAGTTCATCTCAGTCTACTCATAGTGATAATCCACCTTCTATGTCAAATCAAGAAATTAAAGCTGAAATGGCAAATTCAATCAACAAAGACATTCAACGTATTCTCGAATGGCGAAGCAATAATCTAGTTAAATTTAATGCTAACAAAACTCAGTGTTGCCTTGTGTCCGCCAAAAAAGATCGATCATTTCCTGTTTGAATGGCTCAGTTCTTAAGTTTTCAGGCTCTATTACTCTGTTGGGTATGACTGTATCTTCAAATCTCTCATGGGTTGACCATCTTCTGTCAGCTACCAAAACAGCTGCTCGTAAAATAGGCTTTTTGTACAGATCTAAGCAGTACTTTACTTCTCGACAACTCCTTTTGCTGTATAAGGCCCAAATTCGGCCTCATCTTGAATATAATTCTCACCTTTCTCCCCAATACGCTCTCGATATCGTTGATCGTATTCAAAAGAGAGCGATTAGGCTTATAAATGACCCGTCCTTAACTTCTCACATACAGTCCCTTGAGCATAGAAGGATGGTTTCAGTTCTTTCTTTGTATTATCGTTATTACAACGGCTATTGTGCTGGTGAATTACATTCTTTGATACCATCTCCGGCTATCTTTGCGAGAAACACTCGGTTCGCTCATTCACATCATCAGTATGCAGTACAAATCTCCACTTGTCGTACCAAACGGGCGCAATCCACATTTTTCTACACGGCTTCTAAACTCTGGAATGATCTCCCTAGTTCCTGTTTTCCTCTCACTTATGATATGAGAAAATTTAAGGTAGCTGTCCATAGGCATCTCTTGGCAATTCATTATCCCTTTATCCATCCTCCTAAGTGTTCCTGAGTGCTTTAGCACGATAGGCCTTAAAAAAACTGTCTTGGAAATAACGTTCTCTACTAACAAGTGGATTTTCATTAGACCATAAATGGGAATTATGGCGATTAAATAATCCATGTTTACTAAACTTTGCTTCATCACACCATGTAACTTTTTTTATAAAGTTTTCATCCTCTTGGGTCTTCATTAAAAACCATTCACAGAATTCTACCCTTCGAGGAAGATCACCTAATTGTAAGTGTTGCACCAAATGATATGAAAATAGTTTCCATTTGTGTTTTTTTTTAAATGCGATGAATTGTTCTCGTCGACAAAGTAAGATCTCTCTCACAATCTCTAATGGAGGCATTTGGAGAGGCCGTAAAATAAACCAAAACATTAATTTCGTTTATGTCACTATCCACTAGTGGTTTATTTTTATTAATTTTTGTCTTAAATTGACCAAACTGACGGTATGAAAATGTAAACTTTCACCATTAACACTCATAATAAAATACTTCTTTTTTTTTTACCCAAAAAAGATAAGTATTTTAAACTGACGGTAGTTTTTAAGCAATCTTCTTACAATATCACCAGTTGCATTTGGTCGATTTGGATATCTTTCTGCAAAAACACGGCAACTCCGTTCAACAATTCTATTACACTCGCCGTAAATAATAATAAGATTTAAAAAATCATCATTAGTAAAATAACAAAATATCACCTTAAATAATGGAAATCATAGCCTACCCTTTACTAATGTTGAAATAATTAAGTGTTGTTATGTTTTAACTAAGATAATGAAATATTTCAAAAGTGGTTGGATTTAGGTATAGGGAATACTGATACCAAACGAATTGGCTTAAAAAAAGACAGCGGAAAATGTAATAAAATACACGGTGTTCTATTTAAAGTAAGCAACTTATAAATGATTTAAATTGTGCATGTTGGCGGCTAAGTTTTAAACACCCTGTATGAAATATCAATGAGATGGATATATCGAGTTAACGGACAAGCGCTTGTTGTTTATTGGTTACAATTTCACGTCACTAGCTTCGTTATAAATGGAGATATCGTTATTCAATGTGGACTAGGATTTTTTCAAAATTAAAAAAAAAATCGAAATATCTCGAAAATACTTCATTTTTGGTATAGGACATTGTGCACAAATTTTATCCAGAATTTTACGTAGAATTCGAAAATAAAATAAAAAATATTAGGTTTCATTTAAAATAACAAAGTTGCGCCTACTTCCGGTATAACCGGAAGTGTCACATTCAGGACAATATTATATTTGAACTCAGCGCCATCCAAAACCTACAGCTTCGTAATTTCAGATTTTTAACATAACTTAATCCGCCATTACTTTTAATTAAAACCCTTCGCGCCACACCCTGTATAGGTCCGCACTTAGTAAGAGGTTGTAATTAACAAGGTAAAATGTACAAAAATATTACAAAATTTTAAATATAAAATATCTTCTTTTGTTTTCGACTCATAGGCAAACGTCGATATTTCTACACTTTTTTTCAAGGTCTTATTGATATATTTCGTCAACGGTACTTATATACAACATGCCCAAGGATGAACAGCATGGGGTTCTTGAAAACGGTAAGAGATACGAAGGCGGTTCAATTAGAGAAAAGTTATATAATTTAGGGCATGTTCACATGTAGTTTGCAAAATTTCATTATTGTTCATCGTTTCGGAGATTTAAAACAAATTGCGATTTTTGGGTTTTTCTTTGTTCGTAATTCCTTCATTTATTTTAAAAGATTTTTAAAAACATTGTCACTTTTTGAATTCTATTAGATGGCGTTTTGAAATTTTTTATGCGAGAAACCATCATCAACTTTATTTTTTTATATCGCCGCAACCAACGAAACACCCTGTATTCCATAGTATTTTTTATTACGAATTGAACCATGCATTACACATTATGGCTTTGAAGATGAAAAATTCGGATTTTCATTTTTACATTTTGCATATGATATCAGTTAATACTAGAAGGTTTTGATAAAATAACACTTGTTTAACATTTTGTTGAAAACTGTTTAACTTAGTTTTATTGCGTTGAGATCGTTGTTGTTATTTGAATTGTACGTATTTTAAGTTGTGTTTATTATCATTACTTCGTGGGTTGTTTTTATGGTTTTGTTTAGTTAATAGTAGAAGTGGGGCACTTGAGGAAGTGACATCATCACTGGTGGGAGAAGTCACGCCCACGTGGTCGGGGCCATTTCCCACCCCTATGGCTTCTTTTCGGGGGCGTTTTTCAACCCCTTGATGGAATTTTCAATACCTTGACGTCATTTTTACCCCTAATTACGGTCCTTTTGGCTGTATTAATAGCCTTTTGGCAGTCCAGCCCCTGGAGGATAGGCAAATGCGGCTTCTTTTCGGGGGCCTTTTTCAACCCCTGGGCGTACTTTTAGCCCTTAGTTAAGGTCCTTTTGGCAATATTAAGAGCCTTTTTGGCGGTCTAACCCCTGGTTAAGGGTGTTGGATGCCCCTAGGGTGTGGTGTAGGGGCCATTTTGACAAGGTTAAGAGGGGGTTAAGACTAGATAAGGCCCTTATTGCTTCATTATGGTGGGGTCACACCCATTCCTTTTTCCTGATTGGTTGTACGTGCATTAGGGCAGGTCTAAGACTAGACCACGCCCCCTTCTTTTACCTGATTGGTTGCGCCAACCCCGCTGATTTCTGATTGGTCCTTAGCCCCACTACTCAGCATCTGTGCTCTGATTGGTGGACTAAGCCTCTGCATTCTGATTGGTTACTGTTCGAAATTTGAATTTGTATTCGAATAAGGGGAATTGTTTTTAATTATCAGTTATAAACCAGCAATTATTTTAATTATGAGACATAATTAAATTGCATCATCATAACCCTTTTAGTTAAGCGTCATAAACAAGATTCTCGGCCATTTTGTTATAATTAAATTATATCATCATAACCCGTTTAGGGTTGCGCAATTTAACTTCTCCAACGCTCCCTGGTCCGCTTGAAGGGAATTTTGAATTTGTATTGAAGTCTTTACATTCTGATTGTTTATTGCGAGAAATTTGAACTTGTATTCTAATAAGGGGGTCTAATACTAACTTATAAAACAGTTATAGGGCTTCGCAACTTGCTTTCGGGGCCTTGCCCCATTGTCGAGGGCCCATTGGCGGAAAATTTGAAATTTGAAATTATCTCTGCATTCTGAATAAACGCGCGGTTTTTAGGTTAGGTCAATGCTCGCACGCGAGTATTGTCCCACAGAAATTGTGTAGTTACTGAGCTGATGTATTTGGATAAACATCCTGAACGAAGGCAACCTGGTAAAACCATTTTTAGACGTTTGGAATCTAATTTAAATAATTTGGTTCATTTACAAAACCTGTTTTATCCCGTCAAAATAATTTGAAGACGAAAAGACTAACACCGTTTTACAAGCTGTAAATATCGACAAGACAAATTGAACATCGTACTGGTATAGCTAATTCTACAGCACAATTCATTTTAAATACGAATAAGCTTCATCCCTGTAAATTTCGAGTTTGTCAGGGTGTTAGACCAGCTGAGCAGGAGCGGCGAACAAGTTTTTGCCAATGGTATACTAGAAAATGTGACGAAGATCTAAATTTTCTTTTTAAAATAATTTGGTCTGATGAAAGCATGATAACCAGCAATGGAATTTTCAACCGACGTAACAAACATTATTTGGCAAAACAAAATCCTTATTTAAACAAAGAATCAACATAGATTTGGATTTAACACGTGGATGGACATTTTGGGACGAAGAATAATAGCACCTTTATTTACCACAACAATTTAAATGCCGAACGATATCTGAACTTGCTAAGGACTGATTTGGAAAATGTCTTGGATGAATTACCTGTAGCACTTGTTAAAAACTGTTGGTTTCAACAAGATGGTGCCCCAGCACATAAGTCAAGAAATGTACATGAGTATCTTAGTACAGTGCAGTAGCTTAACCAGTCCCATCACCCGATTTAACTCCGTTGGATTTTTTCTGTGGGGTTACCTAAAAAAATCAAGTGTATGATGGGAGTTTTGAAAATGAAGAGCAGTTATTAGTATCGGTTATGGCAGTCGTTAATACAATTTCACCAGAAATTCTAAACCGTGTTTTAAATTCTTCAGTAAAGAGAGATTACCTGTGCCTAGAAAATAACGGCAATAATTGCAATTATTTAACTTTAATTAAATAGATTTAAAAGATTGGAGTTGTTAAATTCGTACATATACTAATAGTAATCCGAATTTTTCTTAAAAATTAGCTTCAAAACCATAATGTGCAATACATGGTTAAATTCGTAATAAAAAATACTATCGAATACAGTGTGTTTCGTTGATTGCGGGAAATGTAAAAAAATTAAGTTGGTGATGGTTTCTCGAAAACGAAACGTCGAATAAAAAATTTGAAAACGTCATCTGATAGACTTCAAAAAGTGACAATGAAGAAGTACCTTTGATTTTTAAAAATCTTTGAAAATAAATAAAGGAATTACGAAAAAAGAAAAATCCAAAAATCGCATTTTGTTTTAAATCTCGGAAACGATAATGAACTTTTGCAAACTCCAGGTGAACATGCCCTAAATTATATAACTTTTCTCTAATTTCACCGCCTTCGTATCTCTTACCGTTTTCAAGATCCCCATGCTGTGAATGCTTATCTTGGGCTCGTTGAAGTACCGAATTCAGTGGCGTACTTTTTCTAGGGGGTGCGGTTTTTGAGTAAAAATATAAACTTGCATTTTTTTAAATGGGAATCACAGTTGTCTTCGCAACCATCAGCTGCATTTCTTTGTTAGCTTTTCAAAAACATAAATATAGGCATTCCTGAAAAACATTTTCCAAATATTTTTTTCATCAAGACGGTGCCCCAGCCCATAATGGTTTGGCAGTGAGAAATTACTTAAAAACCGTTTCCCAAATCGCTGGATTGCAACATTCAATCTTTTAAGGTTTACAGAAAGCCGACACTCTCTGATGGATACCTTCATAACTACCATCTTCGTCAAAAAATTAGGGTAATTATATCTTTAGTGGATCCAGCAAAACGAATTTGTGATCCTGAATTTTTGAAAGATGAATATAAATTCTTAACAAAATCCTTACAAGCTAATAAATATTCACTTACTGATAATAATGTAATAACACCTGTTAGACATAATCATAAAGAAAAACCCGTTCTTAATTTTGGTACTGCTTTGCTTCCTTTTTTTAACTAGTATTACAGATAGAATTGAAAAAAATCCTAATGAATCATGGCATTAATGCTGTTTTTAAACCTACAAGAAAAATTAAAGAACATTTAAGGTCACCTAAAGATGTTTCAAACCCATTATCATCTTCTGGAGAGTATAAGTTATCTGGTTGATACGGAAAAGTATACATTGGAACCACAAAATGTAGCAGATGAGATTTTGTAGATTAGGTCAACCAGAAAAATCTGCGATAGCTGACCATGCATTAAATAAATCAAATCATGACATTCAATTTGATAATATGGAAATATTGTCAAGACCAATTCATTATGTTCGTTTATAACGTGATGCTATTGAGATATATAAACACCTTAATAATTTCAATACACATGAAGAAAATCTCCGTTTAAATAGGCATCTTATAATTAAAAAAATGTATAATAGCACGTCTTAATTTTTGGTATGTCTAGGTTTTTTGCTGTGTTTTTCCTAGACCTTGAAGCAAATGCTTTACCAATTATATATTAAATTACGACAGCATTATAATTTAACATAAATAGTTGGAATTAAAATTTAAATTAAAAATCACATAAAACGTACTACAATATGTTTTTCATTGTTAAGTAACACCCACACTTATTGACAAAGCTATTTGTTAGATTAAAGATTTGACTGGATTACTTTAATTGATTTCAAGTTTCGGTTTGTGAATGCTTTTATAAATTTCAAATTAACTTAACACTTACATCACAACTTGATTAAATTTTGTTCTTTGGGTATGACATTTTTCAGTTAGCCTTCGACCGTTAGAGGGTGTTCTGATTTGTCATCTTCAAGGCATTTTAAGAATATTTAATTTATTAAGGATCTAGTTATACTTTACAAAAATTGTATTCCATAGTTGGCTTTATACGTTTATCAAACTTATATTAATAGCAAGCTTGTGTTTACGTTTTCAATTTTTCAAATTTCACAAAATTGTCTCAACATCTTTAACAATTTTCAAAGATAATATTACTGCTGGCGAAGATAACTGTAACTGTTATCGAAATGATTAGATTATATAACTTATATTCAAATACACTATATAAAAAACCGAAATGAGATAAGTATTTTAATACCGTGTGTAACGCTACAAAATGAATCATCAACCTCCATACAAAATAGACTTGGAACGGTCAATCTTGTAACAATCTGTACCGATTGTTCAAATGACGGGAGCGTAAAAATTTGTCCTATATTTACTCGTAAGATATTTCATAAAAAACAAGGGTATTCAAGTAAAACTTTTGGAAGTTCAAGATCTTTCAGGTGACACTTTAGACATTATATCCGAATATATTATTAAAACGGTTGATAAATATGGATTAACAACGAAAGTAATGGCAATGTGCGCTGACAACACAAATTGCAATTTTGGAGGAGCAGCAAGACATGACCAAAATAACGTCAGTAGAAAGGGGCTAACATAGGGCAAATCCTCCGCGCATGCGCCATGTATAGATTTAAATCTCAGCCCCTGGAGGGTAGGCAACCGCAGACACGTTTAATGTATCTTAATTGCCGGCCTCTTTTCAGGTGCCCCTTGATGATGTATTTGTGATCCTAACCCCGTAATTAGGGCCCTTTTGGCAGTATTAAGAACTTTTTTGTAGTCCAGCCCTGGAGGACTATCTGATTGATCGGGCGAACGGATATATAAATAAATTCAAGATAAATAACTTAACGGTTTTCCTCAATCATTAATATAAAGTAATTATTTTCTGGATTTCCCCAGTTATGCAACCACAATAACATACTTTCACTACTCAAATGCCTCTGACGTGCTTGAAAAAACCCCAATAAGCTAGTTACTTGAAAGGCAAACAGACCTTGAAAATACAATTGAAATGTTCACGATCTTTTGCGTGTGTGGAGTGGGGATTTCCCAGTTATGTAACCAACAATAACATCTTTTCACTATTAAAATACCTCTAACCTGTTTGGAAAAACCAGTTAACTACGTAAAAGGCAGACAAGTCGACTTTCATTTCCAATTTTGGTAATTGCTTCTCCAACCTTATTTGACTTACTACAAAAATAAAAACAAGATGCAAGTCTAAGATGATTTGAAATCAGCTTTTAATTTATCTGAAGACCGCACAATATACAGGGTGTTATATTTAAAAAAGAGAAATTTTACAATTAGCCAAAGTTGGCAACACTGTAACGCGATTCAGGCATTCTAAATTGGCTGCTATGAAAGTTGGTTTTACAAAACACAAACACAAGCACAACATATTAAAAATTGTTGAAATGTGCATGTATTTACCGGGATCCCACGCCGTAGCAGATAGAATAGAAATGGTTTAAAAAACTTCCGCATTATTCTGGTTATACCTAGGCATGCATGTAATACGGGTAAGGGTAAAGGTATTCATAAAAACAGAAGTCATTTAACAGGTTGAGTGCCGCCTTACTGGAAACTTCGACTTCCTCATTGGCCGACCACTTTTTGTTACCAAATCGCATTTCTAGAAATTGTTTAACTTCAAATGAAAGTCTTAAGGCCTCCTGTGTATTTTTTCAAAATGAGAGTCCACGTTTCATAGTCACCAGCAAGACTTTGATCACAAAATACTTCGTGAGTTCAACCTGGCTGCACGTCTAGACCTGTCCATTCCTGTCTGTGGATGCACCCAGCGCGCTCCGCGGCTGCCTGTTTCTTGTCAGTGCGAACATTGTAGTGGCATAATGCAGTCGTACGAGCAAGAATAAAAAAATTTAAAATCTTTGGCAAGAAGTATTGTCGGGAGAAGATTGTGATGAGTCATTGTTTGGCGACACATATCTTTCGAGCGAATACCAACCGACTGGTAGTGAATCCAATTCGAGTTCTCCAGAATGCAATAAAGTTTGGAATCGCAAAAGAAGACGGGCAGCAGGTAATACCGGTGTTCAGGAGGAATTGGTAGAGAACGCTGGACCATCGACTAGTAACCAAACGCAACATGTACATGAAACCATACAAGCCGTCATTACCCAATACGCTCAAGACTCCGATGAGGAAAGTTCTAGAGAAGACGTTCCCAGGGCGGCAAATAAAATTAATGAAGTTATAGTCTGGGGACCTGTTACTGTCGAAATCTTACAGAAATTCATATTTGATGACAACCATTCTACAGGATACAACTTCTACGGCAAATCTCCCTTTGAATTCTACAAATATTTTGTAGACGATGACCTTCTTTCTATGAGGGCAGGTACTATTATTTTACCTCTATCGATTTAGATTTCAGTGGATTGTTAGGCAAATCGCTACGCTGTGCAGTGTCAAAATAAAAATATAAAAAACCGCAAGTATCACCACGTGGCACAACACTGATGTCTCCGAAATGAAACGATTCCTTGGAATACTCATCTGGATGGGATTGTATCATTTCCCATCCTTACAGTTGTACTGGTCAAGGAATGATCTTTATATGAGCAACATCAAAAAAGTAATGTCTACGAATGCTACACTTCAACGACAATTCCGTCACCACCGATGACCGTTTGCAGAAGACTGCTCCACTGATTAGCAGATTGAAAGATAAATTTAATGCCGCCATCATACCAGATGAAAACGTTTGCATAGACGAAACTCTGGTACCTTTTCAAGAACGACTAAAATTCAAGCAGTATATTGCAAACAAGAAGCATAAGTTTGGAATCAAATTGTTTGCAAGGTGCACATATGACTTTAATGTATACTGCGGAAAAGAAGATGTAGCAGTGTACCAACAATTGTATGAAGCTCATGGACCCTCTGCTTGACAAAGGACGAACACTTGCCATAGACAACTATTATAACACAGTCACACTGGCACATGAACTCCTACTCCGAAAAACTCATGATTGGTACACTGCGCGCAAATCGCAAGTATAATCCAAAAAATGTCATTTCGAAAAAATTTAAAGTCGGTGAAAATGAGGCCGAATAAAGTAACTCGGGTATTATTGTTCAAAAGTGGCGAGACAAACGAGAAGTAGTGATGCTGAGCACCAAATTCGACGACGAAATGGTGACAATCCAGAGAGCACGCGGTGATGTTGTCAAGCCAAAGAATGTACTCGAATATAATAAATATAAAAGCTTCATTGACATATCAGATCAAATGAAGGGCTATAATTCTGCATTACGTACAGGAATGAAATGGTACACAAAATTGTCTACGGAGCTCTTGACCGGCACAGCACTTATTAATGCCTATGTCGCACATCAGAAGGTCGTCAATGAACGGATGACAATTACCAAGTTCAAGGAAGAGATAATTCGGGGCCTTTTGGGGGATTCTCCTGTCATACGAGCCCCCTTGAGGATAAGCTTTGTGACGTTGGACGTACAGGGAGAAGACGCTGTGTTACGTGTTACGCAAACGTAGCAGAAGAGGAAGGTAGGCAAGCTGCTCAGAGGAAAGCAACAAACACGACATTGACATGCAGTGCCTGTGAAAAACCCTATTGCCTTAACTGCTTTTTTATCACGCATTCGGTGGAAAAAACATAAGTCGCGTACTCGATAAATAAGTTTGTTATATTTAATTTCTATGTTTACATGCGAATAAGTTTCTTTTGTCTCAAATATACTTTTTCTTTCAATTTATGAAGAAAAATAGACAAAAATATCCAGGTGCAATGCATAAAATTTAGATGAATATTATGGGTCATGTGACTCCAGGTAGACCTCTCAGAGCATAGGCCAAGTATGGTTTCTATACCATCTGGCCAGACTCGTGTGTTTTGAGTGGGTCGGTGGGTCCACCTGGGACCCATACGGGCAAATGTAATATTTATGTGTGAGTCCATCTCACGGTAGTTACCCTGTTAGTGCAGTAAGTCACTTTAAAAATGATTTACTCAGCGACTGAAAAAGTTCAAACAGTATTAATTTACGCAGAAACTAAATCTACCACTCGAAAGACGAGGATATTTAGAAGAAAATTTGGCAAAAATCCCTTCTGCGAATATTGTTAAAAAGTGACATGTAAAATTTTTCGAAACTGGTTTCATAGCGCACCTAAAAAACCAAGGAATGGTGATGCTCTGTTGGAAAAGTTGATATCTGTTAATGAAGTACTACAAGTTAACGATCGCAGGATTTCAATTAGAAAGATTGCTGGAATTTTAAAAATTTCGAAAAGTGACGTTCAAACGTGTCTAAAAATTCAGATAAAATTCAGACCTACCAAAAATTGTACTAGTCATATTATGAAAAACGACTGATGATATGCGAAACTACCAGATTTATTCAGGAATGAACCTAATACGTTGTTAATTATGTCTGATGAAGCAATGTTTCACATTAGCGGAATGTGTAACAAACATAATTGCAGAATATGGGGATGAGAAAAACCCACTTCTTTTAATGAATTTGAACGCGATATGGACCTTTTTTCTTTACGGAATAAACTGTGATAGGTACTACTTACATGGATATGTTGGAACAGTTTTTGATCCACAGTTACTTCAAGATAGAATTAGAGACATCGTTTACTTTCAACAAGATGGCGCACCTTCTCATTATTAGTTGGAGCTGGACTGATTGAGTGGTCAGCGCGATCTCCTGAGTTAACTGTCCCAGATTTTTTTCTCTGGGGACATGTGAAGGATAAGTGCTACAAACTTAAACCTAACAACTTAGAATGAACCAAAAAATAACATTAGGAACGTTACAGAAAATTGTATTACGCCAGACATGTTACAAAAATCGTTTGAAAATTTTAAAATTCACTTGCGTTTGTGCATTGAAGAAGAGGGTAGGAACATACAGAATTTATTGTAACTTTTACATCCTTCATTCAATAATTGCTTTATTATTTGTATTAAATTGTTATGTTTTGTTACTGAATAAATTTTTGTCAGATTTGTTAATTTTATTTAATATCAGTTTTTACATAAAGAAAACTGCAGTATTACGTGACAACTCGAATAGCTTTGTTAAGAAAACAAAAGATATGAAACTATACATTTCTGAACAGAAGATGAACCCTCTTGTGAATGTCATCGAAATATATTTGACCAACATTAGTAAAACGCCCTGTATATTTCGATGGGATAAAATTTGAACAAACCTAAAAAAATACTATTTCAATTAGTGAAAACCCCATCTCTTTAGAGCAATTAATAATCTTTGCATTTACATTTGAAATCTATCACTCATATTTGGGACACCCTGTATTAGGTGCAGAAGCATTCTTAAAATCTTATAAAAAAATTATATTAAACTGCAGTGTATCCGCGGATTGAGTTCACGATAGGTATGATGGACCAAAAATTTTCGAATTGGAATTTTATATTTTAAAGTTATGGCGTTATGCAAATTTTCAGAATGATCGGCCTACTTTGATAACAGAAGTAGACAATAGCAGAAAAATATTTTTTATTATTTACGATTACATTATAAATCTTAGATGAGAAAACAGGGTGATTAGAAATTTTCAAATTAAAATTCAAATTTTTACAGTTTATCAAAAAAAAAAAAGAAATCAAACTACAATGACTCTATTTGGCTTCCTCCAAGATTTGCTCACTGTTCATCCCAACTCTAAAATCGTCGTATACTTTCGTTATGGTCATTGGGTTAATTTCATCTACACCATCACTAATTTTTTTAATAAGTCGATGTTATAATGAATATCACATGACTAAACTTTTTGTTTCAAATAACCCCATAAGTAAAAATCCATAGGGGTCAAATCCGGCGATCTTGCTGGCCAACGTATTGGACCATGTCGCCCAATCCACCTTTCAGGAGAGTGTTGATTCAAAAAAATTTTAATCAAACGAGTTGAATGAGCTGGACATCCGTCTTGTTGAAAATGAAAATCTTCTAAATTCACGTCTTCCATGGCAGGTAAATAAAAAAGTTTCTCATCTGACCAATACCTACAATTTTGTGAAGACACGATGACATTAGTTGTCAAAGTCGACTCACCTGAAAAACAAAATCGCAATCGTTGGCCATATTCTAATTTATGAATGAATGTGGGTTTAAACGGTATAATATTATTTTCTTTGAGAATTTTTTGAATGTGCGATTTACTTATTGTTAATTCAGTAAACCGCATTCTCAATGATAATTGATAATCAGTGTTCACGAATTCTATCACCAACAGTGTAACAACATCTTCATGACCATGAACTAGCTTTTTATTATTCAAATTTTGCACAATTCCAGTTTCTGTTAACTTTTTCACAAGTTTTTTTTTTACTTCATTGACAGAAATTGCCAACATTGGAAATCGTTCGTGAAACTTATTAATAACATGAGCATAATATGCTTCCCCAAATCAGGGCCGGATTAAGGTAAAAGGGGGCCTGGGGCTAAAAATCTTAGGGGGCCCCCTAATTTTTTATGTATTTAAGGAAAAAAAAAACAACTAGCAAATCACATAAAACTTTGTTATTATTAAATAAAAAATAATAGATTACATACATTTACATAGATTTTTTCGAGCTTTCATGGTTGAAAATTCTTCAATTAAGTCACCAAATTTGAGTGAAAACAAGAGATCATTTTCTATACTCATTAAACTTAAATGAGATAATCTGGCTTCACCCATGGTAGATCTGAATTTATTTATATTGAAAGAAAGTTTTGAAAATGATCTTTCAGTTTCACAATTGGTTATTGGAATACATAACTAAATTCTTAAAACTATATAAATTTCCGGAAACACTTCTAATAAATCTCTTTCCACTAAAAGGTTGAAAAGGCTCGTTATTTTTTAATGTTTTTAAATAGGCTGAAAACTGAAGAAATTCACTAACCAAATTATGTCCCAAGTCGACTGAATAATGAAAAATTAAGTTTTCAGCATCAGCAGTGATTTCTTCTGAAGGAAGGATAGTCAGCTGACTAATGAAACCAAAAATATCACTTACTTCTTTATAAGCTGTATTACGTTTCTCAAGCTCAGATAATATTTTATCTATTATCGGTAAGTACGATTCTATGCGAAATTTATCTTGACCTTGCCGTGGTATTTCTTCTATGGAACCATCAGTTAATTTTTTATTTCCTCTCCGTTTAAATAAATCTTGGTATGAACTATTCAAAATCGAAGACATACCTTTGGCCTCGTAGATCGCAAACAAACTCGAGTAGAGACGCTAACATTTGTTGTCCTGTTATGACATCAAGACCAGGTTTTTGAAGGTACTTGTTTGTGGCATCAAATCGCTCCAATAATTGATTCCAAAAAGTTGTCATAAAAGCTGTTTCAAGTTTCGTCATTTTTTTCTTTAAAGAAAATGCGTCATCTTTAATACCTTTTTTTTTCTAATGGGTAATCGGCTAGTTCTTTAAAGGCATTAAAAACTGCATCATAATTACTGGCAAGGGATCTCACTGCTTGTTCGCGACAGGACCATCTTGTCGCAGAAAGTGACTTTACAACCAATACAC
This sequence comes from Vesta saturnalis, assembly GCA_036346205.1. Classification (NCBI taxonomy): domain Eukaryota; kingdom Metazoa; phylum Arthropoda; class Insecta; order Coleoptera; family Lampyridae; genus Vesta; species Vesta saturnalis. The sequence goes on along the minus strand of JARFJB010001486.1, from coordinate 1,063,814 downwards.
TATGTTCTGTATGTTCACTAGGTCCTTCGTTTTGTTTCTTGATGTTTTTCATTCAAATTTCCCAGCGATGAGTGGATGCAACAAAAAGCGCATATATTTTTTGCAAAAAGCCAAAAACACTTGTAGCTTCTACACATTCACCAACACTAGATTCTCTAACTAAATTCAAAGAATGGGCTGCGCAAGGGACATAGCGGGCAAGTTTATTTGTTTTTTTAATTTCTGCCTGAAGTTCTTTGTACTTTCCAGACATGTTGCTAAGCATTGTCATATGTTTGCCCTCTACAGTTTTCGATTTTGAAAGAATTGGTATTCAAAATTAACAAAATTTCGTCTGCAAGAGATTTTCCTTTGTGGCTATGAATGGGAACAAAACAAAGAAATCGTTACAGAATTTTCCTACCCAAACAGTATCTGAATACAACAGAAAGCTGATCCACATGTGAAAGATCAGGTGTAGAATCTACTACTATCGACTAATATTTTGCATCCTTAATTTCAGTTACAATTTTATTGTAGACTTTTTTGCCCATACATCTAATTAGTTCTTCACATGTAGTCTTGGAGAGGTATGATACTCTGCCTTTGCCCTTTTGCCCAAAATTTTCCAAATGTTGGTATAAAAATGGATCAAACTTTGAGATTAGTTCTAGAATTCCCAAGTAGTTGCCATTATGTGGAGAACCTAATATTTCGTTATCACCTCGGAAAGCTAAACCCCTTTCGGCAATAAATTTGATGGTTTCAATAATTCGTTTAAAAACATTTCTTCAATATTCGATTTCTCTGTTTAATGATTTGGTCATTTCTTCATCTATTTTGGAAGATGTGGAATGTTTTCCAAGTCAAAAGATTTTTGCGATGCTCTACACTATTTTCGTGAGATTTAACTTTTTCCTCTGTGCTTTTCCAATCGGAAAATCCAGTTGTAAATACACTTTTATTATCTGAACCAAGCAATTTACAGACAAAGCAAAAAACGGATCCATTTGATTTTGAATACATAAGCCACTTTCTTATATACTATGATTCCCCGTTCGATTGCCGACTTTCAAAAAGTTTTACTGATAATGACCGATTTTGCTTTTCGTATTTTCTTATTGCTGCTTCAAAATTTCCATCATTATTTTGGAAGTAATCGGGACCCCTCTTCAAATAAACTTATCTCATATAATCAGTAATGTTTGATGGCCATAATGCTGGACCTTATTCAACTCGCATTTCTTCTGAATGAAAGACATCAGTTTCCAATACCTATATTTTTTCTAATTGTTTCACACTTTCCTCTTCTTTATTGTCCTTTTCACTTGGAACAGTAATATTGCTTGAGGTTGAACATGTAGGCAAGTCTTCACTAACTTGACTTTTATCTAACTGAGAATTTGAACTTAAAGCCGTTGAAGGGATTTCATTTTGACGAATTTGGAAAAAGTCTGTAACTTTGGGTAATTTTAAATTTTTCTTAATATTTTCTTCTCGAATCTGTAAATAAATATTTATTTGTGGAGGTTTTTAAACATTTATTCAAATAAAATAACAGGCTTTTCATGAGTACAACATCTAACATCTCAGTTATTAATAATGCAATTTTCTTTAAATTTTGGTGGTTATTTATTGTATGCTAGAAAAATGAAGTATTTGGAATCTAAATTGTTATCTAAAATTGGCCCTAATATTATTTTCCCAAAAAACCAACCCTTTTTTACCTCAGAACACCGCACGCCAATGGTAAAAAAAATGTTTACTATGGCAAATACTTCATTTTTATAACATACAATCACCACCAAAATTTAAATAAAATCGCATTATTAATAACTGAGATATCATACTCATGAAAAGCGGGTACTCATGAAAAGCGGGACACACTGTATATGTATACAAGGTGAGCAAAAAATCTGTGTCAAACAAAAGAGATGTATTTTTCAGAATTATATATTATAGTAACTTCAAATATAAAAAAATATGTAGGGAGTTTAATAAAAATGAAAAAGATGTCTCTCCACTTTAAAGAAACCACCGCACCGCCGCACCGTGTATATGCAAAAATATACTTAATATTAAACTAGTTAATTGAACATTTTAAGCACCCTTTTATTCTTAAAAAGCCAAAAAGGTATATATAATATAAAGAAAGGTAGAAGGGTTTTCTAACGGCTTATACTATGTGGCCACCTTGTATGCGCAACAAAACAAAAGCAATAATATAAAGTTACGAACAAAAAAAAGTTTCTTTTTGATTTGCTAACAGAATTATTTAAATATTGATTTAATGACTTTTTTAATTAAATACATAATTACTTAGGTTAATCAGAACTACGACTTACCTTACGTTTAACAGACCCACTAAGATATTTTCTGTTGCCTGACATTTTAATTTGAATATTTCACGATTACCTATAAGTTTGTATTTTACGCTTTACGGCTTTACCACTATCTATTATCGCTAATTAGTCTTATCACATCACATGCCCGCAATATTAGAGTTGTCTAATTCAAGTACCGACGAACAATATTAACAATGAAACATCACCCTGTCGAAGAACTAAGTAAACTAAATTAGGCGCAATGCATGCAATAAAAAAATAAGTATATTATATTTTAAATATAAAGCAATTTTATTGAAGCCTAAAGGAATTTCGAAAGCAGGCCTCGACGTTGCCAAATATTTTACGAAATTGGATATTATGTTCTCGTTTAAATAAAAAATTACGTAAACCACAAAGAACTCTACAAACATATTCTAACAGCCCTAACAGTTAACACAATAAAAAAAATGCTTTAATTACATTATAAGACGTTTTATTTATTTATTATTTTAAATACATTTGTATACAATAAATACACTGTTATTATATCAAATATTCACTATCTGACAACAACGTAGAAATCCCCATCATGGCGCAAGCGGCGCACGCTGTGCTGGTTTATGATTGGTTGGAGTGGCGCGGTAACAAGCATGACTGTTTTAGCGGATGTTGCTTATTAGACAAAGATAACATTTCTTTAACGATTGATCAGCAGTGGCGCGCATTTTTGTCTGTTTAGTTTCATTTTGCCAGACAAAATAAATAATTTTTGTCGATTATCTGACTCTGGGAAAAATTTTTTTCGTGATTTTTTTGTACAAATTTGTTCAGAGTTCGGGGGCCCCCTTGAATAACGGGACCTGGGGGTATAGCCCCTAAAGCCCCCTCCCTCCCTTAATCCAGGCCTGCCCCAAATCCATAACATTGTATTAGGTGAATGCACTGTTCGAGAGTCAATATTTTTAATACAAAAAATTACAGAACCAGTAATCAATTTAGAACAAACACTTCAAAGTTTTGAAGTTTATCTAAGATAATGACAGTAAACTGTTCGCTTTACTACGACGCGATTGTTCGTTCATACAATAAAAAAAAACGTGGATTAAATGAAAGTGAGCTGATCTTTCTGGAATTTTGCATAGAGCCACAGTTTTATTTTCTCAAAGGCCTACTTGATTTTAACAAATCGAAAATGAACTAAAAATAAGAGTCAGACCAAGCAGCGCAACCCCAAAATATGAAATTCCAAATCGAAAATTTTTGGTCCATCGTACCTATCGTGAACTCAATCCGCGAACGCTGTATGTAATATAAATTATTAATTATTATAAATTTGCAACTTTTCATACCCATAGGCCTGAGTATTCAAAAAGGATATAATTTACAAAATCAATACCTACAATCATAAAATTTATTGCATAAACTGCGTGAAATGGTTTAAAAAAACTTCACATATTTTAGTTATACATAGTATAGTACAGGAAAAGGCGTGTAATGTTAAGTAAGCAGGAATATTTTAAATATTAATAAGCAAAAAATGTAAAATATTTCAATAATTTCTACAATGGAAGTTTCAAAAATTATAATTTTAATTATTCATAGGCGTGCGTTTTGTAAGATGATGTAAATACCAAGTTATAAACGAAAATGAAAAATTTTAAAAATATACGTTTCATACCCATAGGCGTGCGTGTTAAAAAGAATAAGTCAAAACATCAATACCTACAAGTACAAACTATTTGAAATGGTGTAACAAAACCTCACACATTATTTTCGTTATACATAGGCCTACGTATAAACGGGCAAGGGTATCAATAAAATTTTAATAAGCAAAACTGTTAACTATTTTAATCATTTCTAAAATAAGAGTTTCAAAAAGGTAAAATATACGAAAAGGAATAGTCATCAGTCCAAATTGTTAATAATGCAAAATGTTGAATACAGTTTTCATACCCATAGGCGTGGGTACTACAAGAGGGTATCTTAAAATTGACAGCTTGAATAGCTACAGCTATAAAACTGCACAGACTGTTTGAAATGGTTTAGAAAAACTTCACACATTATTGTAGTTACAGAAAGACGTACGTACAATACTCATAAGGGAGTATAATATGTAAAGAATCATATCTTATACATAAGCGTGCGTTTAGAGAGGGGATGTAAATCCCAAGGTAAAGTGTACGAAAATATTCCTAACTGTTAATATTGAAAAATTTTGAAAACAAGATTTTTTTAATTTACATGTTTACATACACATAGGCGTGCGTATCAAAAAAAGGGATGCCTAAGCGCGGCCAGGGGGAAGCCTGGTCTCTAGCGTTGAAACGCCTGTGGGGAAACGGGCGCCCCTTCACAGTATTAGCCTTACTATAGTATGGGTGCACTGCTGTAGTCGACGTGTATTTCAACCCCTCTCGTGGGACACTATGAGTTGTAACAATTTTAATGAGGACTTATCCTCCGAAATAAGCGCTGACGGTAGACAGCGTTGTCAAAATGCCGAAAATATAAGCAAGAAAAAGGAGGATCTTCCCCGGTTTCTTCTTATTAAAAGTACTGAAGGTGACTTTTCTAAAACGTCACCTTTTTAATAGCGAAATCTATAAACGGAATTATTGGAAGGGCTAAGTTTGTAAAAAAGATTAAGGATATGTTATTAGTAGAAACTATATCAAACTTGCAATCAAGAAAATTGTTAAACACGTCTAGGGTATGCAATATGAGTGTTCAAGTTACTCCACATAACTCTCTTAATCAAAGCAAGGGAGTAATATACTGCCCTGATTTTCTGAATTGTTCAATTGATGAGATAGTGGAAGGATTAAAAGACGAGAAGGTTATAGAGGTAAAGCGCATCAAAGCCAAAAGGAATGGTATCCTCATGGACACACCAAATCATGTTCTGACATTTGACACTCCAACACTTCCACAACGTATAGTAGGAGGAATATACCCTCTAAAAGTGCGACCATACATTCCGATGCCATTACGTTACTTAAAATGTCAGTATTTTGGGCACCTGGCAATCAATTGTAATAGAACCCCAACATGCATTTGCGGAGAACCTATACATGAAGGAAACTGCAGATCTAACAGTACATGTATAAACTGCAAAGGTGACCACAAATCAAACGACCGCAGATGTCCAAAATACATAGAAGAGTTGTCTATACAAGAGAAGAGAAGAGACAAAATTTCATACTTCGAAGCCAGAGAGGAATTAAAATTGTCACCAGTATTAACAAACAAAACGTACGCGGCGGCTACATCAACCTCAAGCACTAATATCGTGCAAGACGTAATAAAAACTCTCCTTCCCGAACTTGACAAGATGATTAATAACAGTATTAAAGCGCACATGATCAATATTTATGCAGCTCCAAGTGCAACGCAAACCATAACGGAAGTAGATGCTGAAGATAATGATAAATCTAGTCAAGAGAGCATGGAAACGGTTGAATTAATAACTAATGGAAATCTTCAAAAAAGTCCGGAATTAGAAAGCTCAGAAAGGCCCTTAATCTTAATGAAAAGGCCAGGGAGAGTAATAAAGAAAAGGAAACCTGGATGGGAAAAGGGTAAACCCAGGAAGAAGGCACCACCTGACTCCGTACAAGGAATCACGGAGGCAGGGCCTTCAAGCATGTAGTGAACCCTATAATCTGTGATATCAAACCTGTGATAATGAATCTAGTCATTAACTAAGAATTTATACATATTTATTAGTGATGTCAAATCTGTGATATTTAATCTAGTCATTAACTAAGAATATATAAGGAAAGTCGGACAAAACCGGGACGGCGGGTAAAACCGACGTTGCGTAAACCCTCTAATTAGTGCTGCCATCTAGCTGTGATCACTTGTACTACTCGATTGTCGGTCACTATAACAGTACGATCCGTTTAGATACCCAGGCAGTCGTTATTTGATGTTGTAAAGGTGCAATCAGTTTGCAGCAGTAAACTTTTTGAATTTGAGGTTAAATTATTTGCATTTGTAATTATTTACATTTATCGGAAATTTATCGGTAAGTAAACCAGTGTACTTAATAGTTTATAAGGAGTATTTTAATATATTAACGGTTTCTACAACGTGTCTTTGTTTGTGTCGACGCCATGTTTTTTCTTATTTTGCAATAGGACGTCCGGTTTTACCAACAGAGTGTAAATATTGAAAATATTAGTAAAGATAAAAATTTGTAAGTAATAGCAATAATGTTATCTACATATTATTCTATTTATTTCTTGCAGATGTCTTTTTCCTAAATTATTGTTAATTGTATACTCTAGTGTAGGTAAATACATATAATAATAAAAATAATAAAATTTGTTTTGCTGTGATTAAAATAAAGTTTCATTGGTTCTTTTAAATATTTATATGTTTGCTATTTTTACCTAGTATATTCTTTGAAAATATTTAGGCTTTTATCAGTTAGGTATATATCAAAGAGAAAAATATGTTATATATTTTTGCATTTTCATTCACAGTTGGACTTTTCGTTACCGACATGCCTCGCAACTACGTGAGAAAACCACTAGACAGAGCTGGTCCCAAGAAAGCATGGCTGAAGCTATATCTGAGGTTTTGAAGGACGTATGGGCTACAGGAAAGCGTCTGCATCTTTCAACGTTCCGCAATCTACCCTGGAAGATAGAGTAAGAAAAGCTCGCCAAAAAAACCTTTCTGTAGAATGTGCAGCAGAAAAACAGTTAGGTCGTTTTCATACCGTATTTTCTGAAGCCCAGGAGTGCGAAATCGTTGAACATATTCTCTTTTTAGAAGAAAGATTATTTGGCCTAACACTACATGATCTGCGTAAATTTGCATTTGAATTAGCAGAAAAAACGGTATTCCAAATTCATTCAATAAAGAGAGGAAGATGGCAGGAAAGGAATGGATGTACGGCTTCCTTCGTAGACACCTTCGGCTTTCTTTGAAAGATCCTGAGAAGACATCTCTTGCGCGTGCAAAAGGGTTCAATAGAGTTGCAGTGGGAAAGTTTTATGACTTACTCCAGTCCATTTATGAAAAGCATATGTCACTCAGCGACATCTACAACGTAGATGAGACTGGGATATTAACAGTTCCAAAGTCCTAGGCTTGCGTGGAAAAAGAGTTGGCTGTTTGTCTTCGGCAGAACGAGGAGTTCTAGTGACGGTTGAAACGTGTATGAACGCAGCTGGTAATTTCACCACCCATGTTTGTGTTTCCTCGGAAAATAAACAACCCGATGCTGATGGACGACGGGCCACCAGGATCATCTGCATACTTTCAAGAGAGTGGTAGGATTAATTCAGAATCATTTATTGCTTGGTTTCAACGCTTTGTGACCTACGCTAACCCTTCTGAAGAAAACCAGTCCTTCTTATACTTGATGGACACGCTTCTCGCACAAAGAACTTAGCTCTTATAAATATGGCGCGAGAAAAACATGTCATCTTGTTATGTTTCCTCACACGACGCACCGTCTTCAGCCACTGGATGTGTCGTTCATGGCTCCTCAGCACATTCTACGAACAAGAAGTTCGTAAATGGTTAATTGCTCATCCCGGCCAAGCAGTTACAATATATCAAGTGGCAAACTGTTCTCAGCAGCATATACTAGAGCTGCTATTATGCAGACTGCCATTAAACTGGAATATATCCCTTTAATAGGGATATCTTTCCTGACCATTTGTATGCACCTGCAGAAACAACAAACAGGGTTGAACCTATCGCTCCTCCTAATGAGTTGGATCGAAGAAAATTGTTGCTCTGGACAAAACAACAATGAATTATCAGCCAGCAAAACTCCCAAGGTAGACACTCTTCCTATGAGCACAGACCAATGTAATCCAGTAGCAACCTCGGTGACAAACATTGATTTGGATCCACAACCTTCTACATCAGCAGGGACCTCGTCATTTTCAATTTCACCAAGAATGATGATGCCTCCTCCTCAAGAGTTTAACAGGAAACCACAAACGAAGACCGGAAGGAAAAGGAAAACCGTAATTTTACGTCAAGCCCTTACAAGGTAGAATTAGAAAAGGAAGAAGAAGAAAAACAAAAGGAAAAGAAGAAAAGCACAAAAGAAAAGTAATGGAGACTAATGGGAAGATAAAAAGTGTACCAACAAAAATAACCAAGAAAGTATTGGAAAGGAAATAAAGAAAAATATAAAAAATCAGCCAAAGAAAAATAATTGCGATGCCACTACAGCAAATATTTCAAAACAGGAACAACATGAACAGAATACTAACAAAATAAACAAGGAGATAAAGAAAAGGAAAAAGAGAAAATTAATATAAAACCTCAGTCAAAGAAAAAAGTGCTATGACACAGCAGAATCAACTTCAGAAGAGGAAGATGAGACTTGCATGTTTTGCAAATGAATTGTACACAAAGTCTAAAGCAAAAGAAGGGTGGATTCAGTGCAATGTGCAGAAATTGGGCCCACGAAGCTTGTTCTAATGCGGACGAAGATGATGACTCATTTACCTGTGACTTTTATGCGGAAACTTAATGTTTAGATAAAAATCAGTATTATTTAGTATAAATATTATTCCATCCCTACGATAAGTGTAAAGTTCATAATATAAAGTTGTTTTGAAAATTTATTTTTTCTATATAGTTAAATGATGTCTCAATTTTACCCAACCTGTGGGCCAAAACTGGGTATTTGCATATTTTTCAAAATGTGCCTCTAGACTATAAGTAAAATATGTGGTAATCGTTTTACATAGGTTTTCTTTAAGGTTACATCTTATAGTATTCAGATAATGTATATTTGAAACTTTATTGTTTTAATAAAAAGAAATATCTATGATCAAATATTAGCGTCCCGGTTTTGTCCGACTTTCCCTACATATATATTTATTTTGTGTCAAATTTGTTTGTCTGTTATATATTTATTTTTATGGTAATGTTGTATATCGTCTGATTTATAAACATATATTTTATCGTCATTATTACAAACTGTGCACAAACAACAACTTTATAATGGATAAAATTATTCATTGGAACTGCAATGGTGTAATACAGCATTTACCAGAATTCCAATAATAGTATGTCTTCAAGAAACGCATTTTAAACCTGAAGAGCAGTTTAACATACGAAGATATGTAGTTGAACGTAAGGATGTCACCTCTCAAACTCGTGCACACGGAGGAGTGGCTTTTATAATCAGAAACGATGTTGCTTATAAAAATATAACAATCCAGTCAAAACTGCAAATATTTAATCCTAGTCTATTAACAATATGCAACCTATACCTACCCGACAGAACGTGGACCATAAAACAACTCGCAGAAATAATAGACCAACTACCAAAACCTTTAGGTTAGTTGGAGATTTTAACTCTCACAACCCTTTATCGGGATCTGCATATAAAGACACGAGAGGAAACATGTTAGAACAGTTCATAGATCTAACAAAATTAATTGTTATGAACGACGGAAGCCCTACATTTATTAATACTAGATCGAATTCCTTTTCATGTCTCGACTTATGTTTATGTTCACCATCGTTAGCGACAAGATTCAAATGGCATCCTTTAGATGACCCATTTGAAGTGACCATTTCGATCTGTATATCGTCAGAGTTTTACAGAGATCAAATTATTCCTAAAAATGGTTATTAAAAGACGTAGACTGGGGCAGATACAAATCATTTGACACTGCACCACAGTTAACAGGTAGCATAAACACAGATGTTTACGAAGTAACTGACAGCATCATAAAAACTGCACAAGCTTGTTTTCAACAAACTAAGGGCATAATTAGTTCATACTCAGTTCCCTGGTGGAACAAAAATATGAAAGCACAAATTAGAGAGAAGAAATACTACCTAAACAATTTCAAAAAACATCCGACCCAAGAAAATTTAATAATGTTTAAAAAGGCTCGAGCAAAGACTAGATACTTAATACGTCATAATAAAAAAAAGTGTTGGGAAGACTACGTTAGAAATCTCACATTTGACAGTCCAGCCAACGATGTGTGGAATAAGATAAGAAACATGTCGGGAAAAAGTAATTACTCGATCCCTAAAGTAGAAATTGACGGTAGGTGGGCTGCACGCGAACTAGAAGTGGCAGAGGCATTTGCAAAATATTATGAGAGCGCAAGCTCAAACAGCAACTACGATGAGCGATTCTTGCAGACAAAGCTATCAGTAGAAACTCAACAGCTTGATTTTACAAATTTCGAATATAGTATGGATTATAACAACCCCCTAACTCTCAAAGAGTTGAACGTTGCACTTAAGCTATCAGGAAAATCGGCTACTGGGAAGGACAACATCGTTTACGAGTTCATAAGAAATCTTCCAATATCTGGAAAAATCAAAATACTATCATTATTTAATAGAATTTGGGAAACAGGCATTTTTCCAAATTGTTGGAAAGAGGCAATCATAATCCCTGTTCTAAAGGCTGGTAAAACCCGCAACAATATAAGCAGCTACCGACCTATATCGCTTACCTCTTGCTTAAGTAAAGTAATAGAAAGGATAGTTAACAACAGACTATCGTGGTTCCTCGAAACAAAAAATTTAATAGCACCCTACCAAGCAGGTTTCCGAAAACGACGCTCTGCATTAGACCACCTAGTTCGATTAGAAAATGCTATCCGGAATACTTTCATTGATAGAAAACATGTTGTAGGAGTATTTTCGACTTTTGACACAACATGGCAGCAGAATATCTTACAACAATTGTACAACTGGTTAAGGAGAAATTTACCCAAGTTCATTTCTTCATTTTGAAAGACAGGTCATTTGTACTTAGGATAGGAAATCGTTTATCAAAGAGCCATACGCTTCAAAATGGCGTTTCACAAGGGTCAACAATAAGCGGGACTTTATTTATCATTGCCATGAACAACATAGCACAAAATGTAGATGAATCAATACAAAAATGTCTATATGTTGACGACTTAGCTATTTACTTTGCCGGAAAAACTATTGCCTCTACAGAATCTCAGCTCCAATGTGCAATTGATCAAATCAACAGCAACGCCAAATCTATTGGATATCGTTTTGCACCCGAAAAACTGTTTGCGTCCACTTTTGTAGACTGTATCATAGAGGACCCAAACTATTTTTGGATACAAGCCGAATTAAATGCGAAAATTCGGTGAAATTTATTGGAATGCATGTTGACAGCTCTTTATCGTTCAGAACGCAAATAAGTGAAATCGCAACAAAAACTAAGAAGGCACTAAATATCATAAAACGCATGTCAAACATTAACTGGGGCTCTAATCGTGAAACACTTATCAGAATGTATAAAGCGATAGTTTTATCTAAAATAGACTACAGATGCGGTATCTATGGATCAGCAAGACCATCTCGTTTGAAGGCCCTAGATTCCATCCATTGTAATGCAATTAAATCCATAACGGGAGCATACAGAACTAGCCCGTTTACAAGTTTAAACTGCGAATCAGGCATTATGCCGTTAATACATCGCAGACAGAAACTTACATTGAATTATGTAACAAATGTAATATCAAATACCAGCCATATAAACTACAAACTGTTTAGTAGCAAACACGTAAACCAAAAATTTGAGAAAAGCCAACTGCAACTCGACCAATGTGTACGTGCAATAGAGTACAGAGATGTACTTCAAATCTCAAACTATACATTAGCAGTCCAAGAGTACAACAAGCTACCACCCTGGAATAGTTGCGACATCTTGATACGGCATGAGTTGTCATATTGGATCAGTTCAACCAGATAGTAGAAGAATATTCTAATCTGTTGATCTACACTGATGGAGCGGCAACCTGATGGCAGACAAGGCAGCAAAGAAGCATCCACCTTAAATCAAGATTCAAATGAACCACTAATGATGACGCCAAACGATATATATTAAACCAAATAATGGAAACATGGCAAATCAGCTGGGAAAAGGAACAAAGTAAATTACGAATGTTCAAAGAACAAGTACACCCATGGAAACTACCAAACCAGCTTACGAGAAGAGAAGGAGTAGTAGTAACACGATTACGTATTGGTCATACCAACCTTACGTCATCCTATTTATTAAGAGGAAACGAAGCACCAAAATGCAATGAAAACCTCACTGTTATACATATTTTGAAAGCTGCAAAAGATACAAAAACATCATAGCAAACACAGAAAGAGAAATCGATGTAGCTCAACTATTAAAATCTAACAATTACAATGATTTAAAAAGTGTAATAGGTTACCTAAAGAGAATCGGCGTGTATAGTAAGATCTAAATAAGATAAAATTTGGCTAATGACCTTAGATGTCGATGTCATAATAAAAAAGAAATAGATACCTACAATCATAATATTACACAAACTCTTTGAAACGGTTTAAAAAAACCTTACATATTATTCTACGTATACCAAGGGGTACGTATAATAGGGGTAAGGGAGTAATAATATTATGTAAAGAATCTTAGTTAAATATTTTAATAATTCCTGAAATGAAAGTTTAAAAAAATATAATATTAATTATACGTAAGCGTGCGTTTAGTGAAGGGTGTAAATCCCAAGGTAAAGTATACGAAAATATGTCTAATCGTTAATATTGCAAAATTTGAAAACAAGATTTTTTTAATTTACATGTTTACATACCCATAGGCGTGCGTATCAAAAGAAGGTATAATATAATTTAAAACATAAATAGGTACCTACTATCATAATATTACACAAACTCTTTGAAATGGTTTAAAAAAACTTCACACATTATTCTACTTATACAAAGGGGTACGTATAATAGGGTAAGGGAATAATAATATTATGTAAAGAATCTTAGTTAAATATTTTAATAATTCCTGAAAATAAATTTAAAAAAATAATATTAATTATACGTAAGCGTGCGTTTAATGAAGGGTGTAAATCCCAAGGTAAAGTGTACGAAAATATGCCTAATTGTTAATATTGCAAAGTTTGAAAACAAGATTTTTTTAATTTACATGTTTACATACCCATAGGCGTGCGTATCAAAAGAAGGTATAATATAATTTAAAACATAAATAGGTAGCTACTATCATAATATTACACAAACCCTTTGAAATGGTTTAAAAAAACTTCACACATTATTCTACTTATACAAAGGGGTACGTATAATAGGTTAAGGGAGTATAATATTATGTAAAGTATCTTAGTTAAATATTTTAATAATTTCTGAAATGGAAATTTAAAAAAATATAATATTAATTATACATAAGCGTGCGTTTAGTGAAGGGTGTAAATCCCAAGGTTACCTAAAAGAATCGGTGTGTAATAGTAAGATCTAAATAAGATAAAATTTGGCTAATGACCTTAGATGTCATGCCATAATAAAAAAAAAAATAGCTACCTACAATCATATTACACAAACTCAGTGAAATGGTTTAAAAAACTTTACATATTATTCTACTTATACAAAGGGGTACGTATAATAGGGTAAGGGAGTAATAATATGTAAAGAATCTTAGTTAAATATTTTAATAATTTCTGAAATAAAATTTAAAAAATATAATATTAATTATACGTAAGCCTGCGTTTAGTGAAGGGTGTAAATCCCAAGGTAAAGTATACGAAAATATGTCTAATCGTTAATATTGCAAAATTTGAAAACAAGATTTTTTTAATTTACATGTTTACATACCCATAGGCGTGCGTATCAAAAGAAGGTATAATATAATTTAAAACATAAATAGGTAGCTACTATCATAATATTACACACTTTTTGGAATGGGTTAAAAAAACTTCACACATTATTCTACCTATACAAAGGGGTACGTATAATAGGGCTAAGGGAATAATAATATTATGTAAAGAATCTTAGTTAAATATTTTAATAATTCCTGAAAATAAATTTTAAAAAATAATATGAATTATACGTAAGCGTGCGTTTAATGAAGGGTGTACATCCCAACGTAAAGTGTACGAAAATATGCCTAATTGTTAACATTGCAAAGTTTTGAAAACAAGATTTTTTTAATTTACATGTTTACATACCCATAGGCGTACGTATGAAAAAAAAGATATAATATAATTTAAAATATAAATAGGTAGCTACTATCATAATATTACACAAACCCTTTGAAATGGTTTAAAAAAACTTCACACATTATTCTACTTATACAAAGGGGTACGTATAATATGGTTAAGGGAGTATAATATTATGTAAAGTATCTTAGTTAAATATTTTAATAATTCTGAAAATAAATTTAAAAAAATATAATATTAATTATACATAAGCGTGCGTTTAGTGAAGGGTGTAAATCCCAAGGTAAAGTATACGAAAATATGTCTAATCGTTAATATTGCAAAATTTGAAAACAAGATTTTTTTAATTTACATGTTTACATACCCATAGGCGTGCGTATCAAAAGAAGGTATAATATAATTTAAAACATAAATAGGTAGCTACTATCATAATATTACACAAACCCTTTGAAATGGTTTAAAAAAACTTCACACATTATTCTACTTATACAAAGGGGTACGTATAATATGGTTAAGGGAGTATAATATTATGTAAAGTATCTTAGTTAAATATTTTAATAATTTCTGAAATGGAAATTTAAAAAAATATAATTATACATAAGCGTGCGTTTAATGAAGGTGTAAATCCCAACGGTAAAGTGTATGAAAATATGTCTAATCGTTAATATTGCAAAGTTTTGAAAACAAGATTTTTTTAATTTACATGTTTACATACCCATAGGCGTGCGTATCAAAAGAAGGTATAATATAATTTAAAACATAAATAGGTAGCTACTATCATAATATTACACAAACCCTTTGAAATGGTTTAAAAAAACTTCACACATTATTCTACTTATACAAAGGGGTACGTATAATATGGTTAAGGGAGTATAATATTATGTAAAGTATCTTAGTTAAATATTTTAATAATTTCTGAAATGGAAATTTAAAAAAATATAATATTAATTATACATAAGCGTGCGTTTAGTGAAGGGTGTAAATCCCAAGGTAAAGTATACGAAAATATGTCTAATCGTTAATATTGCAAAATTTGAAAACAAGATTTTTTTAATTTACATGTTTACATACCCATAGGCGTGCGTATCAAAAGAAGGTATAATATAATTTAAAACATAAATAGGTAGCTACTATCATAATATTACACAAACCCTTTGAAATGGTTTAAAAAAACTTCACACATTATTCTACTTATACAAAAGGGAACGTATAATAGGGGTAAGGGAGTAATAATATTATGTAAAGAATCTTAGTTAAATATTTTAATAATTCCTGAAATGAAATAAAAAAATATATTAATTATACGTAAGTGTGCATTTAATAGGTACCTACTATCATAATATTACACAAACCCTTTGAAATGGTTTAAAAAAACTTCACACATTTTACTTATACAAAAGGGAACGTATAATAGGGGTAAGGGAGTAATAATATTATATAAAGCATTCTTAAAATCCTAATAACCAAAACTGTGTTAATTATTTTAATAATTACTAAAATGAAAGTTTAAAAAAACTATAATTTTAGTTATACATAGACGTGCGTCTAATAAAAGATCTTAATACCAAGGTAAAATGTACTGAAAGAAACAGTTAATCAGGTGTAATTGTTACTATTGCAAAATACAATTTCTTAAAAGAGGGTATGCTATGATTTACATCATCATGCCCTACAATCTTAAAATTGCATAAACTGTTTGAAATGGAAAAAACTGAACACATTAATCTAGTTATACATAGGCATACGTATAACACGAGTAAGGGAGTGTATTATTATGTAAAGACGCATCATTAAAACTTTAATAAGTAGATACGGTGTTAAATGCTTAATAATTTGTAAAATGAAAGTTTTGAACTTTATAATTTTAATTATACATAGGCGTGCGTTTAGTAAGCGTATGTAAATACAAATTTATACCCATATGCGTGCATTTTAATAAAGGAAATAATACATTTTACAACATCAATACACAAAATCATAACATTGCACAAACTGTGTGAAATGTTTTAAAAAAACTTCTCACATTATTCTGGTTATACATAGGCGTACGTGTAATACGGGTAAAGGAGTATAATATTATGTACAGAATCATTCTTGAAATCTTAGTTTGCAAAAACTGTATTAAATATTTTAATAATTTCCATAATAAAAGATTTAAAAATTGTAATTATACATAGGCATGTGTTTGGTAGAACGATATAAATCCAAGGTAATATTTACGAAAATAGACCTAATGGTTAATATTGCAAAATTTTGAAAACACTATGTTCACAAGTGTGCGTATTAAAGAACGTACAATATAATTTACAATTAAAAAATTGCACAAACTGATTGAAAAAAAAACGTCACGTATTATTCTGGTTATACGTACTTGTATCGCGGGTAAGGGAGTATAAACTTATGTCAAAAATATTTTTTTAAATCATAACAAGCACATACCGTGTCAAATATTTTAATAACTTCTAAAATGAAATTAAAAATTATTATTAATTTTATTAAATACATAAATAACAAGTTTGCATCGAGTAGGATTTGAACCTACGACATGTACTTTGCTAGACAACTTATTCGTTGAGACCAAAACTAATAATTCTAAAACAAAAGTTTCAAAAATTATAATGTAAGCATCGGCGTGCGTTTTGTAAGAAGATGTAAATACCACGTAAAATGTACGTAAATAAATAATCACCACGCTTAATTGTGAAGATTACAAAGTTTGAATACACGTTTTTTTTTCGAACACATTACGTTCGAACGTATTAAAAGAGAATATAATAGTAGATGTATAAATAATTTTGTGCCGTTTTTTTAACAAAAATTCGGCATTTATTGTGAAAGAACGGAATCTACTGTTTTACTCTAAGTATTGTCACTACTTTCTCTCATTTTTTCTGGCAGCATACGCATATCGCGATGGAAGAATGGTTCATCTTTTGAGGCTATACACAAATCGACCCAATTTTTGGTATTTTCATATGATGTGAAATGTTGCTCAGACAGACCATGTGCCATCGATCTAAACAAGTGGAAATTAGAAGGAGCAATGCCTGGTGAATACGGGGAGGGGTAAAACTTCCAAATAGGTTTTGACCGGCGGCGCAACATGTGGACGAGCATTATCATGCAAGAATATGACTTTGTCATGTATGGAGTAGTATTCGGTGTGCTATTCTTTGAGTGCTCGAGTCAATTTTCTTAATTGTAATGGTTTTGTTCGGTTTGAGCAACTCATAATACACGACACCAAGCTGATCCCACCAAACACACAATAAGTTTTTTCCATGAATATTTGGCATAGCTGTAGACGTTGAAGCATGGCCAGGTGGTCTCCACGTTTTCTCCCTTTTTGAATTTTCATAGCGCATCCATTATTCATCACCAGGAACTGTACGGTACAGAAAACTCTTTCGTTTATGCCTGGCAAGTAGCATTCTACATGTCAAAAATCGACGTCAGTTCATATGGAACCGAATTTTCTTGTTTTTGAATCATTCCCAATGATTTCAACCGATGTGAATTGCTTGTTACGTCGCTTCTAATGTAAGTGCAAGTAGTTCTTGCGTTTGGCACGAATCATGATTCAATAATGCTTCCAATTCCGCGTCGTCGTACACTTTCTGCCTTCCGCTGCGTTGTTTGTCTTCGATGTCAAATTCACCGTATTCGGCTTAAAATTCGACCTTTTTCACCCGCATCAAGTTCGCAATAGATTTCAGCAATAGACCTTTTGTCAGTAAAATGTGGAAAGAATTTAACCTTTTAGGTGGAATTTCATATAAATGAACGTACTTGAGCATATCGTATATCACAAATATTAACAAAACGATTAGGGGGATGAAATGGGTGAAAAATAAGGGATTCTTCGGTGGTGTTGATTTTTTTATAATCTTGAAAATTAAACGTACTTTCTACTTTGCATAAAATGGAAACTAAACGTAAAATTTAAAACCGTATTCCCACTCCGTTTTGTAATTATGTAATTTTGAAAAATCCAAACACTTCATGCACTTCGCCGTAGTGAGTGGGTTGTTGAACGCTGTTGTACAGCAAATATTTTTATTTAATTTATGTTTTAAGGGTTCACTGGCAATAATATACCCGTCAACAAAATGTTCATACCTCTTAATGCACCATGTCATGTTGCGTTGACGCACTCTGTATGTGAGATGTTATAATGACGTGTATTACGTGTTTTGAGTGCGAGTGTATTGAGTTTGAACGAAAAAAAAAATTTTTTTTTGTGTATATGCATAATGTATGTGGGTGGGTGATACGCCACTGGAAATTCGGGAGAAATATTATTCTGTATGCAGATACGTGTATTTGAATGTTATAGAGACATTGGTGTTGGAATAAATAGATTCTGATGAATTTAAATGTGAAAAGAAATTTGTCGATGGGACGATAATGTTTGCTACTGTGTTGCTACTGTTTTGCTACTGTAAAAAATGGAATGTTGGAAGATAGAGGAGTAATCTTTGCCAGAAGATGTGAATGTATAAGTGTAGAATGTTTTAGAAAATATGTAGAGAAAGATTGCGTATGTTTAATTGTTAATTTCAGAAAGTTTTCGTAATGTTGTGCAATTTGTTTTAAGAATACGTGTATGTATATGGGATTTGAGACCTTAGACTGTACTTATTTTTGCAAATGTTGCGGAAGGAGATCGAGCGCATGTGGAAATAAACGTTGAGTTGTGTAATGGTCCAGAGTGGCTACTGAATGAATGTGATGGCGAGAACTGGTTTCTCCATAAAGTAATTGAAAATTTATAAGTAAGAACAAATATGGCGATGTATTGTAGTTATGAGCGTGGTTGTACAGATGGTAGCATCAGTCGGGACTAAGAAAGATTGAGTGAATACCATTGGAGAATATAACGCGGAAGGAAGACATGTTTAAAGATGGATGGCTGAAGGTATAAATAGGAAAGTCAGAGATTGACGTGAGGGTTGTTGGGAGTTAGCTTAAGTTTTGGTTGTCGGTGAGAGACGCGCGAGGTGATGTGAAATTAGAGGGTTGAGTTGGAGTTATATTTGTGAATAATATTGAAGGCAGTCATTGTTTAAACAATTGCGTAACCCGAAAGAGGATGAATCGTATAAGACATTCATAAATAAAACAATTAATTAAAATTGAGATTGAAGATAAAATCAGTTTGTTTATTTTCAAGAAAGTAAAAGTGCATAAGCAGATTTATAAAAGATAACAGTTATTACGTTACAGTGTTGAGTGCAGCGCGTGTTCTTGTAACGATATTTAGTTAAAATTATTTATGGAACCACCTTTAAGTAAACGAAATTTTCGTAGTAAATTAAACCAATATTAAGGTAATTTTATGTGACATTAAAAGTTTATTTGTGTTAAGGAAGGGCTTAATTGTCTGAAAGGTTGTGAGAAACTTTTTAAGAGGCAACCAAACGTGTACAGATTATTACGTTATTGGAGTAATGACCTCGTATAGTTAGACTATTTGCGATTACAGAAAGGAATAAGTGTTTGTGGAATTGTGAAGTATTTGTTATGTGCAGTCAGGCAATTTAAGGAATACAAATGGACAATTTTAAGTAAGAATTATATTTAATAACCTTGACAATTCAGTAGAGCACGATTTTTTTTGTTTAATTGTAATTGGCGTAATGTTTAGTTAATTAATTAGTGTTGAAGTAAAAGATAATCGGTCTCGAGTTATGTTGTATTGGTTGTTTTAGTAGTAAGAATTTTGGCAAAACGCAAATTTGTATTGACAGTGGTTTTTCAACCACGCTGTTTTGTGTATGTAAACATTTGTTTATTATTTTATGCAGGACAATATATATTTATCGTTAAATTTTTATTCTGTTGTTTATTTAGCCAGTTATGATACATTTGTGACGTTTACTTAATTGGTGACCTTTGTTTTTGACAAGTTAAATGTAAACTTTGCATATTTTGGATTTTTAAGATTAATGAACAACCTGAAAGGTTATATTTGCCAGGTTGATTGCAAAATTTTCATGTTAGTTTCATTAACGCAATACACTAATGACGGATTAGCTGTTAATTAAAATTTCATTAATACAACCAAGAGATGAGTTTTGAGAACTTACATATTTACGAATGTCCAATACGATTCAGAAGTATTATAAAATTAAATTAAATTTAACAGATATCGTTCATGTTAGGAATATTAAATCTTCAAGGATTATTCTCGTTTGACTGTTTTGCAGCACTTTATCACTATTATATTGAGTAACCATTATTAAGCCGATGACATTGAATTTGTTTTGGTTAATTTAATTAATTATCATTGATTCATTAATAAGTAGAAATTTAACTTTATATGTATACGAGGATACGTAGAAAATATAACTAGTTAGTAAAGCAGTTGAATTTGAGTGATAAATTTTATTTTGGGAGTTTTGGTATACGAGGTGTTTCAAAAGTTTTTAATAACCTGGGTAGTACTAAATATATTTGAGTTTGAGTTGAATTGTTTGGGACGAGTGTTTGTTTTAGAACCCTCGTTGGAGTTTACTGAGTAAGCACAATCCTACTTTCCACAATCAAGTAGGGTTAATTAACACCAGCTTAAGACAATTATTTTAGGAAGTTTCGATTGTGGTGGCGCCTAGAGACATATTTTCCCGGACTGAGCTGTTTGAATATCGGTGTAAGGTGTTTGAGCGTATTAATCATTCATTTTACTTATTATTTCGACCACGCCCATCTCCCTGTTAGCTGGCTTGGCAACCCGCTTACATTAGTAAGATCACGACGCCTAGTGCGGTTTGGACGTGTAACAACCATCACATTGAAAGGGATTTTGAACCCTGTTTTTATGTTTAAAAGGTTCACTAGCAATAATATACTCGCCAACAAAATGTATATACCTTTTTGAAATTACCTAATTTTTAAGACGCGCTCTCAACGCACCATCACCGTATGTAAAGGGGTGTTGAACCCTGTTGTACATCAAATATTTTTAATTCTTTCATTTTTTATGTTTAAAAGCTTCACTAGCAATCGTGTAAGAGCAATTAAAAATGTACGTACCTCCTGTCTTGACATTACCTAATTTTTAAGAACGCGCTCTTAATGCACCATCACTATATTGAAAGAAGCGTTAAATCCCGTTGTATGTACGGTCAAATATTTTTATTTCTTTAATTTTTTAGGTTCCCTATCAATGGTATAGGAGCAAATAAAAATGTACAAACCTCCCGTTTTGAAATTAACTAATTTTTTTGGAGGACGCGCTCTTAATGCACCAGCAGCGTATTCAAAGAGACGTTGAATCCCGTTGTACCACGTAACCAAATAACAACGACCGCCGGCCATATCTTCAGATCGGATTATAGTACAGTTTTGGGAAAATAATTTTATAGCAAAAGTGGCCTTG
Source organism: Vesta saturnalis (assembly GCA_036346205.1). NCBI lineage: Eukaryota > Metazoa > Arthropoda > Insecta > Coleoptera > Lampyridae > Vesta > Vesta saturnalis. The sequence continues at coordinate 1,042,173 of JARFJB010001486.1, read as the reverse complement.
AAAAACATCTGGAATTTATTTATAGAACTGTAGGTCCACCGCTAGAGGGCGTAATTGAATACCAAAATTTTAAAAAGCCAAATTTTACAAAATTTGCCTAATTAAAGCGCATTATAAATGCGATAATCAGGTTCTACGGAAAATTCTGCGTACTTTTCGTTAAACAAGTTTTAGTCAATCTTTTTAAATAAGAGGTGGGGGAGAGTGGGAACCTAGTTATGAAAAAATGCCTGGAAGACCGGTTCTGCTTAATCGATCTTCGCAAACTTGGGTGGGTGAAGTTAGCACCCCGACAAATGGTTCCAATAGTTCTAGCTTCCGTTTAAAGAGTTTAGAAGTACTTTATAAAAAAAAAGAGTTCCGCTCCTTAACGGTTCCAAATTCACATCGAAAATCGAGATCCAGTAGTTCTGGCTAGCTAAATTATTATATTTTGTAAAGTTTTAGAGTTCCTGATATAAAAAAAAATTTTTTTGAAAATTAAAAAAAATTATTAAAAATTTTTGAAAATTCAATTTAGACATGCAATAGTTTCAATCAACTTTTGATGTTCTTTTATTCATTCCTAAGAGTTCTCGCTAATTAAAAAAAATATATAATCAACAATGAAAAAGTTACAGCCTTTTACTTAAAAAAAGAAAATGTTAGCAAAAAATATTTTATAATTCTAATAGTTCTCGCAACAGATTTGGAAAGTACTCGAAAAATTCTGAAAGAAATTCTAATGATGGAAACCGATCCGATTAATATTTACAGAATTATTCGACTTTAAAAAATCGCATTTTCTAAGTATCTACAATAAATATTTTGAAGAGTTCCAATGGTTCTCAATTAGTTCTCGACATACACAATGGCTTTCCAAAGAGTTTCGATACTAAAATTAATTATATAATTTTTAAAAATAAATTTATCAGAAAAATGGGCTATTTTTTACTAATTGTTAAAAAAATTTAATTAATTTTATCATCAGAACTCTTGAAAATCGACCAGCAATCCGATCAATAATTAATGTGTTAAATCATTATAAATTCTGTTATGAACGAATAAGTTATAAGTAATAATTTTAATTACGTGATACAAAAAATTTGGATTTAGCACCAAAGTTAAAGACTAAATAATTTTTTTCCATAGAAGTTTTGAGCTGTTTCAGAGAAATTAATTTTTCAATTATTAAATACATATTTTATGAAAATACAAAACTGAAATTAAAGGAAAATAATAAGTTTAATAGCATTTTATTAGGATAATTTGCAACATTGTAAAAACAAAAACAAACAGACGTTTAAAACTTCATGTCAGACAGTGGTTAATGAAATTAAATATTTTGTTGCGAAAGCGGAAGTAGAAGTTTCTCTGCTGTCAAAATAGAGACAGAAGTGGAACATTTTCTCCTTAGGGACCAAATATGTCACATTATCTCCCTAAGAAGTTTATTTTATGTTTTGACAGTACAAATAAAAACACAAGAACGAAAGAACTAACTTATTTATTTGCATTTACAGTAAATGATACAGGCCCACAATTATTGAAATTATTCACAATTTTCAGTTTTTCTGAAAACAATTTTCTGACACTAGGTCTGGTTGTCAAGGTACGAATTCCAAAACACATAGGAAAATATTACTAAATTTATTTTATTTTCGTGTTTTTGTGTTTCCGATTTTACAAAAAATAGTATATACATCTTAGGAGAGAATGCTATTTTTCCCTCGATGTTTTGTAGCCCTCGGGCTTCGCCCTCGTGCTGCAAACTGCATCTCAGTAAAAATCATGTATCTCTCTCTCTCTCAATATGTATAACATACTATTAATTATAATTTTTTTAGGATAACTGTGCAATCTCTTTTTTATACGTTCATAACGAAAACAGGCAACATTGTAAAAACAAGAACAATAATCTATATCGGAATGACGTTTAAATCTTCATGTCATATGAAGATTAATAGACATAAATACATATTCACTTGAAAAAAATTACAAAGGTTTAAATAAATTTAAAATTTTGTTCACATTTTTAATTTTAATTTTTCAAAATGAATTTTAAAAAAAATTATTAAAATTTTTTCAAAAAACGTAAATTTTTTATAAAATTAAGTTTTTAATTTGGAAAAATTTAAAACATTAAAACTTTAAATTTTTGCCGTTAAAGTAAGGGGCATAAAAATTATGAAATTAAGATAGTTTAATTAATTTAGGTAGTTTAATCGAAATTACGTTTTGAAACATTAAAAAATGATTAAAATCTCCCATACCCAAATGTAATAGTGAGAAAAAAAAATTAAAAAAAAATATATTTTAATTTTTTCAAATAGTTTTATCAATTTTTTTAAGGCCAGTTTTTGAGTATTGACAAACCTATTTTTTAATCACCCAAATATTTTTTAAATTTTTTTCCAAGAGTTTTCAAAATTAACAACCATATTTTTTTTTAAAATAATGAAAAAATTTTTTTAAATTTAAATATCAAAATAATTAATTAACAAAATATTAAATTAAATTATTTCCTCAAGTTTAAAATTTTTTTAATAGCATTTTAAAAAAATGATTTTTCTAATTTAAAAGCATTTTGTTAATTTTAATTGTTGCATGTTATTTGCCTTGAAAAATTTTATTCTTTAAATAAAAAAAATTTGCCTTCGGGATATCTATATGACAAAAAATATAAAATAAATACAAATTCTTAAAGATTAACTGACCTGTTCAGATAGAGTTTAATTTGGTTTTATTAGATAATATGAAATATTCAATCATATTTTAAATTTTAAAATTTTTTTTCGAGCCATTTAAAAAAAATTAAACAAAACAAAAAACAACAAAAAAGAACGAAAAATAAACAAAAACCAATCAATAAATTGACTAAAGGGAAAATTAACCAAAATAATTTGAAAAGCAGAAATTAAAATAAATACCTAAGAATTAAAATTAATTATTTTGTTTTGGTTAATGGTTAATATTAAATACCAATATAAATTAAAAAAAATTTTTGCATTTAAAAAATAAAAAAAATTTAAAAATTTTTAAAACCGAAAAAGGATTTTAAAAAAAATTGGGTTATAAAAAAAGGTTATTCAACCTAAAAATTACCTTAAAAAAATCATGCCACTATTTATAAAAAATTAAAATAATTTTATTTTTAATATGTCACAATCAATGTGAAAAAATTTTAATAACCCTTACACAAAAAAAATAAATTTATTGTGACTTTGGTTTCAAAAATACACGGTTGGCAAACCCAAGGTTTAATAAAAATCAATACCCAAAAACAAAAGGGAAAGACAACATTCAAATTTTCAATTGGTGACAGGGGTTTTCAAGGCATAATCTCAAATTTGTAAAAAGTTAAGCCATGAACGAGTGAATTTAAAAAAAAAATTTAAAGAAAAGAAATTTTGATGTAAAATGGTTCAGTACCACTTTTACGGGAAAGTGGCTTTTTAAAATTAAAATTTCAAACGTCAGGTATATACAAATTCTTATAATTGTTAGTGAACCTTTTAAAAAAAATTAAAAACAAAAATTTGATGTACTACAGGGTTCAAAATTTCAATACTGATGGTGCAAAGAGGGGTTTTAAATTTCAAAAACAAATGTTTTTTTAATTATTTAGTGGACCCTTTAAAATAAAAATTAAAAAAAAAAATATTTGATGCCAAAGCGTCCAACAAATCAACCCAATATGAAGGTTCAGAATTAAAATTAATAATTTTAAACTTTTTTAATTTTGTTTTTTTATTTTTAAAAATAAAAAACCAAAAAATTTTTTTTTTTGAACACCCAATTTTTGTTAATATTTTTGGTGTACTAAAATAAACTTAATTTTAGAAATTGATAACAATTACATTTTCGCACACCAAAGAATATATTATACTGACAAAAAATCACCTACACTTTAAGGTTATGTTGTTCAGCTATGTCCAACCTTACGATAATAACGTTTCCCATCTGACAAATTTTACCATAACTTACGCGTGGCGCTAACTTTTGTCAAACGACGGAAACTTATTTGTACACATATGTATAATAATATACAACATCAACATCTACCACCTTAAAATTGCACAGAATGTTTTCAAAAAATTTCATACATGATTGTAGTTATACATAGGCGTAAATATAAAACGGGTAAGGGAATATAACAGTAGAAGAGGGCACCATCCCTCCACTTTTTTACGTCACAAACTCCCCCCCCACCCTATTTAACTGGGGCCTTTTCAGCCCTTATTTTTACTCGCTTACGTGTAGGACGTGTTTTTTCCCCTATTTTACACCCCACGTGTGAGCCATTGCATAAATTTTTTTTTTGCATAGGAGGTGTATTTTCACCCCTATTTTATGACGCATGCAGGACATATTTTATATTTTTCTGATATTAAAAGAAACTAATTAAGGTAAAGATAACGTATACGTTTTATTTTAAAATACACTATTAAATTCTATAACGATAACAAACAGTTAATGATATTGCATAAGCAGTTAATTACCCTGTTGTCATACAATGTGAATGTACGGTCTAACGATTATTTAAAATGTGTTTATCAATATTTTATTAATTCCGTTTTTGTCAAAAAGAGATTGCATAATTGTTGTTATTAGGCTTTTTAATCCCCATCTACAGATTGTGGTCCTCTACCTGTTTGAAATTCATTTGAATATATTTTAAAATGAAATTGTTTTAAAAATAAAATGTGTAATTAACTAATTGATTAACCTGCTTACAGCAATAGTAATTATCGAAAAATTAAGGAATGTCGCTTTTATTTATTTACCTTTTTTACGTATCATTTACATGCAATATTTTTAGTTTTAAATTGAGTCACAATGTTCGCAATCCTTTTTACTTTAATTATGGGTCATAATTAAATCTAGTTGTCGCTCAAGGTAATCACTACCAAATTAATCTCATGTACAGCAAGAAACTTAATATCAATAATGTATAACAAAGTATTTTTTATGCCATTTTCGCATAGTTTAATGTCCATGTATGGGTCGTATTTTGGGAGATCGGATTTGGTCTGGGTCAGACTAGGGGTTGGTCCAGTATCGGAACTGTATTCTAAATTGTCTCCGGAAAGTTAGCCTTACAAAAACACAAACACAACGACAAGCACGAGCACGAGCACAAGCATAAATACAAGCACAAGAACAATTACAGGCCCAAGAACCAGCACATGCACAATTCGCACAGGAACAAACACAAGCACAAGAACCAGTACGAGCGCAAGCAGAAACACAAGCACAGGAACAAGCACAAACACAAGAATCAAACAAGCAAACCACGGCACAAGCGCAAGCACAGGTACATACAAACACACAAACACGAAAAAACGAAAAATCGCAAACACGAAAAACGAAAATGAAAATTCGCAAATACGAAAAATCGTAAACACGAAAAACGAAAACGAAAAATGAAAACGAAAATTCGCAAACACGAAAAACGAAAAATCGCAAACACGAAAAACGAAAACGAAAAATTCGCAAACACGAAATTCGCAAACACGAGAAATGAAAAACGAAAATTTCGCAAACACGAAAAATGAAAACGAAAACTGCAAACACGAAAACGAAAATCCAAACACGAAAAACGAAAACGAAAAAATCGCAAACACGAAAAATGAAAACAAAAATTCGCAAACACGAAAAACGAATAATCGCAAACAGAAAAACCAAAACGAAAAATTTAAACACGAAAATCCAAAACACGAAAAAATGAAAACGAAAAAAATTCGCAAACACGAAAACGAAAATCGCAAACACGAAAGTCGAAAACGAAAATTCGCAAACACGAAAAATCGTAAACACGAAAAAGCGAAAAAAATCGCAAACACAAAAACGAAAACGAAAATGAAAAAAAAAAAAGAAAAAGAAAAACGAAAATTTCAAAAGAAAAACCGAAAAATCGAAACAGAAAAGAAAAGAAAATTCCAAACACGAAAACGTAAACAAAAAAAAAACGAAAATTTTCAAAACGAAAAAAAACAAAAAAAAAACTCGCAAACAAAAACAAAAAAAAAAAGCACAACAAACAAACAAAAAACCAAGCACAAAACACCGCACAAACAAACAAACAAGAAAAGACACCAAACAAAAAACACAAACACCAAATCACAGCCAAACCAAAACGACAAACACAAAACGAAAAAACGAAAAATTAAACACGAAAATAAACACGAAAAACGAAAGAAAACAAACACGAAAAAAAATGAAAAAAAAATTTCGCAAACACGAAAACGAAAACGAAAAACGCAAACACGAAAAATGAAAACGAAAATTTGAAACAAAAACGAAAACGAAAAAAAAAAACGAAAAAACGAAAACGAAAACGAAAATTGAAACAGAAAACGAAAACGAAAATTAAACACGAAAACGCAAAAACAAAAAACAAAATTCCCCTCAAACACAGAAAAACAACCACACAAACCGAAAGCAAACAAACACCAAAAGCACAAAAGCACAAAACAAAGAACAATCACCAAGAAAAAACACGAAAACAAAAAAAAAAAACACAAAACCCAAAACGCAACAAAACCCCAAAATTTGGGTCAAACCCAAAACCTTTTCCTTCTTTTTCCGGTTGAACATGTTAAAATTGTTAAAGTCAATCAAACAAAAAATAAGGTACTCAAACGGAGAATTGAAAAAATATTTCTTTAGAAAAAATAAAAAGTAAACAAAGAAAATCAAAATTGTTTTTAAATTCTGCAGCCGCCGAGGGCGTGTTTGGGACTGTTTCGCATTCGTGTTTGTTTGTATTACTTTTTGGTTTGGTTTTGGGTGTTTGTTTTTCTGTTTTGTGCTTTGTCGGAATTTTGTGCTTGTTTTTTTCTATGCTTGTGTTTGTGCATGGCTTTGATTGTTCTTGTACTTTTGTGGTATTTGTGCTTGTGCTTGTATTGTGCTTGTGTTTATTTTAGTTTGTGTTTTTATTTCGTGTTTGGGTTTTGTTTTATCGATTTCGTGTTTGAATTTTTTCGTTTTCGGGGTTTTTTTTTCGTGTTTGCAAGTTTTTCTTTTTAGTTTACGTGTTTAATTTTCTTTCGAATTTTTCGTTTTCTTTTGCGAATCTTTCGTTTTCGTTTTTCGAGATTTTCGTGTTCCCCGTTTTTCGTGTTTGCGATTTTTCGTTTTTCGTGTTTGAAACGTTTTCATTTTCGTGTTTGCGAAATTTTCGTTTCATTTTCGTTTTGATTTTCGTGTTTGAACTCGTTTTTTTTGATTTTCGGTTTTGAGAATTTTCGTTTTTGTTTTCGTGTTTGTGTATTTGTACTTTTTGCTTGGCTTGTATTTTGATTGTTTTGCTTTTTGTGCTGGTTCCTGTGTTTGTGCTTTTTTATTGTTTTTCCTGTGCTTGTTTTGTCGTTTTTGTTCTTTGCTTGTGCTTTATTTGTGCTTGTGCGGATTGTCTTGTTTATGCTTTTGAGTTTGGTTTTTATTTTCGTGTTTGAGAATTTTTCGTGTTTGTGAATTTGATTTAACGATTTCTGTTTGCGAATTTTCGTTTTCGTTTTTTTGCGATTTTCGTTTTTCTGTTTGCGAATTTTCGTTTTCATTTTTCGTTCGATTTTTCGTGTTTGAAATTTTCGGCATTTTTTTTTGTGGGAATTTTCGTTTTCGTGTTTGCGAATCTTTCGTTTTCGTTTTCGTGTTTACGATTTTCGTGTTTGAATTTTCGTTTTCGTTTTTCGTGTTTGCGATTTTTCGTTTTCATTTTCGTGTTTACGATTTTTCGTGTTTGAATTTGTTTTCGTTTTTCGTGTTTACGATTTTCGTGTTTGAGAATTTTTTCTTTTCGTGTTTGTAAACATGGCTTGCGCTTTTTGTACTTGTGATTGTGCTTTGTTGATTCTTGTGTTTGGGATTCCTGTGTTTGTGCGTCCGTGCTGATTCTTGTGCTTGTGTTTATTCCTTGTTGTGTTTGCATGTGCTTGTGATTGTTCTTGACTTATGTTTTTGTTTGTGCTTGTGATTTGCTTGTGTTGCTTTGCGAGTTTATTTGTTTTTTGTTTTGAGAATTTTCGTATTTGTAATTACGATTTCGTGTTTGCGAATTTTCGTTTTTTCGTGTTTTTTTTCGTGTTTGCGAATTTTCTTTTTGCGAATTTTTCGTTTTGTGTTTGTGAATTTTCGTTTTCCTTTTTCGTTTACGATTTTGTTTTGCGAATTTTCGACTTTCGTGTTTGCATTTTTTTTCGTGTTTGAACTTTTTTTGTTTTGGAAATTTTTCTTTTCCTTTTGTTTTTTGTTGAAATTTTGTTTTCATTTTCGTTTTTTCGTGTTTGCAAATTTTCCATTTTCGTGTTTCATTTTCTTTTGAATTTTCTTTCGTTTGGATTATTCGTTTTTCGGTGAATTTTCTTTCATTTTGTGCGATTTTTGTTTTCGTGGATTTTTTTTCGTGTTTGATTTTTTTCGTGGAGATTTTCGTTTTAATTTGGGAATTTTCGTTTCTTTTCGTGGATTTTCGTTTTTTTCGTTTTCTTTTGTTTGTTTCGTTCATGAATTTCATTTCGTTTTCGTGCGATTTTGTTTTCGTGTTTTGGTGTTTGTTGCCTGTGCGCCTTGTGCTTGTACTTGTGGTGCTTGTGTTGATTCTTGTGTTTGTGCTTGTTCCTGTGCTTGTGTTTCTGCTTGCGCTCGTACTGGTTCTTGTGCTTGTGTTTGTTCCTGTGCGAATTGTGCATGTGCTGGTTCTTGGGCCTGTAATTGTTCTTGTGCTTGTATTTATGCTTGTGCTCGTGCTCGTGCTTGTCGTTGTGTTTGTGTTTTTGTAGAGCTAACTTTCACAGGAGACAATTTAGAATACAGTCTCCGATACTGGACCAACCCCTAGTCTGACCCAGACCAAATCCGATCTCCCAAGGCTAAAATACGACCCATACATGGACATTAAACTATGCGAAAAATGGCATAAAAAATACTTTGTTATACATTATTGATATTAAGTTTCTTGCTGTACATGAGATTAATTTGGTAGTGATTACCTTGAGCGACAACTAGATTTAATTATGACCCATAATTAAAGCAAAAAGGATTGCACATTGTGACTCATATTTAAAACTAAAATATATTGCATGTAAATGATACGTATTAAAAAGGTAAATAAATAAAAGCGACATTCCTTAATTTTCGATAATTACTATTGCTGTAAGCAGGTTAATCAATTAGTTAATTACACATTTTATTTTTAAAACAATTTCATTTTAAAATATATTCAAATGGATTGTCAAACAGGTAGAGGACCACAATCTGTAGATGGGGATTAAAAGGAGCCTAATAACAACAATTATGCAATCTCTTTTTTGACAAAAAACGGAATCCTAATAAAATATTGATAAACACATTTTAAATAATCGTTAGACCGTACATTCACATTGTATGACAACAGGGTAATTAACTGCTTATGCAATATCATTAACTGTTTGTTATCGTTATAGAATTTAATAGTGTATTTTAAAATAAAACGTATACGTTATCTTTACCTTAATTAGTTTCTTTTAATATCAGAAAAAATATAAAATATGTCCTGCATGCGTCATAAAATAGGGGTGAAAATACACCTCCTATGCGTAAGCGAGTAAAAATAATTAGGTATGTAATGGCTCACACGTGGGTGTGTAAAAATAGGGGTGAAAAAACACGTCCTACACGTAAGCGAGTAAAAATAAGGGCTGAAAATCCGGCCCCCACGTGGGCTTATAAAATAGGGTGGGGTGAGGCGGGGGAGCTTGTGACGTAAAAAAGTGGAGGGGATGGTGCCCCTCTTCTACTTATAACATTATGAAGATGGATTATTGCACTTTTAATAAGAAACAACAGGCTCAAATATTTTAATAATTTCTAAAATCAAAGTTTCAAAAATAATAATTTTTGTAATTTGCTTTCATATTGATTCTTTAATACACATATTAAGAAAGGAAAGGAAAGCGCCACGTATTTGATTACCTCCCCAAGCGGGAGGGAGGGCTGCTCGAGCTTTCCGAGCTTCTTGAGCCACAATCATGGATTCCCAGCATACATACAGGGTGGCGCATTAGTGTGACAAAGTCTCATATCTCCTTTATTTAAAGAGATACAAAAAAAAAAAATTAAATACAAAAGTTGTAAGATATGTTCTGGTGCATATTCCAAAAATATTTTTAATTATACAGGGTAGATCATAAAAGCTTAGAAGCAATTTCAATTTTTTTTTTAATAGAAAATCCTATATATTATTACATATTTAGATTCTACATACAATTTTAGACACATTTTATGTATAATGTCCTATACCTAAGTCTAACCGTTTTTGACAAATTTTAAATTTTTTGTCAAAAATGACGTTTGCAGGCCAAAACATAAGTGGAAATCTTTTCTAAACGAAGCCTTTATCAATTAGCTATGGTTGGTTTCCTTGGAAATGGGGACCTACTCTAATGGACTGTACTGATATTTTTGTAATACATTCATACAGGGTGATCAAAAATGGACAACAAGAAGTAGATTCAAAAAAACCTATAGTCATTTTTTTTTAATGGAAACCCTCTATTTTTTTAAATCTATCTTATTTAGCATTAAAAATAAGGGTGACTTTGTACAAGAGTGTATATTCCAAAAAAATTGTAGTTTTAGAAATAATAACAATTTAACATTTTTTTATTGTAAAAAGGCTATACGGCTTTCAAGTTTTGTTGTTAGTTGGCCGTGACGGCGGGGCGCGGCGAAACAAAAAAAATCGAGCACTTCGGATCGAAATATTACAATTTATTGAACCCCATATAAATAATTATTTTATTAAACGAACTTAAAGTAATGACAATATTTTTTGATTCAACAAATTATGTCCTAATCCTAATCATAAACTTAACACCTCTAATGTAACTAAACCTGTAACTAATTATACAGATAAAAGTACTAGAAACACGTCAAATACGTACTACTTAATAAGTTGTTCAAAATGTCCGCCTCTTTCTTGAATACACGTCTCTCAAATTCGCTGCTTAAATTTCTACACATTTCAACACTAATGTTTTGAAAACAGTTTCTAATCCTAATCTTCATGTCTTTCTTTGTTGTGGGCGGTATTTTATAAATCTGCTCTTTGACGTACCCCCATATGCTAAAGTCCATTTTAGTAAGATCTGGGGATCTAGCAGGCCAAGCAACAAGCCCTTCCCTCTCAATCCAACATTATGTATGATGTACTGGGGCCCCATCATGAAGAAACCACATTTCTTGTTGCGTATCCTGTGGCACTTGACGCATCAAATTAGGTAGATGGTTTTGCAGAAAGTCTAAGTATACTTCCCCTGTTACTCGTTTATCAAAAAAATATGGTCCAATTACATGATTACCGACAACACCTCCCCAAACATTTAAAGACCATCTAGTTTGAGAAGTATATCTTACAAAATGTAGATTTTCAGTAGAATAGTAATGAAAATTGTGTCTGTTTACACTTTCGTTTCTGTGAAATGTGGCCTCATCTGTAAATAAAATCAAATGAACAAAATTTCTTTGTTGGTTTATTTTGTTTTGAGCCCATTAACAAAATTCCAGTCGTCTTTGATAATCTTCAGGGACCAACTCTTGAAGTAGTTGAATGTGATAGGGGTGCATTTTTTGAGACTTCAATATCCGCTGTACCGTACGTCGTTCAACACCAACCTGCTGAGAAATGGGTCGTTGTCCAATATATGGATTTTCGGTAACTGCTAATAGTACATTTAATTGATTTTCCTCAGTCTGTGCACGTTTTTCCCTAGTATTTTTTTCATATAACACATTGCCAGTTCTTTCAAAACGCTCCAAAAGCTTTTCAAATGCCCTTCTTTCAGGTTGCCGTCTCTCTGGAAACCGTTGTTGATAGTCTTCTTGCTAAGAACGTATTCTTATCACTAGCTCCCAAAACAAAAATCATATCAACCATCTCGGCTTGCGAAAAATTCATTATTTACAATTTTAATTCAAGTTTTAAATCAATTTGCTATAAAATACACTAATGCATCACACAAATTATCAACTGACAATAAATAATGACGTTTCTGATGATCTCTATTATTTTTATATGCCACACCTCGCCGTCACGGCCAACTACGACAAAACTTGAAAGCTGTATAGCCTTTTTACAATAAAAAAATGTTAAATTGTCATTATTTCAAAAACTACAATTTTTTGGAATATACACTCTTACACAAAGTCACCCTTATTTTTAATACTAAATAAGATAGAATTAAAAAAATAGGGGGGGTTCCATTAAAAAAAATGACTTTATAGGTTTTTTTGAATCTACTTTTTATTGTCCATTTTTGATCACCCTGTATGAATGTATTACAAAAATATCAATACAGCCCATTAGAGTAGGTCCCCATTTCCAAGGAAACCAACCATAACTAATTGATAAAGGCTTCGTTTAGAAAAGATTTCCATCTATGTTTTGGCCTGCAAACATCATTTTTGACAAAAAAATTGAAATTTGTCAAAAACGGTTAGACTTAGGTATAAGACATTATACATAAAATGTGTCTAAAATTGTATGTAGAATCTAAATATGTAATAATATATAGGGTTTTCTATTTAAAAAAAAATTTAAAATTACTTTTAAGCTTTTATGATCTACCCTGTGTAATTAAAAAAATTTTTGGAATATGCACCAGAACATATCTTACAACTTTTGTATTTTAATTTTTTTTTTGTATCTCTTTAAATAAAGGAGATATGGGACTTTGTCACACTAATGCGCCACCCTGTATATACATTACGTATATATGCATGGTGGGATTAAGGATGGGCGTGGTCAGGATAGGATCGGAAGGGTTCTGAGGCGGCAACGCGACGTCATGATCTCCGACGTGATTGTAGCCATGAATTCACCGGACATTTTTAGGTTGGCAAAGCTTGAACCGGAATTATGTCACTGTTACAAAATGTGCAAAAACAGGATGCGTCCAGCGGAAAACTTTGATGTGGGCAAATTCGCGAACGTATTTTTGTCAATTTCACGTATTTCAGGATTATCTCCTATTTTCGTGTTTTGTGATAAAATTTGGATAAAATCAAAACGCGACTAGATCAAATTTTCACTCTTAAAATTAAGACAACTAAAGCAAATTTTTTTGTTTAAAAACAAATTACAAAAAATAGCATAAAAACGTGTTTCATAAGACCTTGAAGCACTAGTTTTTTTTAAACTTGCGAATTCATGCTTCGATACTGGTCTTATGAAACTTGTTTTTAATATACTATTAATTTTACATGTCACCATGCCAGAGCTAATAGTGAATATTATAATTTTTTACATTTTCATACGTATATACGCGTGCGCATTAAAGGGGCGTTAATACAATATATACCAATAATTTTAAAAATGCACTAACATTAGTTGAAAAAAACTACACCCATAATTTTAGTTCTACATAGGCGTGTAAAACGGGTGAGACAGTATAAAATGTAAAACAGGCATGCTTAAAATCTTAATAAGTACAAACTGCGTCAAATTTTTAATAATTTGCTAAAATGAAAGTTTCAAAAATAATTAAAAATCATTATTAATTTCATTAAATACATAAATAAAAAGTTTACCTCGAATAGGATTTGAACTTACGACCTGTACTTTGCTCGAGTACTTATAATACTTTCAAAAATAATAATTTTGATTTTTAAAATCGTAATAAGCATAATGTGAGCAAAATAATATAATAATTTCTAAAACCAAAGTTTCTAAAATAATAAATTTAACTGTGCATAGACGCGCGAATAGTAAAAGCATGTAAAAACTGAGATAAAAAAGTACGATAATGAATCAGTCATCAGGTCTAATTGTTAAATATTGCTAAATTTTAGATCCCCGTTTTTTCAAATCTTAAAGTTTTCGTATACGTAGGCCGTTAGGCGTGCGTATGTACAGGCGGTAGGGGAAATGTGCCCAATATCGCACCCATTTCATTAATCATTATTTATGAGGTAAACTTCTAGTAAAAAATAATAGTATCGCGTATTCTATGAACTTTATTAATTTTCTAACAGTAACAAAAACTTACAAAACCATAGAATATGTACATAAAGAGAAAATAAAAAAATCTTAAAATTCGACATTTTTTATTTTTTAAAATAGTGTTCCTAATATCGCATAGTGTGATGTCCTAATGTCGCATAGTGTGATATTAGGCTTTCGTTTTATTTATATTTAGTAAAAGATAAGAAATAAAACTACTGATTACTAATTTCAAGTATTTATTTAAAAGGAGCTTAAAAATATGTCAGTTAAGTGGTTTTTTTTTTTTACAATTTATCCTTCTAAACAAAACTCACAAACAAAGGTCTTATAATTATCAGAACCCGAGCATTCTTCATGGCACCATACACGACATTTAATGCATCTTATCCACGGTTCTCCTTTTTTATCGCCTAAATAAGATTGGTTGCAATAAGGACACTCACAATCATCATCACTATCTTCTTCATCTGTGGAGACAGTCAACGGCTCATCTAGTTCTTCGTCACTTGATTCTGAAGACGCATCTGACACCTTCTTTCTCTTTCCTTTTGCTTTGTTAGGTGGTGCTTTTGACTTTGAATTTACATTTCTTTTAACGCTTTTGCTTGCTTTTACTCCTTTTTTTCTTTCCTTTTGTGCAATATCTTGAGCCAACTGATCCTTGTATGGTGAACTTGTAATTACTGCAGCGGGACGGCTCGGTCGTCCCCTACATTTAGCACTGTGAGTTTTCGGTTTTATAGAAGGAAGCGGGCTAATGTGAAAAGGCAATACTCTAGGCGAATTAGGGCTGCTTGGTGTTGACTGTTCTGAGACAATTTTTTGGCAAATATAGCTAGGTCCTGGTTGCTCAATAGCAGCGACAGTTAGCTGAATATTACAAGGTCCAGACTGCTGAATATCATTAACAGTAATTGATGGATTGCTACTAGGCACTGATTGTTGAAGGTATATGTCTGACTCAGTTTCGAGAGCAACAAACTCATGATCTTGAAAAATATTGCGGTTTAGTGGAAATAATCCGGTTTTTCTCAAACCATTTTCTGCAGTAGCAACTGTTACTGCCTTATTATAAGGTTCACCTAAAAGTTTTCCTCTTTGGTAATGAGTAATAGCTCTATATAAATTTTGCTTTAACCGCGATTCTATAGATTGTGCATAATAAGTCTTAAAAGGAGCCATAAATGCCCTATTGAGTGTCAGGGTATTTTGAACACCCTGTATACGTATTGGGTAATTTTGTTTGTAGTTTTATTCACTTAGTTAGATTCCGTATATATATATATTTTTTTTTGTTGTCAAGTTTAGTTTTATAGATGAATTTGTTTAACGTGTGTAGCGACCTTTAGGGATGGTAGGTGTATGGTGAGCTTTAGTTTTTTTTGTTTGTGAAATTACTATTCCGTAATTTATGTTGTTTTTCCTTATTATTTCCCGTTTATCGAAGTTTGAGTAACGTTTATCTGTATATAGTTGTATATAAGTTTAATTAAGGTTTATTTCGTTTGATTTCCTTAAAAAATTAAGTAATTTAAATAAATAGTGTAGGTTTATATGTGTATGATGTCATGTTGGCGACATAAAGACGCTTAAGTATAGTTGTTCAGTGTAATAGTGAATATGCTGGTTTTGAATCATAGAGATTGAATGTGAGCCTTATTGTTTGTACTTGAATAAAAACATAGAGATATTTTGCACGATGATTTTGCTGACGTTTGAGCTTTTGAAAAGTCTCGAGTCCTTACGGACGAAAACGAAGTTTGCGTTTGGAGTATCAAATCTTCCCTTCCGTTTTTTTAATTGGTGGAATCAAAGTAGATAAGATTTTTTGTGAGTAGTGGGATTCAAAATTCAAAGATGGATTTTTGTGAATAATTTGGGGGATTCTGAAACTGACTGCGCTCTCGAGTAGTATTACGGTGCCGCTTGTTACGCTTTAAGGGGGGGGGGGGTTTAGAACGTTAATATTTTGGACCTTGTGGTGTTTAACGAACGAATTTTTTGTGTAGTAAGGGTAGTTAAGCTACTTCTGAAGAAGACCTGCAAAGGGATTTTATTAAAATTGTTCATTCACCAGAGGATTATACCTAGTGCCGATTTCGGTTTTACGTAAAGTTACCTAGAGGACATCGTCGTGTTTTATTAGTGCTTCGGTGAACTCTTTGGTTTATATCGCTTCTGCAGATTTTAACACTAACGTTCTTGCAGTGCCTCTTATTTACCGTACAAAGCGTATTTAAAGATAAAGAAACTTTCGCAGTATATTAAAATTTATAGTTATTTAAACAAGTTATCAACCTTTTGGACTCGTAACATAAAGAAAATTATTTAAAAGCTAATAGTTATCAAGCAATTTTGAACGCTCAAATTATTATTATTTTAAAAGAAGTTTTGAATTAATGCAGTAACATTTTAACGAGTTTAAATCAAGAAATCGTTTGTGTATAAAAGAACAATAGTCAACATTTTATTCATCATTTTGCCAGACCAGGAAGATTTCATTTCCGTTATTGTAGTAACCGATCACCTGGGTCGCTTTCATTGTTGTAACACAGGAGAGGTGTAATTCTAGACCTTAAGGTAACATTTTTTATTGAAGATTTATCTTTTTTGGTGTGTTTCGAATTATTTTTTGTGTGTTGACGAAGGTTTGAAAGCGGGGTCGTATTTTTTTTTATTTTTTTATTTTTTGGTAAATTAAGTTGTTTTAAATTTATTTAGTGTAACTAATTGTAGTTTGACGCTCCGCCTTCACCCTTTGTTATTTATTTTAGTATTAAAGGGCAATTGACCCTATTGTAGTGTGGGTATATTATCCACGAATTATATATATATATATATATATATATATATATATATATATATATATAGGTTAAACCATTTAGACTGGCGTAAAGCAGTATTCTTCTGATCAGACATCCTGTCGCCTTTTAAGCTTTTGTTTTTTTTTTGTTGATACGCATTATCGTATGTTTGCATTTTTTATATTTATCCTTATTTTTTATTATTTTATTATAGTTTGTTAGGTTTTATAAATGTGTTTTAATTCTGTGGACACCCTTTTGTGTTACATAAGAGTTTTTTTTGCAAATTGCAAGTTACCGGTAATTAGTTTTAACGTAACAAAGTTAGTTTTTTTGGTTTTATTGAGTAATAGCGTTCTTAATATGTAGTGTTTTTTTTATTTTTTAGTTGAGTATTAATTCAGTTTAGAGTTCATTCTATAGATTTTTTTGTTTTGTTTTGATTATTATTTAATGCCTTATTATTACATTGAGGTGTATTAACGTAACGTTATTGAGTGTTTATCATGCTTTTATTTGACAAGCGTGTGGTGTTTTTGAAGCCCTATTTCAGGTGATTTGCTGAGTTGCTGTCCAGCACACTTGGGATTGATTGCGGATAGGTAAGCGTATGTTTTTTGTATGTTTAGACACGCTATGTACTCGTAATTTTGGCAAGACGACCCTTATTTTGACTACTAAACATTCTGGCGCCCTTAACCGAATTGATTTTGTCTTCATCCCCTATTTTGACTTACGTACGATTTACTATTCTGGATGCGCAAAATTTTTCAACATCTGACCTACACCCATACGCTGGCTAGTCGGGGCAAAAAGGCCAATTTTATCTCTAATTCCGTTCTACCACCCGTTTATACCGTTACATGAGAGGCTGCATTTTGTGAGAACAATGGGGTGGTAAACTTACAATATGTACCCCATTATCTCGTGCCAACTCTAGCAACGGCAGATTTCGCGTATGCGAGTAATGGCCATCTAATATCAAAACTACTGGATCGTCTCTTGTTGGCTTAACATTGTTCCTTAAACCATTTTGAAAACTCTCTGCCTCAATCCATCCAGATTTACGGCACGCTGCTATACTTCCATTTGGGGTGCCGTCCAATAACTCTGGTTTTATATTTTTCCTAGGGAATGCCGAAAGGGGCGGGATATAATAGCCTGTTGCGCTCGTACATGTAATCATCGTTACTAAGGGACCTCTCTCTGCAGAGGAAATTGCTCCAACTTGACGTTTGACACGTAGAGATATCACCTTACTAGTTTTGTGTTGTACAACGGTTAAACCAGCAATTGTACAATTTATTTGGAGAATTTTTAATAAGAGTGTAAAGAGGCTCGTACAAGTCAAAAACGGTTTTTACGTTCTCTTTTGTAAATCCGGTAATTCTTTTTAAAGATGTGGCCTGTGGTTTTCTTAAACTAAGCCGTGGATGCCTTTTCATAAATGAATGCAACCACTTCCATCCTGCTGCTTCATCTTGTTTGCGAAATGGGTGCTGAAGTCCATTTTTTTCTGCTAACTGGAATGCCATTCTTTTTATGTCTTTTGCCGTTAGTCCATAAAACCGAGATTCCATTTCCAAACAGTATGTTACCAATGATTCTTCTAATGCTATATCAGGTGTAGGTTTTTTACCAAGCTTTATGGATACCAGCTTATTTTCATCCTCTTCAGCACTGTTTACCATATCCTTTAGCGTCGATTTAGGGACACTAAAATGCTTCGATGCACGTAACAGGCCCATTTCTTTAGCTCTACCACTTAATATTGCTTGTTTCATACTTTCAGTCGATCACTGTTTTCTTTTTTTAGGCGGCATCTACAATTAAAAATTTACCTGCACTTTAATCGACATCTAATTATAGGTATTCCTAATATCGCACAGTGCGATATTATGGCGTGAGTAAGTGGGCGATATTAGGCAAATTTCAGAAAAAAAGTATATTTTTATTATTGTTGAAACAAGGCACTCAATTAAAAATCAAATTATAACTAGTGAAACTACAACATTCAATAATGTTTCCGTAAGAGTTATATTATAAAAAAAACTTACCGTTACTAGTTACATATAATGGTGAAAATAACCTCAAAAAAACTTTTACCGCGTAAAATATTTCAATACTTCACGGACCAAAGATACTCGTGGTTATCACTATCGCTTCTTACTTTACACTAACATCTGAACCTGTCGATTGTGTTTAGACGCCTGCAGGCCGTTTGATGCAGTGGCGTAGAAAAATATTATGGATATTAGGACACTGTACGGTATTAGGCACAGTTCCCCTATAAAATAATTTAAAACATAAATAAAATTGTAGAAATTCTTTCAAATGGTTTAAAGAAATAACAAAATATTTTATTTTATTTAGCCACCATAATGTTCTTTATACGCCCCCAAATGCGGGCGTAATGTGGTCTTTATAGCACGGAAATGTCATTGTTGCTAAGCAGCATGATTGACAGCAAACACATAACATGATATGTCACGTAAGTTGAAAGAATTATTGAAACAACAACCTATTATACAACCTTTATTAATAAAAATAATAGTAATAAAACTTATTCCCCTAAAATTCATCTAAAATTTCTTGTGAATAAGTTTTTGCGTTTTCACCTTCCATTTTAGAATGCAAATTATTTACAAACAAACAGTACCTTAGCAACAATTTAGCAATATCACAGTATCTTAGTAACAACAAATTAGCCTACTGTCGACTTTATTTCACTGCATTTGGAAAATTTTGTTCCAGTTTCATGGTGCAAAATAAAATAAAACATTAGATGTACCACGGCATAATTGTAGATTATGACTCTCAGGAATATAAAGCCTCGCTTCGCGTCGGGCTTTAACATTCCTCGAGCCATAATCTTCTGATTATGCCCTTAATACATAAATATCTATTAGATATATATATATATATATATATATATATATATATATAGGTGTACGTATAAACTGTGTAAAAAAAGATTATAAAATACATAGGCGCGATAAAAATGAACGATAATGGCTTAATTGTTAACATGGCAAAATATTCATTTCGCGTTTTTTTTTCATTTAAAAGCTTTCATACACACAGGCGTGCGTATTAACAGAAGATGTAAAATATTTAAAATGAATAAAATTGCACAAACTGTTTCAAATGGTTTAAAAAAACTACAAAAAAATATTTGTTATACATAGGCGTACGATCAAAACGGAGAGTATAATATTACAAAAAAAAATGTTAATAATTTCTGAAAACTAAGACTTAGATATACATAAGCGTACCGGCAAAAAAGTTTGTAATTATGTAAAAAAAAAAAGCTTACTAAACATCTTAATAAACAAACTGTGACAAATAATGTAATTATTTCTAAAATCAAAGTTTCAAGAATAATACTTTTAATTATACATAGGCGTGCGGATAGTACGAGGGTGTAAAAACCGAAGTAAACATGCACTATAACGAATATAATCACTAGACCTAATTCGTAATAATGCAAAATTTTAAATCCACGTTTTCATTTAATTTAAAAGTTTTCATATGCATAGGCGTGCGTACTAAGACGGGGTACAAAATAAGTTGCATCAATAAAATTGCACAACGTGTTTCAAATGGTTAAAAAACTAGAAAAAATACTTTAGTTATACATAGGCGTACTTATAAAACGGGCAAGGAAGTATAAAATTATGGGAAAAAACTTACTTAACATATTAATAAAGCGCTTACTGTGTCAAGTATTTTAATAATTACGAAAATCAAAGATTCTAAAATAATTAATTTAATTATACATAGGCGTGCGGATAGTAAGAATGTAAAAATAGTAAAAATGTACAATAGTAAATACGGTCACCAGGCTTAATTGTTAACATGCCAAAATAGTACATCCACGTTTTTTTTTTTAATTTAAACATTTTAGTACACATAGGCGTGCGTAGAGGTATAAAATAATTCACAATATTAATAAAATTGCACAATGTGTTCCAAATGGTTTAAAAAACTAAAAAAAATATTTTAGTTACACATAGGCGTACTATAAAACCGGCAAGAGAGTATAAAATTATGAAACAAAAGGTTACTTAGCGTATTAAAACAGCACTTTTTATGTCAATTATTTTAATAATTTCGACAATCAAAGATTCTAAAATTAATTATACATAGCGTGCGGATAGTAAGAATATAAAAATAGTAAAACTGTACGATAATGAATATAGTCACCAGACTTTTATTGTTAATATGTCAAAATAGTTCATTCACATTTTTTTTAATTTAAACGTTTTCAAATACATAGGCGTGCGTATAAACGGATGTATAAAATAATTTATATTATTAAAATTGTGCAGTGTTTCAAATGGTTTAAAAAGCTAAATAAAATTTTTAGTTATACATAGGCGTAGTTATAAAACGAGCAAGAGAGTATAAAATTATGAAGCAAAAGCTTACTTAGCGTATTAAAACAGCACATATTGTGTCAAATATTTTAATAACTTCGAAATCAAACATTATAAAATACTAATTTTAATTATACATTGGCGTGCGAAAAGTAAGAGGATGTAAAAACTGAGGTAAAAATATACAATAATGACTACCGCCCAATTGTTAATCAATCAAAAATGTAGATTTTACTAATTTAAAAGTTTTTATACACATAGGCGTGCGTAAAAACGTAGGTATAAAAAACTTTCGTCACGAAAATTGCACAATACCGAGCACAATACGTAGTTAAAAAAATTAATTTCGAAAATCAAATATTCTAAAATAATAATTTTTATTATACATAGGCGTGCGGTTAGTACTAGGATGTAAAAACCGAGATAAAAATTTACAATAATGAATACAGTCACTAGGCCTAATTGTTAATAGGTCACAAATGTAGATCCCGTTTTTTTAATTTTAAAGTTTCCATACACATACTCGTGCGTAGAAACCGAGATATAAAATAATTTAGTTCAATTTAATTAAATGGTTACAAAAATATTTTAGTTATACATAGGCGTATGTATAAAACGGGCAAGGGAACATAAAATTATGTAAAATGCACACTTAACAATTATTAATAAGCGCTTCCAATATCAAATATTTTAAAATGTTCGAAAATCAAATATTCTAAAATAATAATTTTTATTATACATAGGCGTGCGGATAGTAAGAGGATGTAAAAACTAAGGTAAAAATGAACGATACTGGCTTAATTGTTAACATGGCAAAATATTAATTTAGCGTTTTTTTTTTTCATTTAAAGGCTTTCAAACACACAGGCGTGCGTATTGACAGAAGATATAAAATATTTTAAATGAATAAAATTTCACAAACTGTTTCAAATGGTTTAAAAAAACTGCAAAAAAATATTTGTTATACATAGGCGTACGATCAAAACAGAGAGTATAATATTACAAAAAAAACCATAGTTGGCATCTTAATAAAACACAAATTTTGTTAAATATTTTAATAATTTCTAAAAACTAAGATGGAAACAGTTTAGATCCAAGGTTTTATTTGATTTAAAAGTTTTTATCACAGATGCGTGCGCATTAATAAGCATCAAAAAATAATGTACCTACTCAAATTGAACTTATTGTTAAACACACTGTGACAAATAATGTAATTATTTCTAAAATCAAAGTTTCAAGAATAATACTTTTAATTATACATAGGCGTACGGATAGTACGAGGGTGTAAACACCGAAGTAAACATGCACTATAGCGAATATAATCACCAGACCTAATTGGTAATAAAGCAAAATTTTAAATCCACGTTTTCATTTAATTCAAAAGTTTTCATATGCATAGGCGTGCGTACTAACACGGGGTACAAAATAAGTTGCATCAATAAAATTGCACAACGTGTTTCAAATGGTTAAAAAACTAGAAAAAATACTTTAGTTATACATAGGCGTACTTATAAAACGGGCAAGGAAGTATAACATTCTGGGAAAAAACATACTTAACATATTAATAAACGGCTTACTGTGTCAAGTATTTTAATAATTACGAAAATCAAAGATTCTAAAATAATTAATTTAATTATACATAGGCGTGCGGATAGTAAGAATGTAAAAATAGTAAAAATGTACAAAAGTGAATACGGTCACCAGGCTTAATTGTTAATATGCCAAAATAGTACATCCACGTTTTTTTTTTAATTTAAACGTTTTAGTACACATAGGCGTGCGTAGGGGTATACAATAATTCACAATATTAATAAAATTGCACAATGTGTTCCAAATGGTTTAAAAAACTAAAAAAAATATTTTAGTTATACATAGGCGTGCTATAAAACCGGCAAGAGGGTATAAAATTATGAAACAAAAGGTCACTTAGCGTATTAAAACAGCACTTTTGTGTCAATTATTTTAATAATTTCGAAAATCAAAGATTCTAAAATTAATTATACATAGCGTGCGGATAGTAAGAATATAAAAATAGTAAAACTGTACGATAATGAATACAGTCACCAGACTTTTATTGTTAATATGTCAAAATAGGACATTCACATTTTTTTTAATTTAAACGTTTTCATATACATAGGCGTGCGTATAGACGGATGTATAAAATAATTTATATTATTAAAATTGTGCAGTGTTTCAAATGGTTTAAAAAGCTAAACAAAATTTTTAGTTATACATAGGCGTAGTTATAAAACGAGCAAGAGAGTATAAAATTATGAAACAAAAGCTTACTTAGCGTATTAAAACAGCACATATTGTGTCAAATATGTTAATAATTTCGAAATCAAACATTCTAACATACTAATTTTAATTATACATTGGCGTGCGGAAAGTAAGAGGATGTAAAAACTGAGGTAAAAATATACAATACTGACTACCGCGCAATGGTTAATAAATCAAAAATGTAGATTTTTTTTAATTTAAAAGTTTTCATACACATAGGCGTGCGTAAAAACGGAGGTATAAAAAATTTTTGTCAACAAAATTGCACAATACCGAGCACAGTACGTAGTTAAAAAATTAGAAAATATATTTTAGTTAGGTACACATAGGCGGACAAAAGAGTACAAAATTATGGAAAAAAGCACGATTAACATATTAATAACAGTTTTTGTGTCAAGCATTTTATTGATTTCGAAAATCTAATATTCTAAAATGATAATTTTAATTACACATAGGCGCTCGGATAGTGTAATGATGCAACAACCGAGGTAAAAATGTGTACGATA
This sequence comes from Vesta saturnalis, assembly GCA_036346205.1. NCBI lineage: Eukaryota > Metazoa > Arthropoda > Insecta > Coleoptera > Lampyridae > Vesta > Vesta saturnalis. Next base: position 1,018,235 of record JARFJB010001486.1, on the reverse strand, counting down.
ATGAATACCCTCACTAGGCATAATTTTTAATATGTAGGAAATGTAGGTTCAAGTTTTTTTTTTAATTTACGTCAACGAAATTGCACACTGTTTTAGAAGGGTAAAAATACTACAAAACAGATTTTAGTTATACATTGGCGTAGGTATAAAACGGACAACAGAGTAGATTATTATGGAAAAAAGCATACTTTACATACTAATAAGCTAAATAAAGCGCTTTTTGTGTCAAATATTTTAATAATTTTGAAAATTAAATATTCTAAAATAATAATTTTAATTATACAGAGGCGCGCGGAGTGCAAGAGGATATGAAACCCGAGATAAAAACGTACGGTAAGGAATACAGTCATAAACCTAATTATAATATGTCAAAAATGTATATCCACGTTATTTGTTAATTTAAAAGTTTTCAACGCATAGGCGTGCTTATAAACGGAGGTTTCTTCACAATGTCAACAAAATTGCACAGTGCGTTTCAAATGAAAAACTACAAAAATATTTTAGTTATACATAAGCATACGTATAAAACCGGCAAGGGAGTATAAGACTAAAAATAAAAGGCATACTTAACATATTAAAGCAGTACTTTTTGTGTCAAATATTTTAATAATTTCTAAAATCAAATATTCTAAAATAATACTTTTTATTATACATAGGCGTGCGGTTAGTAATAGGAGTAAAAACCGAGATAAAAATTTACAATAATGAATACAGTCACTAGGCCTAATTGTTAATAGGTCACAAATGTAGATCCCGTTTTTTTAAATTTTAAAGTTTTCATACACATACTCGTGCATAGAAACGGAGATATAAAATAATTTAATTAAATTTAATTAAATAAATAATGAAATGGTTACAAAAATATTTTAGTTATATATAGGCATATATATATATATATATATATATATATATATATATATATATATATATATATATAAAACGGGCAAGGGAACATAAAATTATGTAAAATGCATACTTAACAATTATTAATAAGCGCTTCCAATGAGGATGTAAAAACCGAGATAAAAATGTATGATAATGAATACAGTTCCCAGGTCTAATTCTTAATATGTCAAAAACGTAGATTCAAGTTTTTTAAATTTAAAATTGCCAATGGTTAAAAAACTACAATAAATTCTTTAGTTATCCATAAACGTACTTATAAAACGAACAAGAAAGTATAAAATTATGAAAAAAACATATTTAACATATCAATAACGCACTTACTACGCTAAATATTTTAATAAATTCGGAAATCAAAGATTCGAAAAATAATAATTTTAATTATACATAAGCCTGCGGATAGTAAAAGGATGTATAAACCAAGGTAAAAAGGTATGATAATGAACACAGTTACAAGGCCTAATTGTCTAATTGCTTAGTTTGTCCAAAATGTAGATCCACGTTTTCATACACATAGGCGTACTTATAAACGGGAATATAAAATAATTTACAACATCAATAAAATTGCACAATCAAATAGTCAAAAATCAACTATTTTAGATATGAAATTTGAAGTATTTAAAAAATTAGTGATATCCCAGGAAACCTCATATGACCGTAAAGTTAAATATGGAAATCAAAATGTTATAATGTACAGGATGTTTCACTTAAAATTATCGAGCGAATGGTCAGGTTTGGTACTTACATAACACAATGTATAATGGAAAATAATTGTATGCCGTACAGGACTTTCGTACGAACATATTTTGTAGAGCTATACAAGAAGGTCAAAATCTAGACTTACCCTGAATAAACGTTCAAACATAATTGATTATTGTTACGGATGCTACAAACCAAGCCCTATGTTCATAATTCCAAAGGCGTTATTTTTTTAAACGAATGAAAATATTTCGAATTTGATTACTTAACAATTAACAATAACATGTTGATTAGATATTGTCGTATAACTACTTGTTTTTTTTATTATATATTCCCTCCATGCGTTTTTAATCCAAAATGTTATGTAGGCTGTACAGGAATTGTGATAAAGTAGAAAGCGAAGTTTCACTAGCCATAAACACTCACTAACAAGCAAAACGAGAGTAACAGTAAATTCCTTCCAGAACTTTCTAACATGACTAACATTGGCGAAGAAGTCATGTTACAATTGTTAAAAGACCTTGACTTATTATTTAACTGGATTTGGAAACAATTATGTCCTGCCATCGATTTTAAAGCAAACAAACCTTGCTATTCTGGAAGAATATGCAAAGAAGATCTTAAAGTACTGCTGAATGCTGAGCAAAAAAAAAAGAATTCTTTGAATTATAGGTATCATAATAACATAAACGTATTCAAAATTGTAGAGGGACACCGCCGGTTACTGCACACACTGGTAGAGCAATGTAAGAAGGTAACACACCGAGATCTAATGAGCAAAAGAAGATCTGACGCATTATTGAATAGTAACGACTCTGGTAGGAACAAAAAGAAGAGAACTCATAATGCTACAAATTCAGAGACTGATCAACAGATGCATGAAACCGAGAATGAGACTCAACTAAATACCTTTCAAATTGATGACCAACATGTAAAAAGAACAATCGAACACATCAGAAACAGTAAAAAACTACCAAATTAAGTTTACTTTACTCGACGATAACGTAAAAAGAGACAGTTTGCAGGAATTGCATAATTTAAAAGTTGAAATTAAAAATAATTGCGCTGATGTGACTTGTCCAAAGTGTCAGTTTATTTTTAAATCATTTCACCAGAAAAACAGAGAATAGTACATTAAAAATTTACACACACATACAGAATGAAGAATGTGATTTTGCAAGTGAATCCAGTCTGACATCAGATGCATCAATTAACATTCCTGGACAAAACTCGCGGAAATTGTGTTTACACAAGCGAACACTTCGAAAATCAGTTCAGTAATAGCATCTGACATTGCTATTTCTAAGGTCTGTTCAGATGTAAGTAAATTAATGGGCGACCCTTGGAATGATCCAGGATGTCAAACTTTTATGCAAGATCCTGTTGTCAGAAACAATTCCATAAATAAACATGACACTCTTCTTAATAGAGAAAAGACACCAGAGAACATCAGCAAAACGCTTAAAAGAAGAGAACGATCCTTTACAGCAAAGTGCTTGACACCTGATTACAAACAATTAAAGTTGACAGATTTTTATAAAGCTTATAAGTATATCGAACAAAATATTAATAACAATTCCCTTACATTGAATGAATTTTCAGCTTCTCATAATATTATCTAAGATTCCTTGAAAGAAACTAATCAATCTAATAGTCGCATTGTCGGCCCTACCCCTTTTTTAGAATTCTTAAAAGATGCAGCCTCACAGAGTGGTAATAAGGGGTCAAAATTGAAATGTGGCAACAAATTTAGTGATGAATATAAACAATTTTGTTATATTTTCCTCACAGCTGGTCGCAAAGTAACAAAAAAATTATATAATTATGCGCTCACAAAATCTGCAAAAAAAATTTTGTGCTTATTTAGTTTAGTAGGAAAAAATATTTTTGTGTGTGGGGGGGGGGGGCGAGTGGACAGCAGTGCGCTCTTATATGAAGATGATTTCGATTTTTGCGCTTCGACCCTTAAAGGCTTTCCACTTGGGCAAATGTCGAAATTTGTATATAACTCGTTAAAATTGCTAATTTGAGAAAATTAATCATACACAATTGGTTTTGATTTATGCGCTCTTATATGAAGATGATTTCGATTTTTGCGCTTCAACCCTTAAGGGCGTTTCTCTTGGGCAAATGTCGAAATTTGTATATTACTCGTTAAAAATTGCTAATTTGAGAAAATTAATCATACCCAATTGGTTTTTGATTTATGCGCTCTTATATGAAGATGATTTCGATTTTTGCGCTGCAATCTTTTTGGATCAGAGAACATGTTTTTGCCTGAAAATGTTTTGGCTAGATGGAAATATGTAATAACAGAAGCAAAAAAAAAATGGTATTACTGTGGACGGCTTTCCTCAGGCGGAGACATGAGATGCTTGAGGGCAATGAAAATGATTTCCGGGTTGCCATTGCAATCTATTCCAATGGATTCTTCAAAAATACCATACCACCTATATTTTCAGGTAGACAAATCTTACACTTTGTTTTTGTAGTGTTTTAAATTTTAACTGTCACCCCTGTGGGTCAAAAAATAATTGCACCGTATTGCACTTATCAACATTCCAGGAAAATTTTGACGTAATCAAACCAGTTGCAATTCAAGATATATCGAATATTTCCCTTATGCATAATTTACTCCTATACAGCAATGCAACTTCGTTAGGATTACAGCAATAATCCCATTGAAAGTCATGAATTACAGCGGTAATTCAACTGCAATGACGTCATACTCAACTACCATAGTAACAGAGCTATTATTGTCATAAATAAGAAACATTTGTCAAACACTGACAGCCACGTTAAAACATTTAAGTTAAGTTTATTGTAAAGATAAAATGATTTCGTAAAATTTCGTGAGAAACCATAGCAGTATTGAAAAGGGTGTTCCGACGAATACAGTGAAAAATCAGGCAATTATTTGGACGCAAGTATTGTTCGTTTTCTAAATTTTGTTCCATGCTTGGTCATTAAAAATTTTTGTCGTTTCTTAAATTTAAATTTTTAATTAATTAAATAAAGGTTTTGTTTATTTTTATTAAATTTTGTAACCTTTTTACATAATTAACTAAAGTTTGGTTATTTTGCTTATATATATATATATATATATATATATATATATATATATATATATATACAGGGTGTCCAACTCTTTTCACAAAAGAAAACTGCAGATTCTAGAGCTGATTTTATATCGATTTAACGTAAATTACCTTAATACAAAAATACCTCCTAAGAGAGCTGGAGCTCTTCGAAGATGGCGCCCTAACATCGGTTTAATTCAAATATCTTCAAAATGATTTCCTTTAAAATTTAAATGATAGCGTTCTACGTTTCCTATGTACTAGTCATTGATCGTGTTTGACGGAAAATCTTTTCGCACGGTTGATTGCTCCATAACCATAGTACAAGTAGTTTGCAATTGTCATTTATTCTGAATTTTGCATAGACCATGGGTATTTAAATCTACACACGTAGGTATTTAACGTAAACCAATTTTTACCTAGAGTATATGAGAGACGTTCTCTATCTCTCCATATGCGCAAAAAAAAGATGAATACCATATTAAATACACTCTTTGCTTAATATTGAAAGATTTGTCACAACATGTGCGTGGATTTAGGAAAATCATCAATGATGTTGTCTAGATGCGTTTTCATATATAATACCACCAGTGCCTCCAAAATTATCGATAATCCGGGAAATAGCGGTATTTCCTGGAAACTGCATGAACTGGTTTTCTGTTGGTTAAAAGTTAAAAAAGACCGACTCTTCTTTTAACCAACAGAGAAAGCCAACGAAAACGGTTTCCTTAAACGAAACAACGCTCTTGGAAGATGGCGCCCAAACATCGGTTTAATTCAAATATCTTCAAAATGGTTTCCCTTTAAATGATAGCATTCTGTACATTTATTTAGTGGAATATGCCCATTCGTATGGCGTGCATATGATTTTTTAGTTGTACTCATAAGTGGCTTGTTTGTGCGGGGCATTGGACATTGTTATTTATAAGTTTTTTTGTTTTTCAAAATTTCGCAATTTTAACATAAAATTTTTAAAAATTTCGATTTCTTCATAAAAGAATGGTACTTTTGTCTGAAGTCGCTACAACGCACCGTTTTCGAAATAAATCGATTTGAACTTTTCATGTGTTAATCATACTTTTATAAAATTAACTAACGAATTCATTTACAATTATGAAAGATGGCTATGGAAAATAAACAAAATAACAAATTGCGTGAATGTCAAACTGCTCTCATCCCATAAATTCATTTTGATTTAGATAGTAAGAAATAAAGTCGGGTAAATATAATCGTTTTTAATACAAAAAAATGTTGCTGACACAATTAATGATAAAAAAAAATCAAAATGACAACTGAACGCATGAAACAAAACTGAATCTACAAAAGATGCTCCACATGGCGACCATGTAAAGATATGTAAAGATAAAAATTCCCCTATTGTTCCTAAATTCGTCGTAGGCATCCTGAATTCTTCTCCAAACCTGATCGCGTGTTTATATTGGTTGGGAATAAACCATTGATTTTAGATATCCCCAAACACAAAAAACGCAAGGATTTAAATCTGGAGGCCTTGCTGGCCAAGCGACCGGACCGCCTCTTCCTCCATCGCTCTCGGTAATTAAAAAAAGAAGTGAGCTGGACAACCATCATATAAAAACCACAAGTTCCGCCGAATATTCAGATTAATATCATGTAATAAATCCGATAAAGTATTTTGTAGAAAGTTGAAATATTCTTCGCCATTTAAATGATTAGGCAATTCTACAGGTCCAAGCAAATTATCACCAAGAATACCTATCTATACAATGCTAAACCTTTCCTAATGTTTACTTTCCCTTACCGCACGAGGGTTTTCATCAACATAGGAGTAATAGTGTGCATTGTGCTTTTGTAAAAGCGCCTTCATCACAAAACAAAATATTAGAAAAAAAATCTTGGTCTTGATTCTCTTTATTTTGCATCCAATTGGAAAAATCAACAAGAGCAGGAATATCACCTCCTTGCAAGGCCTGGACTTTTTTGAAATGAGAAGGATACAATGATACACACAGAAGATTTTGACACATTGGGATAGATTGCAGCCCACCTTCTTACGCTTATTTCGGGATTGTACTCAATTTCCATTAAAATATCATCCTGATATTCTTCCCAAGTCTTCCCGTTTCATTATTTTTAGGAACTACCGATCCTGTTTCCCTAATTCTTTGATAAAGAAGCGTAAATGATTTAGGAGCAGAATGTCTTCTACCTGGAAATTTATCTGCATATCTACGTGCTGCTGCCCGAGCGTTGCATTGCATTTCGCCGTACACTAAATGCATATCAGTATATTCTACGTTACTACACGCAACCATACTAACGATATTCAACTTTTTGTATTTACGGCAATGTAACTGAACAATAAAAAATCTTTCACTTAAAACTTATTTGACACTTTAGCCTCAACTAGTATCTGTAATACTAGTTACTTTGACATTCACGCAATTATTATTTTGTTTATTTTCCATAGCCATCTTTCATAATTGTAAATGAATTCGTTAGTTAATTTTATAAAAGTATGATTAACACACGAAAAGTTCAAATCGACTTATTTCGAAAGCGTCGTAGCGGCTTCAGACAAGAGTCTTTTATGAAAAAAACTTTAGAACCACGATACGAGCGTTGTCACCACAATTTCGTAAATCTGTTTATACCACCGACTATTAATAAAAGTCTACTAACAAACAAACGGGGAAATTTTTCGAAAACATGGAAACTATACAGATTGATTACCGTACGTGAAATGTAATTTTTTTCAATTTTTTCAACCCTGTATATTTTTTCCCATTTCCATCCTCCGTGAAAAGTAGAAACTAATCGATAATAGGTTTCATAGCCATACGACGGACCCTTCTTGAGATATTGACGCTTTATTTGAAAATATTGACTACAGAAGAACAATTAAAACAAAATCAAGAGCAAATAACAAGATACAGATGGCAAATAAATTCTTTAACTGATAGGTGAGCTTTACATGTTTTCGAAAAATTTCCCAGTTTGTTTGTTAGTAGGCTATTATTAATAGTCGGTGGTATAAACAGATTTATAAAATCGTGGTGACAACGCTCGCATCGTGGTTCCAAAGTTAACTCTATTTTGGTACTAAAGTGACGATATCTGCAGAACGGTTAGTGATACAGATACAAATTTCTATACTTTTATTCCAAATGTAACAGTGGATCCAAAAATACAGGGTGTTCCATTAAAAAATCACAGGTTTGGGTTGGCATGTTTTTGTCAATCACCCTGTATATAACTAAATATTTTTAGAATGTAGGTCCAATCATGGTGTATTACCACACCAAAATTGGTTATGATATCTCTAATAGTTAAGGAGGAATCCTTGTATACATACACGACGCGAAATAATATACCGTCAAAATGTAAATATTCAGATTTCAATAAAAAGGGTAGTTTACTCTCGAGCCTAATAGGGGTTGAGGGTAGTTTTCGAAGAAACGGCCGGGGTACACAATCTAAAACTATATATTTCGTCGGTACATATTATGCCGCATCGCATGTGCAAGTAGCCATTGATTCTGATGATAGGAAGAAGTAGCTTACTCTTGAGCCCATAGGGGTCGAGGGTAGTTTTCAAAGGAAAGGCAGGGGTACAAAATCTAAAACTTTATATTTTGTCGGTACATATCATGCCGTGTCGCATGTGCAAGTAGCGATTGATTCTGCTGATAGGAAAGAGTAGTTTACTCTTGAGCCTAATAGGTAGGTGGTGACAACGCTCGCATCGTGGTTCCAAAGTTAACTCTATTTTGGTACTAAAGTGACGATATCTGCTGAACGGTTAGTGATACAGATACAAATTTCTATACTTTTATTCCAAATGTAACAGTGGATCCAAAAATACAGGGTGTTCCATTAAAAAATCACAGGTTTGGGTTGGCATGTTTTTGTCAATCACCCTGTATATAACTAAATATTTTTAGAATGTAGGTCCAATCATGGTGTATTACCACACCAAAATTGGTTATGATATCTCTAATAGTTAAGGAGGAATCCTTGTATACATACACGACGCGAAATAATATACCGTCAAAATGTAAATATTCAGATTTCAATAAAAAGGGTAGTTTACTCTCGAGCCTAATAGGGGTTGAGGGTAGTTTTCGAAGAAACGGCCGGGGTACACAATCTAAAACTATATATTTCGTCGGTACATATTATGCCGCATCGCATGTGCAAGTAGCCATTGATTCTGATGATAGGAAAGAGTAGCTTACTCTTGAGCCCATAGGGGTCGAGGGTAGTTTTCAAAGGAAAGGCAGGGGTACAAAATCTAAAACTTTATATTTTGTCGGTACATATCATGCCGTGTCGCATGTGCAAGTAGCGATTGATTCTGCTGATAGGAAAGAGTAGTTTACTCTTGAGCCTAATAGGTAGGTGTCGAGGGTAGTTTTCGGAGGAACGACGGGAGTACAAAATTTAAAACTTTATATGTTGTCGGTACAGATTACGCCGCGTCGCATGTGCAAGTAGTGATTGATTCTGCTGATAGCAAAGAGTAGTTTACTCTTGAGCCTAATAGGTGTCGAGGGTAGTTTTTGAAGAAATGGCGGGGGTACAAAATCCAAAACTTTATATTTTGTCGGTACATATCATGCCGTGTCGCATGTGCAAGTAGCGATTGATTCTGCTGATAGGAAAGAGTAGTTTACTCTTGAGCCTAATAGGTAGGTGTCGAGGGTAGTTTTCCAAGAAACGGCGGGGGTACAAAATCGAAAACTTTATGTTTTGTCGGTACATATTATGCCGCGTCGCATGTGTAAGTAGCGATTGATTCTGCTCATAGGAAAGAGTAGTTTGTACTAATGGTACAAATTAGTAAAAAATAAGTACTAAAAAATGTGATAGTTTTCGTTTGATTCTGCACATTTGGTCTTGCTAGCTTAAAAGACTGATAGAATTAGATATTATCAACCAGATTATAAACCATTTAATTTAGGACAATCGTCTCTAGGGAAGTTACTTTTAACTTAAATTTAACAGGAGATGGATAAAACTGCTCTAAGGCATACTTTTTTTTTTATTATGTGTTAATTTTTCATTCTTTTCAAGGTGTGATACAACAAGAGCGATACAACAAAAGAAAACAAAAATAAAAAGAAAACCGCGAAAATAGCTGCAGCCAGTTCTGATTCAAACGCAAGCGCAGAATACGAGTCTTGCAGCGAAATGGAATGTGAAGATGTGGTAGAACTTGATGAAGATTTACTTAAAATTGATACTAAAGAAATTCTAATAAATTTAGAAAAATACTATGCCGTACAATATGACACATTGGAAGAATCGTGAGCATTTTGGGCTACAAAACTACTAAAAGCAAATTTTTAAAGACCGAACAAGATGATAATGTTTGGCCAAAAAATGAGGACGGCCAAACAGTGGAACAAACATTCATTGTTTACGGCTAAATTCAACTCACTGTTTCAAACTTAAAAAAAAATAAAGACAAGTGTTCCAAAATACACAATTGTTGCTTTTTGTACTTGTGAATAGTTTACATCCATGACTACAGTACCCAACACCATTCATATTCATCGGAATTGCCCGTAGCTTTACCGCAATCCTTGAAATCGCTATTATTACCTTAAATTCACTGGAATCCAGGGTTGATAAAAATCATGATTAAAAAAATCAAAAATCGATGATTTTTTTAAGTAAGTTCACGTTTACACTTCAAAACCTTTTCATGCAGACAATTTTTCAAGCCAGACAGTAGGAGTATTAAACTCACTATAAAATTACTAGAACTGCAACAAACAAGATAAGGTAAACAAACGCCATTCATTTATTGTGCTGATGCATTTTTATTAAAGAATATAAATTATTAAATTAAAATAATCTTTATTCTTTACTTTTGAAATTGTGATGATTCAAATAGTTATATTATATTTAATTTAGCAGAAGTCTTTTTCTATACTCACCTTACAAATTTAGGTCAGCTTTTTCATTTACTGCATACTGCATGTGGGGCCATAAATCTTATTTCTATTGAATATACAACAATGAAAATGTGTTTTTATTTTGAAGCATTTCGAAATTTAGGATAGTTTCACTTGCACTTGCATTTACGTAACTAAACACCTTTATACATTACGATTTTAGTAGATTTTATGCTTCCCCTAGTCTTATTAGCAGATATTACTTAAGAATCTCACAAATTTTTATTTGATAGGCATTTAAACGCGGGTAACATGTTTAATATAAGTTTCTACTTTTTTAATAAAATCTATTTATTAAACTTTGCAACTCTAGCAGGTAGGAATAGTACAGATAGGAAGCAAAACGTGAAAATTTTGTTCATGCAGTTTTGCGAGTTTGGGGAGTTGTTGAAACTTGTAAAAACTGACAGAAAATGCTCAGCTATATAAATAATACGCACTTATTCTAGTTAGTAAAATTTTTGGTTCTGTAGGTAATCTAACAAGACATTTGAAGCCATGACAAGCCGGGACTGAAAGGAATTTAGTATTTGGCAACATTTTTTAAAAAAGAAATGTGGTTGGCAAACTAGGTTACAGAGCAGTGTGTAAAAAGTGTGGTAAAGAATTGCAAAGTCTAGTGGACAGACTAAAATGTCACTGGGAAGTCTGTGAAACTAAAACTAGCGATATCATTGATGCTGAAACTCTTCATGGTGATTGTCAGTCAGAGCCTGGAACTAGCCAGAATGAAATTATCCAGTTGGAAAATAAACAGAGAAGCGAGAACTGTGAAAAGGGAAGTGTAGGTGTAAGTGAAAATAGTGTAAGTAGCGGATATTTGGATTCTTTTGCTGCGCGAACTGGACAAGATAAGAAGAAAGAATTGGACAGACAAATAGCCAAAGCCGTTTACGCAACTAATTGCAGTTTTAGAACGATAGAAAATAAGGAAATTCCGTCTAGATTCAGTTATCGTCAACGCCCCTGAATGAAAGATTTGAGGAAGAGAAATCTAAATTTTTTAAGAAGTTTTTTGGACAGTCTGTTTGCATGTCCTTGGTCCAATGTACATAATGAGCCGATAATCTGTGTCGTTTTGATAGCAGATGATGCAAACAGTGTTCTCTTGGAAAGCATAAATTGGCCATTAATTCAATAAATAAGTGTAAAAATGAATATCACTGTAAAGTTACCAGTATCGTGACAAATAATGCGGCCAACGTGGTCAGTATGAAGAAAAAAATTTCTGGGTCATTCAGTTATCCTATAATTACATAAGGTAAAGGCACCAGTGTTCGACAGTGCACGAGTACTCGACACTTCTCCTCAATTAGGGGACATGTTCAAATTTCTGCATAATTCCCTGCCAGAACGAAAAAATGATCTCTCTGGCAACCCTGTAAAACTTCTTGAAGGTCACAATTTTAGTTTAGCGGCAATAAAATGCCGCGTGTTATATCGAGCACGTGAATTACGTTTTTTCTAAGGAAATTTGTTAAGGTCAGAATATGATAAAATAGGTTGTTGTTTTTTAAATAGTTAAACTATGTGAATAAAATGTTGTATAAAGTATTCTAGGGTTTTAAAATACATGTTTTTGGTAAAATTTCGTTGCTTTGTTTCATTCTAACCTAAATGTTAGGGATGTCAATTACTGGCATATATTCTCCAGTATTCGGCATTACTTGTCGATTACTGGAGTATTATGCGGCTCCACTGTTCGACATTAATGCTTTCTCTTTGCAATTGACTAATATATATATATATATATATATATATATATATATATATTTACTTTACAGAATCATGCCGCCTAAATTCAATTATAACAGAGAGCAAATGGATTCTGCCCTTGAGACAATTTCACGCGGAATGCCTGTTGCAACTACCGCTAAAACATTTAATGTACCCAGAACAACTCTTCTTAACAGAACATCAGGGCGAACACCTAAAGTCAGAAAAATGGGCTCATCTTCAATACTGGCTAGTACTGAGGAAGAAATATTGGTAAACTGGATACTTCTCTTATCCCAAAAAGACCCACCCGTAACAAAGGATGAAGTTCTCGACAGTGTCCAAATGATTATAAGACTAAGCAAGAGAAATTCTCAATTTACTGATGGATGATCAGGAAAAAATGGTTTGCCTCGTTCCTTAAAAGGAAACCACAACTAACGACTCGTGTAACGCAAAACTTAACGCCAGCAAGAGAAAGTGTTACAGAGAAGCAGTTAAAACGATGGTTTGAAGAGATTCGTGAATATCTGTGTTGCGATAATCTCCTCGAGGTTACCTAAGACCCAATCCGCGTTCTCAACGCAGACGAAAGTGCCTTTTTTCTGCAACCAAAAGCTGACAAAAGTTCTTGCCGGGAAGGGAGAAAAATCGGTTTATATAGCTAGAACAAACGACGACAAAGAAAATCTTACGGTCCTTCTTATAGCTAATGGACAAGGAGACTTCGCACCACCCATGATTATTTTTAAATACGAGGGATTTCCCAGTTCCATATCGTCAGTAATGAACCAAGATTGGCCGTTCCGAAACAGGATGGATGGATGGTGCTACATTCTATGAATATGTAACTAACGTCTTCGTGCCCTAGTTAGATAAGAACAATATTCAAAGACCAATAATACTATTTATTGATAGGCATGTCTCTCATTTAGCCTACAATTTATCGCAGTATTGCAAACAAGAACCGATAGAGATAATTGCCTTGTACCCTAATTCGGCCCATCTCATTCAACCAATGGACGTTGCAGTGTTTAAACCTTTGAAAGGGTACTGAAAAAAATCAGTAAGGCAATTCCATGTTGACAACGATGGATCAAAATTAAGAAAAGAAAACTTTCTTAAATTACTTGAGTCTGCTTTGTCATTAGTGTCCAAGGAAACGGTGCAAAACGGGTTTAAATAAAAATGCGGTAAAAATCGATAAGATAAAGTAAAAACAACAATTACATGTGTTAGAAGAATTGATACCAGACGACAGAATGATCCTTTTTAAACAGGTTGAAGAAAAGGGAGAGTGGAATGGAAGGATTGAGGACAAATCTTTGTTTGAAATATGGAGAAAGGTAAAAAATGACATAGGAACTGAAGCAGAAGTAAAATCAAAACAAAAACCCAATCAAGAACTCAAAGACAATGAAAAAGAAAAAGCAAGTAATAATAAATTAGTTATCCATTCCATTCAAATTTTACACCCGAGTCTAAATTTCAACACCCCTTTACCTCACAAACCAACTACAATTGAAAACATTACAAAAGTTCATGCAATAGAAAAGAAAAACCATGAAGCTCCACTAAAAGAAAATCCTGGTTGCAGTTATGCATTTCAATCTGGATCCTCTTATTTACCTGACGGTAACAAAAGCTCTAACAACATAGTCTAAATTCAGCCAGAATGTTCCAACGCCATTTAAAAAAGCATTATTTTGGCATAGCACATTAGAAAGTGTAAAAAAAAGAGAAGTAAGGAAAAGATCCCGTCGGCAATTACGTCAAAAGCGTGGCAGGAATACCACGAAAAAAAAGAAGCTGAAAAAAAAGGAAACTTGAAGAAAAGGAAAATATAGAAAAGGCAAGAGAAGCAAAAAGAAATCAGAAAAGCAAATTGGTGGGAAAACGAGCAGAAAAAAGAGAAATATTTCGTACGAGACAAGTAATGAAGAGAAAGACTGGATGGAAAGCGGAAATAGCTTAGATGATGTATCGGAAATAGAAACTGCCCAGGACGAAGATCTACATCTAGACGAAGATTAAGATAGCGACTCTTTGCCTCTGATAAACTATGTGTATAATGTTGGTGATTTTTTTGTTGGTAATGTTTTTGGGTGGAACCCGCAAAAACATCTAATATCGATATGCTTGTGTTGTTAAAAAAAAAATTAAAAAATGGAGAAATTGAAATTATGTCCTTAAAGTTAACACATTAACGATGATAAGACAGTATATCGAATGGTCGATAGTGATGTCTCTGTTATCAAAGTGGAAGAGATATTGAAGAAATTACCACATCCTTTGAAACAAAGTGTTGGAGATAGGCTTAAATACGTTTTTCCTAAAAGCTTAAACTTTTTTGAATATTAAGACCCCATTTTGTCATTTAATGTTTTAAATAAAAAAATATAATTATCTAATTCTTTTTTTATTCTATAAATTATGTCGATAACTGGTAAAAGGGTGTCGATTACTGGTGCCTTTACATTATGGTTGTTCGGCGCACTTGTTTGGTTTGCTCTGCAAAGCATTGCAGGTAAAAGAACATATAGTACAAACTGTGAAATACTTCAGAAATACCCATGTGCCAAATGGTTGGTATAAAGAAAAAGGGGGCAAGAAATTGGTCTTACCTCAAGATGTTGCATGGAATACACTTTCAGATTGTCTTGAGATCTGTGTAAATGAATGGCCGAAATTGTTATTAATATGTGAAGAGCATAAAGAAGAAATTGATTCAGTGATTTTTAAAAAAGTTTCAGATATGTTGGATCCTACAATAAATATAAGCAAAGAATATCCATTACAAGCTGAAAAAAAGAGAGATGCTTTAGATATTCTTTCCCAATATTTTGCAGACACAGGATTATTACCATTACTAATTAAGTAGAAAGGAAAGGAAAGGTCACGTATTTCATTCCCTCACCAAGTGGGAGGGCGGGCTGCTCGAGCTTTCCGAGCTCCTTCAGCCACAATCATGGATTCCCAGAATACATACATACATTACGTATATATGTATGGTGGGATTAAGGATGGGTGTGGTCAGGATAGGATCGGAAGGAACGGAGTTAGGGTTCTGAGGGGGGAAATACTAGCCCAGAATTCGCCTAAGCAGCCGCACATGGTGTGCATATACGCAGTGACCATGCCGCTACATGTGTATGAGAAAAACCCTCTGAAAAAGCCTCATACAAGGTAGACGGTAACGGGAATCGAACCCATTACCTCCCGAATGCTAGGCAGGTCGTGTCACCACTACGCTACCAGCTCGGTCTAATTAAGCTGGAAGCCAAGTCAGACCCTTTTCACAAAACTATGTTGTTGGATGAAATAATAAAAAATGTAACAACAGTACAGTGGTGGAGATCCCAAGAAGATGTTCCAGAAATTAAGCACGTGCTGCCTATAGTGATTTCTGTTTTGTGTGCCTGTGCATCCTCTGCTGATATCGAGAGGATGTTTTCTACCCATGGATTCATACATTCAGATATAAGAAACAGACCTGGCGGTGACAAAGCAGTTAAACTAGTATTTCAATTTAAGCATTATAACACTTAGGTTATAGACGTTCAGCAATATTTAGTATATTTAAATACAGTTCTCTTTTTGTATTAAAACATTTTTTAATGGTTTTATTTTTGCAAAAAGCAGTTGAATACTGATTTTTTTTCGATTATTATAATAAATAATAAATATTACCACATAAAAATGCAAGAAATACATTTTTAAGTGTTGAGCCCCCTTTTCTAAACTAAATTAATCACGATTTCTATAAAAAATCATGCTGATTAAAATCATAATTTCAATCGAGATTTTAATCATCTAAATCCCTAGAGATTGCGATGTAATCTGCGCAGTCGGTAGGTGATTACAAAAACACTGCGATTGCCGCTATATATATATATATATATATATATATATATATATATATATATATATATATATATATATAGTGTGTCCAAAATTGGTCTGTGCAGTATTGCTATCTTGGAAACTATAAGAGATCGAAAGACGGTTAAATGGAGAAAGTATCAGAGAATTTTGAGCCCACTAAAATGCCATTTTGAAATCAAGGCTATCTCAAATATTTTTCAAAATATTCGAAAAACACTGAAAATCGACAATTTTTATTTTTAGCTATATCTCTTTTATTTGAACAGATATAAAAAAATAAATTACACATTGCCATTACCACTTTTTATCCTCTATTGATTGGTGGCAGAAAAAAATTAATCCGACGTTTCGTCGATTAGAGACCATCATCAACTTTATTTTTTCATATGGGGCGGAAATTACCTAATGGTATAAAATGATTCCTTTTTTAATTCTAAATCCAACTATGTATAACACTTAATAATAATTCAACGTTTTGACCCTCATTCTTATTTTCAAATATTTCTTTTTTTTTTAAAAAATACCAAAGCAAATTATTCTGCAAATGTACATTTATTTCAACTTATAATTCATAATAGGACGTTTCGACTCTTCAAAAGTATCATCAAGTAGGTAATCTCTTATGAACAGATAACTACTTATTTTTATAGGAGTGAAACACCCCTCAACCGTATGTCAATTAAAATGATATAAAATAGTATAAAAACTACAATATAAAAGGAAACTGTGCGGATACAACGACAAACACAATAATTCAAACTAAAAAAAAAAAAAATCGACCACAGAAGCGCACGTGAGTTACGGCAAGGATAAGAATAATCAAAAATGCGTTGGTAGGAATTGAATTAAAAAAATTAAGCTCATAAACGTTGTGAATTGCAAGCATGCGAAAGTCGATAAAAAAACGCTGGCAAAACCGAAAAGGTCACTTCTTAAATATTTCAAATAAATTATAAAAAACAAATTAAAATTTAAAACCTAGGTACAGCCGTAAGTGAATACAAATTATATACAGGGTGTCCTGAAAAGAATGGGCCATACATTAACTGGAGATTATTTACGTTAAAATAAGCCGTTTTGACTAAATTTAGCTTAGTCCAAAAGTTGATACTAACGGAGATACAGTGTCGAAAAAATAAATCACATTTCCTTTAATATCTTTCGACTACTTCCAGCTAACTTCATGAATTTTCTTATACGGGGGTTTTTTGGGATAAGAAACTCAAATTTATTATCAATTTCGCTGTATCTTCTAGAGGACGCCACCGGCGACCATTCTGAAACCTTTAAACCGTTACAACTTTTTTGTTCCACCCTGTATGTTATTTTGGACTAGAAAAATCTCTTTCCCTGTCTTTTCTAGTTAAGAAAGGTATACCTTATTGAAGTCGCTAGGGCCAACGGTTTCCGAGAAAAACGCATCTAAAAGTGATGATGCATACAAATTATCTAAAAGTAAAGTTAGTTTATTGACGTATTTGACTGCTATCCACAAACACAAAGAAATAACACTTCCGATAACACTAAATGGACGTACATCATTACTTTTAGATGCGTTTTTCTCGGAAACCGTTGACTCTAGTAACTTCAATAAGCTAAACCCGAGGGGTTAATACGTTGTAAAAAATATGTACAAAAGATTTCCATTCTAAATGATTTCCAATGATTTACAGTGGTTTCCAAATGATTTCCGGTGATTTCCATTGATTTCCACTGATTTCCACTGATTTCCAGTGATTTCCATACGATAGCCAGTGATCTCCAAACGATTTCCAATGATTTCCATATGCTTTCCAGTGATTTCCGGCCTCTTTTCTAACTTAAAAAATTCACGAACAGATGTATTCAAAACAAAAGCAAATACTTCTTTAACAAAAGATGGTATAAATTGGAACTGAGTTCCAATTTTTTAAGACAGATTTATGATTTATCGACCGCATTGCTCGAATTGGTTAGCTAGAAGTAGAGGTATGCGCCTGTGCAACTTTTTTAGTATGGCAAAATTTTGCTAATTCGCTAAAATATGTAAAAGATGTAGTGGTATGTCTTCATTTTTTTAAAGAAGTAGTGATACGGCATACCACTGCATACCCCCTCAAATCGAGCACTGATCGACCGTAAAGCGAGATGACTGCTTCTTCAGGACTGTGCTACACTAGTAAATTGGTGTTATTTTGCTCCTACATGCTTACTTGTGTCATACCGTAAAGGTACAACTGTTCATCTTCCAGCTACTTATTTATGTAAGTATAAACTAAATGTCAACCAAGTCCCGGAAGCCATCATGAATGATCCAGCCATGTACCACCCTTAAAGCTACTAAATTTTCGATACTTTACATGCAACTGAGCGTTGCGTGGTGGACAGGTGCCTAAACTTTATTTATCGATCCAGCGGGTTTTAGAGATACTAACTTACTAAAAATCATGGTTGTATTTCTCAAGACGCCCAATACGCCATGGCTTAGGGCGACAAGTTTTCAGGGGCGGCAAAATTCGTAAAAAGTTGACTTACAAGTGAATTATTTTTTTTGGACAAATAATCTATTTTTTATACTTTTGTATTAATGAAAAATTTCGTTTAACACTACAACACCAAGTACAACACCGATATTGCATTTTCTTTAGCTTAATCGTTCTGCATGCTCAAAGTTTTCACCAAGAGGCGGCAAGAAAAACCTTGGCGTAGGGCGGCAAAATGTTAAATCCGTCCCTGCTGAAAATGTTGAATATACCGAAAACTTTCAAAACTAGCATTTCTAAATTTTGAGGCAAAACTATGAAAAACGATCTTCCAAGTCATCGCATAATTTTTAGGTGCTCAAAATCATGTTACAAGCTGGATTTAGACAAAGTCGGAATTAACTGAATTTGTTAACTGGTATTTCTCGAGGCTAAATCCTCCTTGTCACATGATTTTGAGCAAGGATTATTATCTTAAGTAATCTCAATTTCATGCGATGATTTTGGAAATCAAACTGTATATCTTTGGCTCAAAAAATGCAGAAATACGAAAAATTCGATTTTGCCTAAATCCACTTTGTAACATGATTTTGAGTAGTCTAAAAATTATGCATTGATTTTCAGGGCCGTTTTTCACAGTTTTTTCCTCAAAAAAATACAGAAATACAAATTTTGAAATTTTTCAGTACAGAGGTGTTCACCGTAATAACTGAACTTTTACACAATTTACCTTTTATAGTGGATACCACCGTACATTCAGCATTTTCAGTAAATTAGTGGTAATACCTACGAGTTCTGTTGCTAGCTAAGAATTTTTCGATTCAAACTGTTTTCTTTTTTTGTATTTTTTTCTCATCACCTTGTTTTTATTCACTTTTCTAAATGTACATCGCAGGCTGCATGGGGGGCGGTGCCCACGAAAACTGCAGAATAATATTTTTGAGAAGAATTGTCACAAGATTACAACATCTATTACTAAATGCGAAAAAAATCTTCAATCTAAGTTGAGTTCCCTATCTTAAAACATTTATGAGCCTTTAAGAACGTAGATGATCATGCGTACTGCAATACCTTTCGCAGGTCCATTTTACCGACGGGCCCAAATTCCGCTCAGCCATTGTTTCGCCTTTCGCCCGACACTAACTTCATTTTTGTAGACTTGACAACGTTGCAGTTTCCAAATATAAGTTTTATACAAATTATTAGTATAATTAAAGGCGTACTCTACAATTTCTGTTTGGGATGGGGGTTTTGCCCTCCCCCCATACCCCCAAAATTTTCAAAAATCAGGCAGCAGGCCATAAGTCAGGAAAAAGGCGCGACAGGAAGAAGTATAAGTAGAAAATGTAAAACTAGTGTGATGCGCATATTATTTGTTTACATTGATATTTTATTTTATTTTTTTTCAAAATAAACTTTTTTATAAAATATGTAGTTATGTACTGACAATGCCATGCTACTACGCTGAAAAGGTTTATATATATATATATATATATATATATATATATATATATATATATATATATATATATAGTGCGTAGCATTACTGCGTCGAAGA
Source organism: Vesta saturnalis (assembly GCA_036346205.1). Classification (NCBI taxonomy): domain Eukaryota; kingdom Metazoa; phylum Arthropoda; class Insecta; order Coleoptera; family Lampyridae; genus Vesta; species Vesta saturnalis. The sequence goes on along the minus strand of JARFJB010001486.1, from coordinate 997,990 downwards.
ACGATATATCCGTTATTAAAGGAGATATCAAAAAAAGTTATTTACAAAAATTATAGGCAACTTTAAACTTCACATTATAAAATTATTTTCGTATTTACAGGGTGTTACATATTACCAGGGTGAACCAAACATCCCTTTTTTAGAATGGGACACTCTATATATCACTTCAAATTTAGATTAAGCTCCCCCATACTTCCAATATAGGGTTTCATTACGTTATACAGGGTATTTCAAAAGTTATGGTCAATTGTACACGAAAATCATTCTCATTTCAACGTCCTGTATACTTTAGAGAGAACAACCTAACAATATTTTTTCCAGGCATAACTTTTTGACATTGGTACAGTGTTACGAGAAAGCGCTATTTTTTATCATTGCACCAATTAAATATAGAGCAACACATGATTTTGTCAATTTTTCCAAATGAATCATCCTGTATTTTATTTTAAAAAGTGAAAATACACTTTATGTTCTTTCACTTTTATTAACCACTCCCTGTACCTAAAATCGTTAATTACTGAGATATTTTCAATTTAATAACAGAAATAGATTTTTTTTAATTTTTATTAAAAGAAGTTAGCCGTGAACAAATAAAAGTGTGACAAATTATTATAAAAAATTTAAAAAACATCGGTTATTACGACAAAATTCTTATAAAATTAATCACGGCTAACTTGTTGTAATAGAAATTCAAAAAAAAAATCTCTTTCTATTATTAAATTGAAAATATCTCAGAAATTAACGATTTTAGCTATAGGGAGTGCTTAATAAAAATGAAAGAACATAAAGTGTATTTTCACTTTTTAAAATAAAATACAGATGATTCATTTGAAAAAATTGACAAAATCGAATTTTGGCTCGCTCTATATTCAATTAGTGCAATAATAAAGAAATCGCACTTTCTCGTAACACTGTACCAATGTCAAAAAGTTATGCCTGGAAAAAACATGTTTTATTGTTAAACTAAATACTACTAAAGATATCCCTAAATCACAAAAATATTATAACAGGGTGGGAGGATGAAAAACGAAGAATCCAAAGTTCACTTTTTCTCATTAATTTCGTTCTAATTCTGTTGTAACACTTCATTAACTCCCAAAAACTCATAGATGACCTGCGTGCTACGTTACAAAGGACAATGTTTTTGGCAGAAAATTCTTTAAACCATGAGTACTGAAATTTTATTTAGGTACATTTCATCCTTAGAACAAGTGAGTAATCATTGAATTTCACATTCATCCTATATAAAATGCGAAGAGTATATTATATAAAGCGTATATTAATTATGTAAAAAAAGTAGTAAAAAGTACCCATAAATCCCTTGAAATACCGACACTGTGAACAGAAGTGCCTACCGCGCTTGTTCAGTTTTAAACCCTCTTTTTTATATTATAATTTGAAACCGTAACAAGATTGGTTGAATAAATGAATGATCACCAAGTAAATTGCAGTAATTTTCAAGCAATTTCCAGTAATTTGCAGCGATTTCCAATGATTTCCAAATGATTTTCAAGTGATTTCTAAAAGCATGTACGAAAGATTTCCATATCGGTTAACCCATCGGCTATAACTAGAAAAGACAGGGAAAGAGATTTTTCTAGTCCAAAATAACATACAGGGTGGAACAAGAAAGTTGTAACGGTTTAAAGGGTTCAAAATGGTCGCCGTTGGCTTCCTCGTAGAAGATACTACGAAATTTATAATAAATTTCTTATCCCAAAAAACTCCCCTATAAAAAAATTCATAAAATTAACTGGAAGTAGTAGAAAGATATTAAAGGAAATGTGATTTATTTTTTCGACTTTGGCACCTTGTAACTCTGTTAGTACTGATCAACTTTTGGATAACATAAATTTAGTCAAATCGGCTTATTTTAACGTAAATCATCTCCAGTTAACGTATTCTTTTCAGGACACCCTGTATAATAATATAAAAGACTACAACAAAAAAGGAAACTGCGCGGATACAGCGAGAAACAGGCCGATAATTGCACGCGAATTGCGATAAGGATAAGAATAATAAAAATAGGTAGGTATGAATATTATATATATATATATATATATATATATATATATGGTCATTGCTGAGCCCGTAGCATATATAAACCGTACTCTCTTGAGCCCGGAAAAAGCCCGGGGTCGCGCTCAACAAGGTACCCATGTGTATATCATCAAAATATGATTGTATAGGCATCAAAACGTGTAAATCCGAAAATTAGGTCGGGCCTCATAATGTCCGTTTATACCTCCACTATATACAGAATAGTTCTGAGGAGGCCGCTTCAGAGGTCGCTTTTATATACAAACTCTCGATCTTCACGAACCGTACATTGTGTGGCCCAGCATGTGGAAACGTTTGGATTAGCATTTAATAGAAAAACATGTACAAAGTATTCTTTTTGCACATCTTTAAAATATTGGCAATCTTTACGTGCCCTACGGGTATGTATGTGCATATTTTTAATATGGTGCTTCTCGAATAACAAATTATTAAGTTACTGTAATCAAAATAGTATATTATACACCTAGGTTGAGAAGTGAGCCATTATTAACCGAGCAATTTTAAACCGAGGTGTATACAGATTTTTTTTTACTGCTTGAGGATAAAACTGTTAAAATTGTAATTTGATTGAATTAGTACTTGAATATTATTATGTTATTTTCTATCCACTTTCAAAATATCAGGTAGACTGGGCATTATTTGTCAAACTATCAAAGAAAAACTAAAACTGACAAAATGACAAATTACATAATTCATTATTAACCCATAACGGTTACTTGTAACTAATAATGTTAATTCTGTTAATACCGGAAATGCCGGAATACACATGATTTTTCATAATTGCACAATTAACTATAACTTTCAATATGTTTAGTTAATTGTGCAGTTAATTAGCAATTTCTATCTTGTCAAATTTTCCGGTTTGTTTTTTTTTTCTTAGAGTTATGAGTTTTGTTTCATTCATTAAAAATAAATAAAATCATTATTTAGTAAATAATGGCGATTTCTCAGGTTAGTAATAAAAAAATTTATTTATCAGTTCGACTTTTTTTATAAATTATAAACAAACGCTTTAACTACAACCCAGTTCCTTCCAGAATACAATGAAGAATATTTCATTATAAATTGCTCAACTTCGTTTTTTTAGGTGGAATTTTATTTTTAATATGGTGGCTGAAATGTTTCTTGATCTATTGTTTTTGTTCTTCCGTCCACCGTGCCCTGATAATTTTTTGCTTCTTTTTTGGCGGTTCAACATCTGCTGAAAATGTGCAAACAATAAAATACAAAATAAGTAAATGTTTATAAATTATACCCGAGTCACTTTCACAGCTTGAATAGGAATTAGGCTTCTTTTTTGATTTAGTTGAATCTGTTATTTTACTTCCTTTGGATGTTTTGGCTAAAATGAAGAAACTATATTAAGTTATCAAAGGGAATTACAAAGACACATACTTAGGTCACTTCCACTGCTTGTGTCGCAATTAAATATTTTAGATGCTTTTCTGATTTTGATATTTGATTTACGTGAGTTAGATGCTTGGGCTAAAATACGAAACAACACAATGAAATACAATGAAAAAATGGATCTGATAGTACATACCACCGTGAGTAGTACACCGGCACTAGACGCCATCTTGGATTTTGACGTCACTTCCGGTTTTACACGCCCACGTGGAGGACCGCATTTTCCAGCCTTATTTTTACTCGCTTACGTGTAGGACGTATTTTTTCACCCCTATTTTTTACATACCCACGTGTGAGACCGTATTTTCAACCCTTTTCATCCCTAATTATTTTTTACATACACCTACGTGTGAGACCGTATTTTCAACCCTTTCTTTTCGAGGGTCAACCCTAATTATTTTATCCGCTTACGTATAGGGCGTGTATTTTTATCCCTATTTTTTTACACACCCACGTGTAGGACGTGTTTTTTCACCCTATTTTATGACAACTCACGTATAGGACGCGTATTTTCTACCCTATGGGTCAACCCTAATTAGAGCCTTTCTGTACTTGCGCACGTGAGGGGCAGATGTAGGCCTTAGGGCTGGGGGCTGGAGCTGCTCTTGGGATAAGTCTTAGAGTTGGACCTGAAGCTGGTCTTGGGGGATTGGTCCTGGACCTGGACTTGGGGTTGGTCTTAGGGTTATTTTTGATGGTATTAAGGTCCTTCTGGCTATATTAAGAGCAGTGCCCCTTAACCCCCGTAACACTTTCATACTTATTATCAAAAAAGTCCCAAATTTAAAATTTGTGATAAAAATGAGCTACATACTTAAATCTAGTATTCCTTGTTCGTGGTCACCATGGAAACCAAATAATTGAGAATTGAAATAAAGAAAAATATTTGAAAAAGTTACTGCAAAAAATTATAAAAATTGATAATTTTGATTCAAAAGTCATTTTTGCCAAATAGAAATTTTCTAAGACATTTTTTTCAAATTCGATATACGACATAAGTGTAAAAAATTAATACTTTAATATCTTTTAAGGTTTACAGAAAGCGAACACATACTGATAGATTTCTTCATAAATTATCCAACCAGCATCTACGTCAGAAAATTTGTATAATTAAATCTTTAGTAGATCGAGCAAAACGAATTTGTGATTCTAAATTTTTAAAACATGAATATAAATATTTAACAAAATCCTTACAAGGTAATAGCTATTCACTTATTGATAGGACTGAAAAAATCTTAATTAAATATGGTGTTAGCATTATTTCTAACCTACAAGAAAAATTAAAGAACATTTAAGGTCACCTAAAGATATTTCAAATCCATTGTCATCTTTCGGAGTGTATATTGTTCATGTGGAAAAGTATACATTGGAACCACAAAACGTAATTTTGATACAAGACATAAAGAACATATGAGATTTTGTAGATTAAGTCAACCAGAGAAGCTGATCATCCCTTAAATAATTTAAATCATGATATCTAATTTGACAATATGGAAATATTACCAATACAAACACATTATTAGGTTCGTTTAGAACGTGAAGCTATTGAAAAATATACAAGTTTCCGTTTAAATAAGCTTTGCCGTCGTATAATTAAAAAAAAAAGGGTATGATGATACGTCTTGACTTGAGTTTTAATTTTAGCTTTTAGTGTCTCATCAAATTTTGTTCAATTTGTTTCTTGGTGGACATTTTTCATTATTAGCCTTCGACTGTTGGAGAGTGTTATGATTTGCCATCTTAAAGACAGTTTAACAACACTTAATCTTTTAATTCTCTAGTAACTCTTTACTAAAATTGTATTCTATAGTTGGCTTTATACGTTTTCCAAACTGTTATTTTAATAGCAGGTTTGTGTTTATGTTTTAATTTTTCAAATTTCACAAAATTGTTTTGAACATCTTTAACAATTTTATTAGAAAATACTACTACTGGCGAAGATAACTGTAGGTGTTACCGAAATATTTAGATAGATTGTATATAGAAACACACTAAATAAAAAATCCAAATAAGATAAGTATTTTAATATGTATAATAATGGTAAAAGTTTACATTTTCATATTCCGCTATTTTCTGTTTGAAATTTTTCTTACAGTATATTAGCTTGTCAATACATAAAAAAAGTGTAATCCGCCGATATATAATTAAAAATAAGGAAAAAGAGAGAATAATAAGTGCATATCTATATAAAATAGCTAGAAAATATCGACAACGCTGCCGGGATTCACAACGTACGGATAACATAAAATCGGGCCACACCACGTTTTGTATATTAGCGCGGGGTGTCGGGCTCAGTAGGGACCTGTTGCTATACCGGGCTCAGTAAGATACCGTTTATAACTATATATATATATATATATATATATATATATATATATATATATATATATATATATATATATATATATATTCAAAATTACTTTTTAATTCAAAAATGCTTAGTATTCATAAACGTATGTGATAAAGGCCATATTATAAAAAAAACAAAATAAAACGCTAGTAAAATCTTAAATATTTCAAATTAAAATTTAATTTAAAATGAAATAAAGACGATATTACAGAAAAACAAAAAAAAACTAGTAAAACCAAGCCCTTATATTTAAAATAAATTATAAAAAACAAATTAAATTTAAAAACTATAGTCGAATGTGAATAAAAATGATATAAAACAATATAAAAAACTACAATAAAAAAGGAATCTGCCCAGATACAGCAAGAGACATATTGATAATTCAACAAAAAAAGGGTACATAGTGCACGTAAATTTCTGCAAGAACAAGAATAATAAAATATGCGTAAGCAGGAATGTTTAATATAAATACAAATAAATACTTTTCTAATTAAAAAAATTGTGAATTATGAGAAGCATGAGATAAAAACAATATATAAAAACAAAAAAAAAACGATGGTAAAATAAAATTACTTATAATTATTTCAAATAAATCATAAAAAACAAATTTAAATTTAAAAACTACAGTAGTAGAATGTGAGCACCTTCCCCACTCCACTGGTTTTGTGACCTGGGGGCACCTTGGTCGCCATTTTTTACTCGTCCACGTGTGTGGGAGGTTATTTCCCACCCTATTTTTGGCGGCTTCTTTTCGGTGGTCATTTTCAACCCCTTGATGGAATTTTCACCCTAATTAGAGCCCTTGTGGTTGTGTTAAGAACCATTTTGGTAGTTCACCTTTTTTTATGGTTTCTTTTCAGTGGTCATTTGCAACCCTTGGATGGAATTTTCATCCTAATTAGATCCTTTTGGTTGTGTTAAGAGCATTTTACAGTTCAGCCTCTGTAGAGTAGGCAAATGGACGCGCACGTGGGTTTGCATGTTTTAATGTTTGCGTGTTTTTGCCTTAGGGCGTTTTCGTGTTTACGTGTTTTCACGATTGCGTGTTTGCATGTTTTCGTGTTTGCATGTTTTTGCCTTAGGGCGATTTCGTGTTTGCATATTTTCGCGTTTGCGTGATTGCATGTTTTCGTGTTTGCATGTTTTAGTGTTTCAATGTTTGCGTGTTTTCGTGTTGCATGTTTTCGCGTTAGCGTGTTTTCGTGTTTGTGTGTTTGCATGTTTTCATGTTCGCGTGTTTTCGTGTTTGCGTGCTTGCATGCTTTCGTGTATGCGTGTTTACGTGTTTGCATATTCTCGTATTTGCGTGTTTGTCTGTTTGCATGTTTGCGTGTTTGTGTAATTGCAGGTTTTGCACGTGTGTCTGTGATTGTGACTGTGTCAGTCTTTGCGCCTGTGTCTGTGTATGTGGGTGTGTCTGTGTCTGTGTATGTGGGTGTGTCTGTGTCAGTGTTTGCATCTGTGGCGGTGTTTGCTTCTGTGTCTGCACCTGTATCTGTGCCTGTGTCTGTGCCTGTGCTTGTTCATGTGCTTGTACTTGTGCTTGTGTTAGCGCTTGCGCTTGTGCTTGTGATTGTGCTAGTTCCTGTGCTTGTGTATATGCTTGTGCTTGTGTAGGTTCTTGTGCTTGTAATTGTTCCTGTGCTTGTGTGTGCTTGTACTCGTGCTGGTTCTTGTGCTTGTTCCTGTGCTTGGGTTTGTGCTTGTGTTTGCGCTTGTGCTGGTTCTTGCGCTCGTAATTGTTCCTGTTCTCGTGTTTGTGCTTGTGCTGGTTCTTATGCTTGTGTTTATGTTTGTGCTTGTGCCCGCGCTGGTTCTCGTGTTCGTGCTCGTGCTTGTGTTTATGTTTTGTAAAACTAACTTTTATAGGAAACAATTTAGAATACAATACCCGATGCAGGACCAACCCCGAGTCTAACCCCAGAACAAACCCGATCTCCCAAGGCTAAAATACGACCCATACGTAGGCATTAAACTATGCGAAAAATGGCATTATACAAAATTACTTTGTTATACGTTATTGATATTAAGTTTGTTGTTGTATATGAGATTCCTCGAACGACAACTAGATTTAATTATGACCCATAATTAAAGCAAAAAGGATTGCGATACATTGTGACTCATAATTAAACCAAAATATATTGTATGTAACAGGGGGTTGAGACCCAGATGTCGATTAAAAGGTAAATAAATAAAAGCGACATTCATTCATTTTCGATGTTTACTATCGTTGTAAGCAGGTTAATCGATTAGTTAATTACACTTTTTATTTTTAAAGCAATTTCATTTAAACTATGTATAAATTTTCATACAGGTAAACGGTCACAATCTGTAGACGATAATTAAAAGACATCTAATAATAATTTAATAACAACAATTATGCAATCTCCTTTGATAAAATTCAATACGTGATCCTATTAAAATATTAATAACAAAATACATATTAAATAGTCGCGAAACCGTACATTCACATTGCATGACAACAGGGTAATTAACTGATTATGCAATACCATTAACTGTCTATTATCATTATAGAATTTAACACTGTATTTAAATCAAACGTATATGTTACCTTTATCTTGATTAGCTTCTTTTAATATCAAAAAATGATCCTACCGTTTATTAACCCTAAAAATAGGTAAATAAATACGACCCCACGTGCGCGTCCATTTGCCTACCCTACAGAGGCTGAACTGTAAAATGCTCTTAACACAACCAAAAGGGTCTAATTAGGATGAAAATTCCATCTAAGGGTTGAAAATGACCGCTGAAAAGAAACTATAAAAAAAGGTGAACTACCAAAATGGTTCTTCACACAACCAAAAGGGCTCTAGTTAGGGTGAAAATTCCATCAAGAGGTTGGAAATGACCACCGAAAAGAAGCCGCCAAAAATAGGGTGGGAAATATCCCCCCACACACGTGGACGAGTAAAAAATGGCGACCAAGGTGCCCCCAGGTCACAAAATAAGTGGAGTGGGGAAGGTGCCGCACTTCTACTTATGTTAATAAAAATGATATGTAATAGTAACTACAATAAAAAAGGAATCTGCCCAGATACAGCAAGAGACATATTGATAATTCAACAAAAAAAAAGGGTACATAGCGCACGTAAATTACGGCAAGAGCAAGAATAATAAAATATGCGTAAGTAGGAATATTTAAAATAAATGCAAATAATTACTTTTCTAATTAAAAAAATTGTGAATTATGAGAAGCATGTGATAAAAACAATATTATATAAAAACAAAAAAAAAACGCTGGTAAAATAAAATTCCTTATAATTATTTCAAATAAATCATAAAAAACAAATTTACATTTAAAAACTACAGTAATATGTGAATAAAAATGATATGTAATAGTAACTACAATAAAAAAGGAATCTGCCCAGATACAGCAAGAGACATATTGATAATTCAACAAAAACAAGGGTACATAGCGCACGTAAATTACGGCAGAACAAGAATAATAAAATATGTGTAAGCAGGAATATTTCATATAAATACAAATAATTACTTTTCTAATTAAAAAAATTGTGAATTATGGGAAGCATGTGATAAAAACAATATTATATAAAAACAAAAAAAAAACGCTGGTAAAACCAAATTCCTTATAATTATTTCAAATAAATTGTAAAAAACAAATTTAAATTTAAAAACTACAGTTGTATGTAAATAAAAATGATATGTAATAGTAACTACAATAAAAAAAGGAATCGGCCCAGGTACAGCGAGAAACACATAAATAAAAATGCGTTGGTACGGATATTCCACATAAATTAAAAAAGTTACTCTTTAATTAAAAAAATTGTTTGGTATTCATAAATGTATGTGAATTATGAGAAGCATGTGATAAAGACGATATTGTAGAAAAACAAATACCTTATACATATTTCAAATGCGTTATAAAAAACAAATTTAAAAACCATAGCCGCATGTGGATTGTAAATAATTTAAAAAAAAAATAAAGACGATATAGAAAAACAAAAAAATGATAGTAACACAAAGTACCTACCCTATATACTTCAAATAAATTATAAAAACCGAATTAAATTTAAAAACTATAGCCGTATGTGAATAAAAATAATATAAAACAGTATAAAAAATTACAATAAACTGCGCATATTGATAATGCAAAAAATTGGGTACATAAGCGCGCGTAAATTACGACAAAAACAACAATAATAAAGTATGCGTAAGTAGGAATATTTCATATACGTACAGGCAGTCCCAAATTCGAGGGCAAGCATGGGGATCTCGCTTATTATAAGAGATAGGATATAGGTTTAAATTCGGCACTTTTGCTAAATTCGAAGCCGAGTAATAATCTAGAAAGAAATTTGAGCTAACTCGAATAGATTTGGTTTTATGCTCAAAAAACTAAAAATTTCGATTTTCGTTTTTCGCGAAACCTTATTATTAGGAATTTTCAAAATTCGATTAAACATTATTAAGGCACCTTTTTTACGCACAATACTAATACGGCATTAAAAATATTATGTGACGTTTCGTTTATTCTGAACCATCATCAGGTTTATTTTTTCTTATGGGGGTTAAGATATATTTTTATGTCGTTGGATGGAGAATGTTATGCTGATTTTAGGAATATATAAGGTAAGTACACTTATTATGGGCCATGTATCTGTAACGGGCCACTACATTTAAACAGAAAAAAATAAAGTCCCCACCCTCAACCAGTAGGCAACGAACAGCGAACTACAAGTATAAACCTGTAGGGAACATGAGAATAATGTTTAACGGTCAGTTCTATTCTGTGATTCGAAGTGTATGCGTCTAAATTTTTTAGTGTATTGTAATTGTGATTGTGTCTGGTACTGTTGCACGATTTGATAAGAGGTAAGTTTTTTTAAATAATACGTATTTTTAAAATTAAAGCTTGTATAATAGATTTAATAATTCGTAAACAATATTATCTTTACAGCGGATAAAGAATTAATGTTGCATTACACAAAAACAAAATTTCAGTACATAATGGGGTAGCCCAACATAGGAACAAAAATTGTTGAAGTGTTCCTAAATTGGTCCACCAGCCCAAATTAAAACTTTTCAAAAGCTTTATATACCTTCTCTATACATTCCTCTATTATTACCAATTCGATTTTTATAAATAAATGTTTGATGAGTCACCTAGCTCCAATAATGGGCCCTCGGCCCAACGTAGGAGCTATATCTAGGCCCGTTACAGGGGCATGAAAGTCTGTTAACTATTATAATTAAGTAACTGGTTAATGGTTCAAATAAGAATATTACTATTTCTTTTAGCATCATGGACGAGCACAAGTCTTATAGGAACCATTCCAAGGGGAATGTTACAGCAGCTTTAGATGATATGAAGAAAGGCATGAGTCTACGAATGGAATCAAAAAAATATGATATACCAAGGGCAACTTTAACAAGGGAAAGTAAAGAGGGTGCAGTCTTGGCTACCAAAATGGGACCACCGACCATTTTTACTGCCGAACAAGAAGTGATATTGTGCAACTCGGTAAAAACCATGGCTAAAGCAGGTTTTCCAATCAACAAAGAAAGTTTCTTGTTCAGTGTGGGGAAATTGGCGCAGAAGCTCAATATTACTTTCCGTGGCAATGCAAGACCTGGCAGAAAATCGTACGAAAAATTTAAACAACGGCATTCAGAACTTTCAGAACGTGAAAGCCAAAACTTAACTGTCCAACGAAGAGCAGTTACTCAGCTTCATCTTACTACCTGGTTTGCAGAAGTTTGGGAGTACATTAAACAGGAAAAAATTGAAGACATATTCAATGATGAAGAGAGAAACCGAATATATAACTGCGACGAGACAACCTTTTTTTTAAACCCCAAACCAGGAAAGGTACTAGCTGAGAGGTGCCGTTTATACTAAAACCGTTTATACATCAGCGGGGGCGGATGAAAAGTTTAATATGACTGTGCTACTCACTGCTAATGCAGCCGGTGATCTCGCTCCTCCTATGATAGTTTATAGGTCAGTATATATTGAATAGAATATGTAGTTACTGCGAAATTTTTTCGTTCAGACTTTTAGTTAATTTTTCTTTTATATTTCAGATACTCAAGAATACCACCGTCAATTTCCTCATCAATGCCATCAAATTGGGCTATTGGGAAGTCGGAAAATGGATGGATGGCGCAAGAAACTTTTTTTGAATACATCTGTAATATTTTTGAGCCATGGCTCTCTGGAAATAATATTAAAAGACCAGTTATTTTGTTTATGGACGGACACGTATCACATCTTTCTTTACCGTTAACTACCTTTTGTATTGAAAAACAAATTGAGCTTGTGGCGCTATATCCAAATGCCACACATTTGATTCAGCCCATGGATGTAGCTGTTTTTCACACATTGAAAAACGAGTGGCGAAAAAGAGTGATGCAGTGGAGGATGGATAATGTAGTGTGCTTGATGACCTTAAAAAAGAGACCATAATTAACAGGTTCAAAGCGTATGGTCTGATGCCGTGGGATCCTACAAAAGTAAAAGTTTCTGGTAGAACCTCGCCATCAAGACAAACCACTAGTAGAACACCTGAAAGTGAGAAAGAAAAAGAAAATATAAGTTTTTTAAAAATATTGGAACAAAATATAGGTAAAGAAAAGATAGACCGCTTCAATGATAATATAGGTGATTGGCAAGGAGATGTTGAAGATACATCTTTATATAATATTTGGTTAAGGATTAAACATATTACCGTAGATTTCGAAGAGCCCATACCAACATCACTTTTCGGTGAAGCAGTCGAGGCGGAGGTAGTAAAGCAAGTTGCAACTCTACTAACTAATGAGAGAGATATCGCAGTTGCTGGGCCGTCGCGCACATCGACTACTACAGACCCATTACTACCTTCTCCATTTAAAAGAGTACTTATTTGGCCTACTCAGGAAACTAGTAACAAAGGAAAGAAACGGAAATTAGAAAAATTACCTGCTGTGGTTACCTCTCCGCAAATGATGGCCTATTATAAAAAAAAGGACGATTTGAAAAAGGCAAAAGCTGAAGAGATACAAAAAAGGAAAATGTTACGGGAGATGAAACGTAAAGAAGTTGAGGAAAAAAAAGGCGAAGAAACAGAAACCACCACCGTCACCTTCTTCATCTTCATCATCTTGTTCTGTGAGATATGCAGAGTCAGATGATTCTCCGTGGGTAGAAACCACAGATAACTCAGATTGGGAGGATGAATGCCATTTTGATGTCAAGGAAGGCGCCTTTTACATAATTAAATTTATGGGTGGTAAAAGGAGTACTACTACTTTTAAATACCTTTGTGTGCTACAAGAAAAAACCGCTGAAGGCTTAAAAGTACAGGCATTAAGGTCATGCAACCAAACGAAAACAGAATTTGTTCTAATTGACAATGACATTTCCTTAATCTCGAAAGACGAAATTGAATGTCTCGTTCCTCAACCAGAAATGAAAATTGTTGATAGGCAGTTAATATATGTTTTCAAGAAGCAATTAAATGTAATAGAGAAATAACTTCTTTTTTTATATAAAACTTTAAGATCATTAATCGATATAATATAATACATCTTCTTTTGTTCTTATACTTATTATCTAATAAAAATATTTCTTTTTTATAATTACTTATTTAACCGTAACCCTGTGAAACGGTAGTACCTAATAACAAGTTGTAATTGTAACTTGACTAGTTTTTGCATTGTAAATAGAGTGGCCCATTATTGGGGGGCCCATTATAAAATCTTATACAAAAATCCGGCGCAATTTAGGTTCAGTGAAATATTTTTAAAAAATATTTTTTTTAAACGAATGCTGTACAATATATTATAATCAATTTTAGAAAAAAGTACAAATAAAATAATATCTAGTAAAAATGTGGCCTCAATAAGTTAGGTAGAAACTAAGAAAAATCAATTTTTATGCTTAACCGGCCCATTACTAGTACATTTACCTAAACACTTTATGATTTGATCGGCTGCGAACTAAAATAACGAGAAAAATACGAAGAACAAGATTCCGCCTTCTTGGATCCAGCAAGGAATAATTACAGTAGTTCTACTTATTTAATTTGTTAAACTCGTTAGAACATCCAAAAAAATATAAAAACATTTAAACAATTTAAAAAAAAACATTAACAAACAACTCAAACAAGTATGTCTATGTAACACGGTCATAATACCGACAACGCAAATTTATCGATAGGTAACAACAAAATAATTACACAAACAAACGAATAAAAATTATTATAATAAATGTTCGAACAAGTTTCCTCCTTCTTGAATACAGTAACGAATTCTTCTTCTACAATTGTTTACGCTTCTTTGAATGGTTCGCCTGGGAATTTGACGAAGTTCATTAACAACCCTATTCTGGAGTTCTTCTATATTTTGCGGTGGCGTCTTATAAATCATATTTTTTAAATAGCCCCAGAGGAAGTAATCTAAAGGGGTTAAATCTGGACTTCTTGCTGGCCACCTAAGTGGTCCCCTATTTCCCATCCATTTATCAGGAAACTCGCCGTTAAGATATTCACTTATTATCGCAGCATTATGACGAGGAGCTCCGTCAATTTGCCACCAAAGAGTCCATCTTTCGTTTAGCGGAACATCATCCAAAAGGTCTGATATTTCGTGCGTTAGAAATGCGAGGTACCGTTGAGACGTTAGGATACCTTCGTAAATAATTGGCCCAAGGAGCCTATCCTTCCAGATTCAAACCCACACATTAAAGGACCGATGGCCTTGTCCTCGCATTTCCCTGTTACGAGTAATTCGTGAATTTTCAACGGACCAGTAGTGCTCGTTATTACGATTAAACATTCCATTAGTGATTAAAATAATAAAATGGAAAACGAAATTTAAAATCATTTTAACGTTTCGGTATTTACTTATACCATTTTCAAATAGTACATCATGCTATAAAGCTAATTACATTTTATAATGTACTTATATTAATAACATGACATTACAAATTTAAAGTTTACTTCAACGTCAAAGTTGTCAAAGCAACCTTAAATTTGGCATGTCATGTTGTACATTAAGGTGGTTTGTATTTATATATATACAGAGACTCCTTTATGTCCAGATCTGATAAATTACTGGCTCTGTCCAAGATTGTAAAGTCATCATGTGTGATGTTGTGGTTTTCTTCAATTTTATGTTTAAAGATAGCGGAATCAGGTATTGTTAGAGAACGCTTACCAAGTCGAGGAGTAATACCCAAGTATTCACATCTACGAACAGCAAAGTGACGACGGGTTTTACCGACGTAAGTAGCATTACAGCTACTACATTTAAATTTATAAATGATGTTCGAAGATATGTCATTTGGGAGTGCGTCTTTGACTCGAAAAAGAGAACCGATGCGTTCAATGGTTGTAAAGGCAATACGTAATTCAACTTTCGGAAGATATTTTTTAATGTGTTGTTTGAGGATACGACGTATTTGTAGGCTATGAAGACCTGTATAAGGGAGCTTTGTATATATAATATGTTTTTCTTCTCGGGGCTTAGTTGATGGATTAAGTTGTTTATTAAGAAATCGTCCAATGTATCTATCCATGAACCCTAGAGGAAAACCATTCTTCATGAAAATCGACTTGATCTTGTAAAATTCTTCATGGAGAAGATGGTAATTGGAACATAACATGTATGCACGGTGTAGTAATATATTTAAGAGACTAATTTTGTATTTATTAGGGACGAAACTGTCTATATTTTGATACAGTCCTGTGAATGTAGGTTTTCTGTAGATGGACGTAGAAAAGCCAGAATTCGTGCGAATTATGTTTATTCCCAAAAATGGTAAGACGTGATCTTTTCAATTTCATTTGTAAATTTGATGTTGGGGTGTTGTTGATTTAAATAATTTAGAAAATCCGTAATATGTTCTTGATGTTTAAATAATAAAATGTGTCATCAATGTATCTTCTGTATAGAAGGGGCTTGAATCTAGGAGGACAATTGGATAACCATTGTTTTTCATGGAAATTTAGAAAAGCGTTCGCAAATGTTGGACCTAGAGGATTTCCCATTGCTACTCCGTCAATCTGTTGGTATAGGGTTCATGGATAGATACATTGGACGATTTCTTAATAAACAACTTAATCCATCAACTAAGCCCCGAGAAGAAAAACATATTATATATACAAAGCTCCCTTATACAGGTCTTCATAGCCTACAAATACGTCGTATCCTCAAACAACACATTAAAAATATCTTCCGAAAGTTGAATTACGTATTGCCTTTACAACCATTGAACGCATCGGTTCTCTTTTTCGAGTCAAAGACGCACTCCCAAATGACATATCTTCGAACATCATTTATAAATTTAAATGTAGTAGCTGTAATGTACTTACGTCGGTAAAACCCGTCGTCACTTTGCTGTTCGTAGATGTGAACACTTGGTATTACTCCTCGACTTGGTAAGCGTTCTCTAACAATACCTGATTCCGCTATCTTTAAACATAGAATTGAAGAAAATCACAACATCACACATGATGACTTTACAATCTTGAACAGAGCCAGTAATTTATCAGATCTGGACATAAAGGAGTCTCTGTATATATATATAAATACAAACCACCCTTAAATGTACAACATGACATGCCAAATTTAAGGTTGCTTTGACAACTTTGACGTTGAAGTAAACTTTAAATTTGTAATGTCATGTTATTAATATAAGTACATTATAAAATGTAATTAGCTTTATAGCATGATGTACTATTTGAAAATGGTATAAGTAAATACCGAAACGTTAAAATGATTTTAAATTTCGTTTTTCCTTTTATTATTTTAATCAAGTTTAAAGGCAAGTTCTTATCCAGTTATTCCATTAGTGGAAAAATTGCACTCATCCGTCCAAATTATTTGATTGAGAAAGTTGCGATTTTCCAGCATTTTGGTATTAAGTTGGTTACAAAAATCCAACCGTCTCATATCGTTCCCAGGCCGAAGAGTTTGACTAACGTGTAACTTAAATGGTTTATAACGGTGTTGCTTTAACACTCGCCAAACTGTCGTTTTGGGCACTTCAATAGTTTGCTCTATTTCTCTGGTAGATGTTGAAGGATTTTCTTGAACCTAAGATGGATAACATAAAGTCATAACTCTCCAAAAAAAATGTCTGCTGAAATTAGCAGTGAAGTGAGTATAATACTAACAAATAGTACCTGATGTAATATTTCTTCTTCGGCATCTCTATCTAGTCTGCTACCATATGCATTTCGAGGTTTCTGGAAACATTCAAATTCTCGCAAATTTTGGTCTAATTTTAAAAAATATCTCTGGTTTGGTTGCTGCCTCTCCGGATATTCCTCTAAATATCTTTGTTCTGCTCTGACACTATTTCTATTGCAGCTCTAAAATATCCTTATCATGTCTCGTTTTTCTGAATTTGAAAACATTCTAAAGAAACTTGCAAATTTTAAAGCACTTACACGAAGGATCTTGCAGTTATTACCCTTTTTACAATTAGAAAATGACATGACTAAAGCCAACTCCTGAGTTTTGTTTGATTCATGGGTATCGTGATAATGTAATATTTAGTTTTTAATTTAAGAGTATTTTAATTCGCAGTCGATCAAACCATGAAGTGTTATATATTGCTTTTTATATATTGCTAAAATCAGCATAACATTCTCCATCCAACGCCATAAAAATATGTCTTAACCCCGATAAGAAAAAAACCTGATGATGGTTCAGAATAAACAAAACGTCGCATAATATTTTTAATACCGTATTAGTATTATGCGTAAAAAGTTGCCTTAATAATGTTTAATCGAGTTTTGAAAATTCCTAATAATAAGGTAGCCAAACGCGGAAAACAAAAATCGAAATTTTGAGTTTTTTGAGCATAAAACCAAATCCATTCGAGTTAGCTCAAATTCCTTTTCAGATTATTACTCGGCATCGAATTTAGCAAAAGTGCCGAATTTAAACCTATGTCCTATCTCTTATAATAAGCGAGATCCCCATGCTTGCCCTCGAATTTGGGACACCCTGTACTTATATGAAATATTACTACTTACGCATATTTTATTATTGTTGTTTTGGTCGTAATTTACGCGCGCTTATGTACCCAATTTTTTGCATTATCAATATGTATCTCACTGTATCTGCGCAGTTTATTGTAATTTTTATACTGTTTTATATTATTTTTATTCACATACGGCTATAGTTTTAAATTTAATTCGGTTTTATAATTTATTTGAAGTATATAGGGTACGTACTTTGTGTTACTATCATTTTTTTGTTTTTCTATATCGTCTTTATTTTTTTTTAAATTAATTACAATTCACATGCGGCTATGGTTTTAAATTTGTTTTTATAATGCATTTAGCAAAAGTGCCGAATTAAACCTATATCCTATCTCTTATAATAAACGAGATCCCCATGCTTGCCCTCGAATTTGGGACAGCCTGTACAAATGACTATTTTATAAAAAGAATTGTGAATTATGAGAAGCATGTGATAAAGACAATATTGTAGAAAAACAAAAAAAAAACGCTGGTAAAACCAAATATCTTATTAATACTTCAAATAAATCATAAAAAAACAAATTTAGATTTAAAAACTATAGTCGTATATGAATAAAAATTATATAAAAAATTACAATAAAATATCCGGTGTGGAACACCACACGACCGTCCAAACTACAAAACGGAAATTAAAAAAAAATGAAATAATTTTATAATTTTTTGGATAACTATGCAATTTCTTTTTTATACGGTCATAACGAAAATAGGCCACATTGTAGAAACAAAAACAAAAATTTGTCCGAATGACGTATAAAACTTCATGTCAGATAGAGATTAATAGACATAAATACAAGTTAACTTAAAAAAATTCCAGAGCCGCCCGCTTCTATAAGATATCAATAATACAGTCTAACTATTTTCATTGATGTTTAATTAGTTTTTAGACTTACCTTGCGTTATATTAAGAAATTTCGTAGAACATAATCAGGTCTAAGGTAAAGTACCATTTATTGACAGTATTATTTCTAACCCGCAATATTAAGAAAACCACAATTCATTAATTTGAATTAACCGCGTCAATAACTACCCTAAGGCATTAGGCAACACTGCTTTCTTTCATCTAAATTATTAACGACGCTATTTGTGTTCAATCCAAGTTCATATCAACAGGCGTCAATAAACCATAAAAATTACAGTGATTGTTAACTTATCCCTTAAGGTAAGTACTCCCATGCATTATTTTTTACCCCCTAAACATTTGTTGCATGGTTTTTAAATAAAAAACGCAAGTTTGTCGAAACTTGGAGGTTATTGTGGTGGCTTTCAATTTACCCCAATTTCGAGACCGGTTTAAAAACAGCAGTCAGTTACAGCGGCTGAAATCTCCGAAGAAGCACGAAGTATCAGTGGCGTGCATGTTGATAGCTCCAAACCCCCATATTATACCTCGGAAACGGTACATACTATCAAGTTGGAATTTTAATGTTAATTTTATCAATAACTATGGTTTCAAAAACTACAAGAATTTTCCCCCGCACTGCCATCTGAAGGGGTGATAATACCCACCCTGCATTTTATCTCGGAAACAGTACATACTATCAAGTTGAATTTATCAGGATAATTTCCCCAATAAATCTAGTTTTAAAGACTAAAAGAATTTTTCCCCGCACTGCCGTCTGAAAGGTTGATAATACCAACCCCCTTATTATATCTCGGAAGCGGTAAACACCATCAAGTTGGAATTTTCACGATAATTTTCTCAATAATTCGAATTTCAAAAACTAAAAGAATTTTCTACCGCACTTCCGTCGGAAGGGTTGATATCTACCCAGTATTTTATCTCGGAAATGATACATACTATCAAGTTAAATTTATCAGGATAATTTCTCCAACAACCCTTTAGACAACAGTGCGGGGGCAAATTCTTTTAGAGTTTTAAACTTGATTTATTGGGTAAATTATCATGATACATTCAATTTGATAGTATGTATCGTTTCCGAGATAAAATACAGGGGTAGTTATTATCAATCCTTCGGAAGGATGTGTGGGAGAAAATTCTTTAGTTTTTAAATAGAATTATTGAGAAAATACCAATTTGATAGCACGTACCGTTTAGGAGATATACTAGGGTGGTTGGTTGTTACATTCGTTACTTTTGCTGTACGATTAAGTAAATTTTTGCGATCTATTAAAATTTATGGATTACTCGTAGTTCTTTGAATTTTCTATTTTTCTAAAAATAATGACATTTCTCTAAGCTTATCTCTGTAGTTTCTTGAATATATTACGCTTCACAATTAAAAACATTTCTGTAGTGGTTGGGTAAACTTTTTGATGGTCACTTATAAGTTATATTTCAACTTCATGTGTTGGGAGTCACTGGTATATATCGGTTTGACATCCGGATATTTGACTTTTACTTTCACTTCCTGTTTGTTGTTTGACGAAAGAAAAGCCATTTTGTTGTTTCCTGAAAGAAAAATGTAAATTGCTGGACTTTATTTAGCCCATCGATGGTTATCGGTTTTATAACATTTTTCTAAATTTTGTGCCGAATCGCTATAATTAGTGGGTACAAACGATTTATATCGGGTATATATATATATATATATATATATATATATATATATATATATATATATATATATATAGGAAATACTAAAAGCAGACAATCGATCTGGTTCGATTGAAGAACTAAATCCATTAAGAAAATCATTAAAGCAATTAGCTAAAGGGGTTAGACTTAATCTCACAAATTTCTCTGTAACCACGAAGTAGTTTTTACACTTTAGATTCGCTGGTAAGAATGTAACAACCTACTTTAACGGTTGCTAGCTTTATTTTTATTTTAGGGGAAAGCAATTACTATTTAGCTGTTCGAGACAGTTATCAGCTGTTCGCATACTCGTACTTGACTGAATCCATTTCTGAACGTTACAATTAATACTTTTCTCATTCTCTACCTCATTGAAGGTAAGATTGATATTCGTGCTTTCATTGAGCTGTATGTATTTAATTTTAGAGGTACTTTTTGTACGCTATATAATATACTTTTCGTACACCATCTAAATATACTTGCTGTAAGCTATGTAAATATGGATATAGGTACGCTGTAGTACATTTGTATAATTCGTACATAGTTATACATACTGGCATTTGGCTGATGAAGTGTGATACTTATTACATAATTAGCAAGAGATTTGACTTCTAAGGGTGGAACACCTGTGAAATATTTGAAATTATAACTTTCCGACAGGCTGGGATATGAAATATAAGTTTTAAATCACTCATATTCAGGGTCTTTTGGATACCTTAATGCTTTGATTAATCTGTGACCAATCCTATAAGTTGTATAGACCTATGTACATGTTTGCGCTTTTCATGAAATTGCTTTGGGTAAAATTTTTGAGTATAAAAATTACCATGCCTATTGGTAATCTATGTATTTAAACACTGTTTTGTAAGAAACTGTGTAACTGGATGCATTCAGCTCAACAGATTCTAGTTAAAGATTTTATAAACCACCTGATCATTTCTGTTATATTTGTTTACTGCAAGTTATTCATAGCAATTGTATTATTACTATAATCTTTTATTCAATGTGCCTTTACAACTTGGGAATGCTTAAATTACCTGTTTACTGTATTTTATTGAAGACTATAAACCTAAGTTTTAGCATAACTTAGCTTTGAAATTCTGTATATTACGTTGCCATTTTTGGATGTAAATTTAACTTGATTTCATTATCTAACTCGTATTAGACTCTTTGGTGGCTTGCTATATTGTGTATTTAAGAGCACAAATATTCTATGTATTATCTCTGGTTAACGATTTGTGTAAACAATTGAATTAATTATTTATTTAGGAATTATCTCCCTTTTACTTTTTGGGGAATATAAATTAAATTATATGTGTGTGTACATACAAATGCAACTGCCATTATTTGTAATTAATATACCGCTTTTGTTTTGGGGACTTTCTGCTTTACAACTACTTTTCCTAGTGTTCAGATCCTTTCACATATTCGTTGCTTGGCTAGAAAAGTGGCAAATTATCTATTTATCTAGGGCTAGCTGATTTATTGTTCTAGCTGGCGCCCTCTCTTCTCTTTAAGCTTACAGATATCATCTGCATCAATGTAGAACCCCTCCACCTCTACCGTGACCGAGCTACCGGCGGTCCTATAATGGTATCTCCTCTGGTATGGTAAGTTTTGGGTACAACGGGGAAAATTTATTTTGGATTTTAAAACTAAAATTTTTGAGAAAATTATCGTGAACTTGATAGTGTGTATCGTTTCCGAGTACACAGTGTGGGAGTAGGCATTATCAACCCTTCAGACCGCAGTGCGGGGAAAAATTCTTTTAATGTTTAGAAAATTCCAACTTGATAGTGTGTACCGTCTTCGAGATATAATATGGGGGTTGGTATTATCAACCCTTCAGACGGCAGTGCGGGAAAAACTCATTTAGTGTTTAAAACTAGATTTATTGTTGAAATTATCCTGATAAATTCAACTTGATAGAATGTACCGTTTCTGATATAAAATACAGGGGTGGGTATTATCAACCCTTCAGATGGCAGTGTGGGGGAAAATTCTGTTAGTTCTTTAAACTAGAATTACGTAGAAAATTATCCTGAAAATTCCAATTGGATAGTACTTATGTACCGTTTCCAAGATATAATATGGGGGTTGAAATTACCAACCCTTTAAACGGCAGTGCGGGGCAAAAGTCTTTTAGTGTGTTAAAATAGATTCGTTGAGAAAATTTTCCTGATAATTTCAAGTTGATAGAATGTTCCGTTCCCAAGATATAATCAGGTGGTCGGTATTACCAACCCTTTAGACGGGTCCGAAGGGTTGATAATATCTACCCCTGTATTTTATCTCGGAAATGGTACATACTTTTTGAAACTAGAATTATTGAGAAAATTATCGTGAAAATTCCAACTTGATAGTGTTTACCGATATAATACAGGGGTTGGTATTATCAACCTTTCAGACGGTATATTTGGTTTAAAGGTGTCAGTAATTAGATATTGACATCTTACAACCAAATATTGACATTACAAAAACGTTTCTTTAATACCAACGGTTTTATTTTACAATTTCTTTTAGAAATGGCTACCAGGAAACAATATTCACTTGGAAGAAAAATATAGTGTTCCTAGAACCACACTTCTGCACAAAAAGCAGGGCAAAACGCCTTTAATTTGTTCTCCAGGTCCTGCCACCACACTTACTTCAGAAAAGGAATATATTTTAGTCCAGTGGATATTGGCACTAGCGGAGAGACATTTTCCTGTTAAAAAAATACAATTAATGGACTCAGTTCAAAAGATTATGAGAGATTCAAAGCAAAACATTTTGAAAAAAAAACAACAGACCAAGCGATAAATGGTATCGATTATTTTTAAACGGCATCCAGAAATAACCCCAGAATGTGTCAAACTATTACTCCATGTAGAGAAAGTGTTAACGAATCGCAGGTTAGAAACTGGTTTTCTGAAATAAAGACTTATTTAAATGTAAGGGATTGCTTCAATATTGCAAGACATCCCACTAGATTATTTAATGCTGACGAGGGCGGATTTTACCTTTTCTCCAAAATCGGATAGAGTTTTAGCAAAAAAAGGTGAAAAAAGCGTTCATTGAATTGCCGTGATGAGAAAGAAAAACCTAACAGTTCTGGTTACAACGAATGCTGATGGCAATATGGCTCCTCCAATGAACGTATTTTCATATTCCAGAGTTTCCGGATATATAGCCTGTAGCGTTCCAGATAAATAGGCAATAGGAACATCCCAAAACGGTTGGATGTGTACGGCCACATTCTACGAATACATTACAAACATATTCAATTCATAGCTTGAAGAACAAAAGATTCAAAAACCTGTAATTTTATATTTAGACGGACATTCCTCACATTTGACGGTTCATTTGTCCAACTTCTGTGTCGAAAATGGAATTGAACTAGTGGATTTATACCACAACTCTACACATCTTTTGCAGCCGCTCGACTTCGCGATGTTTAGACAACTCAAGCTTGCATATAAAAATGAAGTTCGAAAATGGAGGATTGAAAATTTTGGCAACAAACTTCAAAAACAACATTTTGAAACAGTTTTTCAACAAGCCCTTAATCATATTTGTTCTGAAACAGTTAGAAACGGGTTTCAGGCTTGTGGTTTATGTACAGGTTGTCCCATTTTCGTATGTTTTACGGGGTATCTCGCTTATTTTTTAGGTTAGAACCTTGCGGTTTTCGCGACACCGTGCTACTTTTTAATGAAACCAAAGACGCACTAATCAAACTTGCCATAGCCATCTTAGTTTTGTGTTACAGGGCGATTTTGGAAAAATTGCATTTTCAGTCTTCCCCTGTAACTCTGTTATTGTCAGACATATTAAAAAAGTAAAAATTGATATTTGTAGATTTTTTTACGTAGAATCCAGTGGCGTACTCAGATTTTCTTTAGAGGTCACAGTTTTTGAGATATTGACATAACCTACTTTTTTTATGGGACACCCTATATATTTTTTTTTAATTTTTTTCCCCTTGCCAAGAGCTTTTCAAAAATATAGCATAGTCTATATTTATTTTTATAAATAACGTGACAAAATGATTTTTTTCCATAGTTTAAGTACATTGATAAAAAACAAAATAATTAATTAATCACAAATATTGATCAAATTACAGACCATTGTCTCCTACAAGTTTCACAAAGTTTATAAATTCTTTTAATAGCATTTTCCAAAATAAATGATGGTCTTCGTAATTCTGCAAAAGCATTTTCCGTTGCAATTTTTAATTGTTGCATGTTGGCATATTACCTTGAATAAATTTTATTCTTTAAATACCCCCACAAAAAAATCCAAAACCGAGAGATCCGGTGATCGTGGTGGCCATCGAACAGGTCCATTTGTTCCAATCCATCTCCTGGGAAAACGTTCATTTAGCCAGTTTTGTATTATTCTAGCATTGTGGGCTGGAGCCCCATCCTGCTGGAAGAATATATCGTTCAGTTGAGCCAGTGGAATATCTTCTAAAGTGTTCATAGTTTTTTCTTGTAGAATTTGTAAGTACCCATTAGAGTTTAGGTTTTCTTCATAAATCTTGTAAACTATTTTTCGGTTAAAAATAAAGCAGGAGACATTAAATCCGAACCTGCCTTGACGCTCTCTAGGAAAAATCACGTGGGTGTTTTCTTGACTCCAAAACCGCGAGGTGTGTCTATTAAGAATTCTCGAACTTGTGAAATGTGCCTCGTCTGACCAAATTATTTTTTTTCCATATTTATAAACCAATTGTAGAACTCCAATCTACGTTCAGCATCACCAGGGTGCAGATGATGAACAAGTTTATACTGGTAGGGTTTGAATTTATGTTTTTTTAAAATCCTTTGCACTGTTGTTTTAGACACACCGGTCTCTTCATCTATTTTCCTGCACGAGGTTTCAGGAGTGGCTTGAACAACTGCTAAAACGTTGATCTCTGATTCCTCGTTCTCTTTGTTGTAAACTCGGGGTCGAGGTTTGTCAAAACATCCATGTTGGCAAAGGTTAAATTTTAATTTTTGAAATATTCTTCTGTCGGGTTGTCTTCTTTCGGGATATCTATATGACAAAATAGGTATATAAAATAAATACAAATTCTAAGGTAAAGATTAACTGACCTGCTCAGATAGAGTTCTAAGGCCTGGTCTGCGTTCTCATTAGATAATATGAAGACCTGCTTCATATCATATTTCTCAGTTTTCAAATTTTTGGTTTCGAGCCATATTAAAAAATAATTAAACAACAACAAGAACAAGAACGATAACAATAAACAAAAACAACGAATAACAATAAATATCAGCACTAAATCAAATACCTAAGTAATGACAGAACGTTAATTATTTTGTTTTTTGCGTTACCATGGTTACCCACGGCTATCCACTATTATCAATGTAAATTATAGAAAAAAATCATTTTGTCACGTTATTTATAAAAATAAATATAGACTATGCTATATTTTTGAAAAGCTCTTGGCAAGGGAAAAAGATTTAAAAAATATATAGGGTGTCCCATAAAAAAAGTAGGTTATGTCAATATCTCAAAAACTGTGACATCTAAAGAAAATCTGAGTACGCCACTGGATTCTACGTAAAAAAATCTACAAATATCAGTTTTTACTTTTTTAATATGTCTGACAATAACAGAGTTACAGGGGATGACTGAAAATGCAATTTTTTCAAAATCGCCCTGTAGCACAAAAACTAAGATGGCTATGGCAAATTTGATTAGTGCATCTTTGGTTTCATTAAAAAATAGCACGGTGTCGCGAAAACCGCAAGGTTCTAACCTAAAAAATAAGCGAGATACCCCGTAAAACATACGAAAATGTGACAACCTATACTTTCGATGTTGACAGTGTCCACTTTGATAAAATATCAAAAACAAACATCCTATCTGTACAACCAAAAAAGTTTCAAATATCACTAGGGTCTAGAGGAAAGAATGAATGCACGTAAACTAACGATTTTTAGAAAATCTTTCTCAGAATTGTTGTATAGATGAATGAGTAACCTGAGAAAGTGGCTGTATTTTTCGAAGACGAGAGTCTTTTTGAAGTTTGGAAGGCTTTATGCAATGAAAGCTTGTCAACTTATAAAATGAACAACAAGAAAATCGAGACAAGCAAATTGAAAACCAGGAAAATAAAGAAGAAAATAATATAGAAAACCCTGAAAAAAATGCAGAAAAAAATACAGTTGGCGATATTACAATAGAGTCAAGGTCAGAATCTGTCAACCAAGAACTTCCTAAAGTTATTTCTGAGTATGATGCTGTACAAAAAGAAAAACAAGTTGTAATTCCTAATCAATGTACCCTCAAAAGGAAAGTCAAGAAGGACAAGACAACACGCATTACGCCATTCCGAGTACGTCAGGTGATCAACTGGGTTGTAACCCTCCTACGCCGTTCAAAAAACGTTATTTTGACCGGACGTAAAACCTTCCACACGGAAGCGAAAAACAAAAGAAAAAATTCAATCCGTTATTGAGGCTTGAAGAAGCTACCATACAAAAAAATAAAATGAGAAGAAACGTAAACTAGAAGAAAAAGAAGAAAGGATTGCACGTAGAAAAGGAAAAAAAAAGATGGAAAAGAAGTTACCAAAGAACAACAAAAACAAATTTCTGAAAGCCCAGAAGAGGAAGAATGGATAAAAAGTGGGCATAGTTCAGATGACGTGGATCTGTTTGGGGAAAATTATTCAGATTACTGTGAATTAGCAAATATAACAATATATTTGTTGGAGACTATGTTTTGGCCAAGTTTTCAGGCGGAAAACAAACATGTCAACTTTCAGATATGTTTGTGTTGTCCAAAACATTTCTTCAAACGAGTACATTGAATAGTATGAAATGTATTAACGAAGATAAAACCACTTTTATTTTCAATGAGAATAAAGCTTAAAACCAAAAGTAATTAGAGAAGTATCTATGTCAGTAGAATGTTACCTAATTAGGTTAGGTTAAGTATAAGTAACATACCATAAATATAATATACATAATAAGTCAATTGTTCCTCATAAGTTGTCAATAAATGGTTTTAGTCAAAAACAGAATGTCAATAATTGGCTTCTCTAATATTCTTTTTCTTGGAAAAAAAATTTAGTTTTGATTTGAAATAAATGCTGTTTTCTTTCAAGAAATGTGCAAAGGAACACTTAATGTAAGCTTTGTTTCAAATCTAGGTATCTAGGTAAGTATTTTTATATTTTTGGAATATGTAGCTATTCCAGAAACATTTGATAAAAACCAAAAACTGCTCTTAATAAACCCCCCCCCACCCCTCTCCGCCACTGGATTTATCCCAAAATTTAATCAGCTCCAAGCGAAATGAAAACAAGCTTAAATACAAAATTTTAAGTGTACGTAGATGTTTTCGTTCTGGAGTTATCGTGGATACTAACATACATCCACACACACATCCAGACAGCATGGCCGATCTTAGCGAAACTTGGTCAAATGTTTACAATCCTCAAAATCAGCCAGAAACTCATTGTTTCCAACCTAAGCCATCAAAATGTAAACATTGTTAGTTTGGCACCACTGATTTTTCATACATGGCACATTTTCACATGTTGATGTTCGCGCTACCAATGTAACTTTAAAATATGTTGGCGCCATCGAACAAATTTTCAAAAATATTTTTAACATCCAGAAATGATAGTATTCTATTGGAGCCTTTTCACATGTTAATGTACGTGCAGACAACGTAACTTAAAATACAATGGCGCCACCAAACAAATTTTCAAAAATATTTTTAATGAACAAAACATTTGTGTATCAGACGTCCAGAAACGAAAGTCTTGCGAGTATTCGTCCAGGAACACATTGTTTCAGACCTAGGCCGGTAAAACGTTAACATTTCTACTTTTACAACACAAATATTTACAGGCAGCTACTATACATATTAAACCCGCTTTATGTGTTGATATTCGTGTTGTCAACTTATACGGCGCCACCAAACAAATTTTTAAAAATCTTTTTTAAGGAGTTAAACTTCAGCACACAAAATTTGAGTATCACACGCCCAGAATGTATAGTCTCGCAAGTATTCGTCCAAGAACTCATTATTTCGGGCGTAGGCCGGAAGACGTCAACAGTTTTAGTTTGTCATCACCGATTTTTCATACACGAACATTTACGGATGGCTGGCATACATATTGGGACTGTTTTACATGTTGATGCTCGAGCTGCCAACGTAACTTAAAAATGATGGCGCCACCAAACAAATTTTCAAAAATATTTTAGTGAATTTAACGTCATCACAAAAAATGTATGTATCACACGTCGAGAAACGATAGTCTTCCGAGTATTAGTCCAAGAACTCATTGTTTTCGGCCTAGGACGGAAAAACGTTAAGATTTTTAGTCTGGTACCACTGATTTTTTATACACAAACACTTGCGGGCAACTGCCATACATATTATATCCGTTTCACATGTTGATGTTCGTGCTGACAACGTAACTTAAAACATGATGGCGCGTCACCAACAAATTTTCAATAACATTTTTAATGAATTTAACGTCAGCACAAAAGAATAGTCTTGCGAATAGTCGTCCAGAAGCTCATAGTTTCCGACCTAAGCCGGCAAAACATTAACATTTTTATTTTGGCACCACTGATTTTGCATATACAAACATTTGCGGATAGCTACCATACACTTTGGAGCCGTTTCACATGTTGATGTTAGTGCTACCAACTTAAAATATGACGGGGTCACCAAACAAATTTTCCAAAATATTTTTAGCACAAAAAAAATTGTGCATCACACGTCCACAAAAACGTTAACATGTTTAGTTTGGCACGACTGATTTTTCATACACGAACATTTACCGATAGCTGCCAAACATATTAGATCCGTTTGATATTCGTAACTTAAAATATAATGGCGCAATTACACAAATTTTCAAAATTAGTTTTAACGTAATAATAACGCCAGCACAAACAAATTTGTGAATCACAAGTCCAAAAACTACTGTTTTGAGAGCATTTGTTGCCTCAGCTCGCAATTCTGCTCATACTCGTAAAACTATCGTTTCCGGCCTAGGAGTACAAATATTCTGAGTGCACAACAGTAAAAAAAGGAAAACATGCTGACCTTATGAATACCTTTTTAGTTTTATATACATAGGCGTACGTGAATTTAGGAGATAAATTGGTAAGCAAATTCATAAATATATGAATATTTCAAAAACACTCAACACATTTTTATATTTTACTTACTTATATTCGCACATATGTATGTGAGCGACGTGAGTATTTTAAATACATGAAATTTAGATTTTCCTGTTTGTAATCCGGATTTAAAGTAAAATTATGAAGACAATTTGGTTTTCCTAATTATTAAGATATACGAAAATTAAAGGATGCCCGTAATAACCGACATAACGGTATATTATTAAAGAAATAAAAAAACGGAAGGAACAAAAAGGAGAAAAAGGTAAACAAAAAACATTTTTATTAATGTAGCAATACAGAAACTCGGACCAATTTCAAAGTTAGTATTAATTAACACCACTAATGAAAAACCAAAAACACAAAAAGGAATAAAATAAATTTAAACGAGAGAAAGAACAAAAGTCTATAATCGCATACAATATAATGAAAAACTTAATAAAACAGGAAGCTGGGAATAAAGAGGAAATTTGTATCTACACCTTTCATTAATCTTTACAAAAAATGGAGAAAGTTTCTAAAAAAATGGCAACATCGCTTTAATTACTTCAAAATCGCTATTGTTTTGTCACAAACAAAATTTTCGGAAGTATAACCTTGATGTGTATCAGATCAATATATACAATTTAAGTTTCTATAGAAGTACACAGACAAAATATTCTGCTCTATTTAACTGACTGACCCATAAATAACAAATTTTGATTTGAAAACTCAACAGTCAATACAGTAACCACTTCCCGTTTAATCCCATATTTTCTGTTGTAAACGAAAACCGTGTTGATACCCCAAAAAGCTATCTTGAGCTCACGCTGCATGAAGTGTTTCATCTAATCTCAAACAGCAGCAAATCCATTCCATTTCCATCTCTTTTCCACATTTAAAAATACAAATATATCCAACTCTATCAACATTGCGTGTCTCTCCCACTTACTCATATACAGCTATCTCTACCGATCTGATGATAAACTATCTGTATATCTCTCTTTACCGTTTTCATCTCTTTTAGTTACATTTCGAAAAGTTTTGTTTCATCTTTATTTAATGTATATATACATAGCTAGAAGTGGTGTGAGTTTTCCCGGTTTTCCTTATATTTAACTTGGAACATGCTTCAAATGTTTATGGCTGTTTAGAAATATAATTTGAATACAAAGGCAAAATATATGACAATGCCAGCCTTGCATTAAAATAGTGCTTTATAAAACGTAAATCAATGGAATATTGCCGCACACTGTATTAAGTTGCAGTATACACAGTCATAAATACATAACCTAACCTAACTTTTAACTATAACCCATCTATTATTAGAGGTTGTTGACAGGATTAACAACACAAAACCCGAAATGTTAATAAGAAACGCAAATAAGATAATGTCAACAAGTAGAAAACACTTACATTCTATCAGAAAACTTGGTAATTTCGATGCCACACTTTCAAACATTTTTCACGTCGTTTACAAATCATTCTAAACTCACACAGTTTTTTTTTTCACAACACACTCTCGTACAAAAAAAAAGTTAGTAGTAACAAAAAAAAATTGACCGAACACAGACTTGAACTAAGAAATAATCACTAATAACATTACTTATCACTAAACATGTGACTGCTTGATTTTTAACAGTAAATTTACAAATGTTTACATGTCACTTCCCGAGTAACAAATGACTTTCTGTCTAGACTGCAAGACGTATGTCAATATTCGTCAAAATCAAAATGGCTACGCCTTTATTCATCAAGCAAAGACTTCCTTTTAAACTAACATGCCTCACGCTATTCTTTATGAATGCTCACAAATCAACGCGCACGTAAGTCTATACTAATACGACCTTAAACACGCCCAATATTATGTTAATCTTGTTTTAATTTAAAATTAGGCGCGAATTTAAATACGTCTCTTTTTCACTTAAATTATTTAACACACCTTGATCAATGCGAAATTTATTAATAATTATTCAAAATCAAAAAAAAATGTTGCATGTAATTTAATATGGCATCTCATTATAATAGGCCACGTGTTTTTAACATTTGCAAGTGAGAGTTGTAAACTGATAGCTAGACGTGTTACACGAAATATGTTTTAATATACAAGGTTGTTAATAATTTTTTATTTAAACAATGTTAATAAAGTTAATTTTACTATTATAGCGCTATCTAACGGAACTTCCTATTAACTTACAATTTCCTGTAAAGCAAGCTTTTATCATCACGTACTAGATGGCGATCAAAATTAAAACTATGAATGTAAGCGATTATTAAAATCATAACATGTAATTTACAAGGTTTGAAATGTTTAGAATTATTTTTTATAAAAATTAGTAAAAACGATCAATTACATTCATATTTCAACATAAACACAAATAGGCTTAATTCAGATTTTATTACAGAGCCTGAAGATCAAACCTTGTGTAATTGTATGTACGGAGACTAGAATACTTGACCATCATGAATATTACTTGCTGCCTGGCTATAAGATATTTTATAATGAAAGTAGCGGTCTTTATTAAGAATAGCATTGATAAAAGTACTGAAGTAGCTAAATTTGGAAATCTGTACTAAATTCATCTATTCATATTAATGCTAAAAATAAGCTAAAAATTTCAGCCATGTATAGATCACATGATCTACCTGGGGCAGAATTCATTTTGGCTCTAAAAAATTTTCTAAGTAACCAAGAAAAGTCCTTTAATAATTGGTGATTTTAATGTGGATACAATAAAACTTAATTTTAGTCAGGAATATTTAAATAATTTTTTAGAATCGGGATTTAAACCTGGTTTCCAATCACCAGATCGTCCAACTCGAGTGGCGACATGGAGACTTGCATTGATAATCTTTTATAAAAACTTGCTCAATCGATACTGATTATATCACACTAGAGAATTTATTTAACGATCATTGTCCCTTATTTCTAACTATGTGTAGAAGAAAGGAAAAAGCATAAAGTAATTCTTTTAAACCAATAAGCTGCCGCGAAATGATAAGGATAGCAGTGGAAGAGAACTGGGTGTGAATATTAGTAGTAATTTAGCTAGTGAATCCCTAGTAAGTTAAATAATTGTATTAGTTGTGAAGTATTAAGACAAAAAAATCTAAATTGAATCCTCGTAAAGACTGTACTACGAATGTGATTATACAGACCTGTAAAATTAATAGTGAATTCAAATAGTGAATTGGGTAAGGTAGAATGTATGAATTATGTAAGATTACATGATGCGTTAGTACAAAATGTCAATAGGACAGTCATCAAATACAAAGTAACTTAAATAATCCCTGAAATTTATGGAACATTGTTACTTATTCTCAGAGATTCATGTGATGTAATATTGGCATATAATAATACTGTTAGGATGACCCAAAGTTCTCCTGTACTGCATTTTATATGTTATATAGTATTGTATCGTGATATTGGATTTAGTTCTTAAGTTTTTTTTTTCTCGCACCAGCCTACAAACCGGTATCTTGTATACCTCTGTGGGTTACTTACTGTCATAAAGGTATATACTTATGATATGTAATGTAATTTTACTGGTTTTGAGTAAATAAATAAAGTAATTCTATCGATGTATCTCGCACATTATGAATATTATCAAACTCTATTACTAGAGCCAATAATTAATGACGTTTCTCTTAGTTAGGCATTTTGGATAACATTTGAACGTTCTGTTTTTAATACTTAATATCTTTATTTGCTTATTTAACAATATTGCAAAAGACTGTGTACACTTTTCACATTTACTAAAATTCTATTTGCTATTTACAATTGACTTTGTAATGTCTCTTGTTTCCTCACTCCACCTACACTGTATTCCTTGCCCCTTAACTGTCTTCTTTTCCATATTTCTTCCATCCTATCCCCTCCTCTTCCTTTTTCCCCCAGTATTTCCTCTACCGTCCTCATATGGTTGATTGTTTCCATCCCCTCCCCGCATAGCCTACATACTCTGTCTTCATCTCTTCTCGACTATTTATTCCCTCTTTCTTCATTGCCACATCTAAATCTCGCTATCATTTTCTTTCTTTCCTTCCTCCCTTCTCCTTTCGAGTATCCCAGTATCTCTTCTCTCTTCCTATAGTTTGTATTATATTTACCTTCCTTCACCATCATCCATCTTTCCTGCCTTTGGACATCCCTGTCCTTTTTAATTATGTCCTCTCTCGCGCTCACACCTTCTCTTCTCAATCTCTCCACTTCTTCTTTCGCATACCCATTTCTTTCATAATATTCTTTCCTGGGTTCTTGACCATATTTTATTCTTCGTTTTTTTATTTCCTTCCAGCATTCTTGTAATATCTTACACTCTGATGTTCTACTTATTTCCTCCTAGTACTTCATTGCTCTCATTCCCGCCTCCACACTTATTTTTTCTGCTTGCACCTCCTCTCTCATAATGTATCCCGGCGTTTCTCTTTCCACTCCCAGTACCCATTTTTAGTATTTTTCTTGCAGTCTCTCTCTCTTTTTATACTCCTTCCACCCCCACACTTTCGCTCCGTACAACACCACACTTTTTATTAGTTTTTCAAATAATAATCTTCTTTTCATTCAGTCCATTCTGAACAGTCTTTCTCCTACACTCCACACTTGCTCTATTAATTTATTCCCTTTTCTCACTCTTTCTTTTATATGCTCTCCATCTTTATTGTTTTGTCTCATCGTATATCCCAAGTAGGTGAATTCATTTACCTGCTGTATCTCGACTTCCCTCCATTTCCACTCCTCTTTTTTCCTTTTTCCTCCCCCTTTTCTCAATACCACTACCTTTGTTTTGTTGCCATTTACTTCCAAATCTTTTCTTTTTAAATATCTGTCCATAGTTTTTCATTCCTTTTTCTTCCTGCGCTATTAACACTATGTCATCTGCGTATGCCAACGACCACACTTTCCTGTTCCCCACCACCACTCCTTGTTGCCCCTTTAATGTCTCCTTTAGATCTGTGTATATCGCGAACAGGCTTAGGCTCAGTGGACATCCTTGCCTCAGTTCCTTCCTTGTTATAAACCCTTTGTTTAATTCCTCATTCACACTCACCCTATTCTTCGCTTCTTCATATATTTCTTCCATCCTTTCTTTGTTCTGTTTTTAATAATGTATTCTAATGTTATAATTCATTCAATAAATTACATTCTAACTACATAACATTCACACCAAAATTAAAAAACACCGAACGGTTTTTAATAGCTAAGCTATCATCATCAGCGGTCGACTGGCCCGAACTGATGAAAATTTCATATATATATATATATATATATATATATATATATATATATATATATATATATATATATATATATATATATATATATATATATCAGCAGTAACGCTTCGTTGCTTATCTGGTGAAAGTGAAGGTTATGAAAGTTCAATGAGTTCTGACTAGCATAAAGGTCCTTGATCGGCATTATTCATTAGAATTTGTTTGTTTTGATCTCTAAACTTACACAACAATCAAGTTCATGCTTATTATTAACATTGTGAAGATTAGTTCTTTTCCTTTTACTTCACTAACATCATACAATAATTAAGTCCGTAAATTAATTAATTATGACGTTGAATATTGATATCTAAGAGTAAAATTAAAGATAGATAGATAGTGAATTATAAATAGAATTTTTCTTTGTTGCAAAATTAAAACTTATCAAGTACCTTGGCCGCCATCTTGGAATTTGACGTCACAAGACCGCCCACTGGGAGACCGTATTTTCACCCTTATTTGTTATGGTTTCTTTTCGGAGGTCTTTTCAACCCTAATTATTTTTGTTTTACTCGCCCGCGTTTGAGACGGTATTTTATACCCTATTTTTGACGGCTTCTTTTCGGTGGCCATTTTCAACTCTTGATGGAATTTTCATCCCTAATTAAGGCCTTTTTTGTTTTACTCGCTTACTTAGGGGCGTATTTTTCACCTTATTTTATGGCCGCCACGTGTGAACTCGTATTTTCACCCTTATTTTATATGGCTTCATTCCAGAGGTCTTTTCAACCCTTGATGGAATTTTTACCTAATTACCGCCTCTTTGGCAGTTTAGCCCATAGAAGGTAGGCAAATGCGTGCGCGTACAATGTTCTAATAAGAGATCCTAATGGTACCTCATAAGAAAGATATAAGACGTTGTGTTAGGTCTGCGCTCGGCCACTTGGCTGAAAATAGTATTATAATAAGGAGTCCCTAATGCTAACGTGTAAGACAAGTGTAGGAACTACCATGTAAGCCTTCGATCTTGTGTTAGGGTCTGCGCCCTGGCCCTTTAAGTTAAAATTGATTTTAGCGCCATCTAGTGGCGTATAGACTAATGAACATTTTCTATAATAGAAGTTGAACATGCACATCTCTCTTTGCTCAATCTCGTTTCTCCTCTCCTTCTGTCTCTCTTTCGGTCTTTCTCACACACACACACACACGCACCACGCACGCACCCACCCACGCACTCACCCACGCACACACAAACCCACCCACGCACACAGCACGCATGCACCCACGACACACACAAACACGCACCCACGCACGCACGCACCACGCACGCACGCACGTACGCTATATGGATTTTATCAGTTGAGATTAATAGCAAATTTAACTAAACGCTCTAAAATTTCTAATCTGAAATAAGAGTGACGTAATCTAACTTTATTTGAAATGTCAGAGAACATCACCATCATTGAGATTTTGAGATACATTCACCTCATCGTCTTCACCTTGAACGATTATATTGTAACAACCTATAAAGCAGCTAATAAACCCTGACAGTTTCTTATCAAACACTTATTATTATTACTACATGGACATGAGGTTATCCCTAAATTAACTGGTTTCAGCACGGCTCTGGAAATGCTGCACACGCTTCAAATCTATCAGTTCGTTCTCAGAAGCTGTACCGTATTCATTTCCTTCAATTTTATCTGCATTCTGTTTCGAGACTGTCGTACGTTTTGTAATACATAAACAGAATCTTCAATACCGTGATGCGTGTAGCAGCAAAACACGTTAGCTAGCTAGTTTTACCTCTATATTATTTTACATGCAAGCCTGACCTTATCATAAATACATCTGTCAAAAAGCTAATTAAACATAGCTCCACGGACTGGGCATAGAAAGTAGTTTTTCCAATTATGGCTTTTAGTCAATACAATATTGCCTACAACTACATACAATCGACTATCATTGTTTTAGCAGGAGGAGCAAACGAAAACACGCAAACGCAAAAACATACAGACACGAAAACACGCTAACACGAAAACACGCAAACGCAAAAGATACAAAGACGAAAACACGCTAACGCAAAACACGCAAACACGAAAACACGCTGACACGAAAACACGAAAACGCAAAAGATACAAAGACGAAAACACGTTAACGCAAAACACGCAAACAAGCTAACACGAAAACTCGCAAACGCGAAAACACACAAACGAAAACACGCTAACGCTAGAACACACAAACGAGAACACGCTAACACGAAAACCCGCAAACGCTAGAACACACAAACGAAAACACACTAACACGAAAACACGCAAACACGAAAACACGCAAACACGAAACACGAAAACACGCAATCGAAAACACGAAAACACACAAACCAAAAATGCTATCACGAACAACACGCTAACACGAAAATACGCAAACGCGAAAACATACAAACACGAAAACACGCCAACACAAAAAACGCGCAAACACGAAAACACGTTAAACGAAAACACGCAAATACGAAAACACACAACGAAAACACGCTAACGCGAAAATTCGTAAAGCTGCAAACATGAATCAAGACGGGGAGCACCGTTAGGAAAAAAAGGTTTATTTACAAAATACAAAATACATACATTTGTTCACAATTTTTACAATCAATTTTATAAATTCCCGACCTATCTCCTGCTTATCCACTTGATCTTTTAGATGGCCTGAAAGAGTTTGCAAACTATTATCTGAAGTAGTGACTGTTTTAAAATTAATTTTAGAAAATATTTTAGATAGACCCTATATATGTTTGATAAAAATCATATAGTAGGTAAGGTATCCTTATTCAAACATGTTAGTAATAAGCACGAACTTGATTATTATGAAAGTTTAGAGATCTTCAAAACTAACTACTTCTAATGAATAATGACGATCAAGGACCTTTTGGGCTACTCAGAACTCATTAAACTTTCATACCTTTCACTCCAGGATGGTACTCCAAATGGCGCATCGGAATCAACCCCGGAAAGAGCACCGCGGTTCTGTTCACCGAAAATACATGAGGACCACAAGGAATATCTCCCTGTTTGGCCAGGATAACCAATGGAGGGATACCGTGAAGTACCTGGGACTCCTCATGGACAGGAAGCTCCGATGGAACCAGCACGTCGCAGACAGAAGAGCCAAGGTCTACGGTATCATCAAGAAGATGTATCCGCTCATGGGGCGGAACAGCGTTCTAACGACCGACAAAAAGATGCTGATCTACAAGTCGATCATCCGCCCGATGACCTACGCCTGCGAATCATGGACATACGCCGCTCCTCGACGAACAAGCGCTTTCAGACCATCCAGAACAAGTGTCTCCCTATCACCACAGACGCTCTCTGGTACGTCAAAAACGACCGACTCCACAAGGACCTCAAGATGGCCACCCTAATGGACTTCATGAAAACCGCCGCAGCCAATCAGGAGATGGTACTAGCGGCCCATCAAAATCCTGTCATCGCTGGATTATGGAACTACGACGCCAACGACGAGACGAGGCGCAAGAGGCCGAAGATCGTGTTGTGTTGAGTTAAATGAAATATTTATACCATGTAGTTACATGCCTATTTGTTGTTACATATCTTAAGTTAGTTTAAGTTAGGTAGGAATGAAATGACATGTATAGCTATGCCCTGAATAAAGCAAGGTCCAATGAAGGTATAGGGGCATCTGCCCGGTATACCGTAGTCCTACCGATTAAAATAAAAATGAATGGCAGCCATTTTGCAAAGGTCTAATTACTGGTGAAACACACTACAGTAAGCTATACACTACTCTGGATAGTCTTTAATGGTTATAGCTTAATGCAATTTCTTAATCTTGCTTCTGATAATTTTATTTTACAGTTGCTCATATTGCAAACCAGTTCGTTGTACTGTTTTACATCTTTATATTTGTATTTAATTTTGTATTTGTTCTTCATTGTACATTACACATGGTTGCATATTGTTCATTTCACGTTTTCCTTGATGCAACCCTATCCTATACGCTAAACTGAAATAATAATGCTATGATGTGTTTTTGTTTCTTGTGTTATTTTTATTTAAAAGAATTATTTTATCTTCCAACCTACATATACTATAAAGGTTATGCAATCGACTTTCTTTTCATTATCGCTAAAACGACTTATTAGCTCATTTTACAACTTTTGGCCAATTTTCGTCTAGATCGGCCGTCATGTCTGGATGCGGTGTGTGTGTGTGTGTGTGTGTGTGTGTGTGTGTGTGTGTGTGTGTGTGTGTGTGTGTGTGTGTGTGGTGTGGTGTGTGTGTGTGGTGTGGTGTGTGTGTGTGGTGTGTGTGTGGTGTGTGTGGTGTGTGTCGTGTGTGTGTGTGCGTGTGGTGTGGTGTGCGTG
Source organism: Vesta saturnalis (assembly GCA_036346205.1). Lineage (NCBI taxonomy): Eukaryota > Metazoa > Arthropoda > Insecta > Coleoptera > Lampyridae > Vesta > Vesta saturnalis. Next base: position 958,908 of record JARFJB010001486.1, on the reverse strand, counting down.
TGCGTGTGCGTGTGTGTGTGTGTGTGTGTGTGTGTGTGTGCGTGTGTGCGGGTGCGTGCGTGCGTCGTGGTGCGTGTGTGGTGGTGTGTGTGTGTGTGTGTGTGTGTGTATGGATGTATGTTAGTATCCACGATAACTCCAGAACAAAATACCTAGATACTTAAAATTTTGTATTTAATCTTGTTTTCATTTGCCGTAGAGCCGATTAGATTTTCGAAGAAATCCATCGGCCGGGGGGGGGGGGGTTAGTAGGGATTTTCGGTTTTTGTCAACTATTTCTAAAACAGCTGCATATTTAAAAGGTTTAAAAATATCTGGATATAGAGCTTAAACATATCGATTAATATTGTTCTATGCAATTTTTTGATGTGGTGCGTAATTTAGCGGCAAAAAATGTCTAAGGTAGAATTTAAGTGTTACATCAAATTTGTTCATTATCTGAATTACGATAAGAAAAAGTGTAGACGTATTTTTTAAAGAAAATTTAATTTTACATACATTTTCTTTACAAAGTTTTTTAATGTAAAGCGTAATAAGCGTAAAAGTTAAATAAATATGATTGAACTTTGGAATTTTTTTTACGTTAACATGCTTTGATGTCTATGAATCTCTATCTGACATGAAGTTTTAAACGGCATTCTGACATAGATTACTGTTTTTGTTTTTACAATGTTGCATGTTTTCATTATGAACGAATAAAAAAGAGGTTGCATAGTTTGCCTAAAAAAATTGAAATTAAAGTTATTTCATTTCTTTTAATTTAAGCATTGACTATAAACAGTTTATAGTCGGGGATAATATAACTAGTGTTATGATTATTATCTTTTAATGTAAGTTAGCATCTAGATGTCTATTAACCTCTGTCTGTCATGAAGTTTTAAACGTCTGTTTGACATAGAATATCGTTTTTGCGTTTACAATGTTGCCTATTTTCATAATGAACTTATAAAAATGGTTGCATAATTATCCTAAAAAAATGTTATTAAAATTATTTCATTGCTTTTAATTTCCATTTTGTAGGTTGGAAGGTCGTGTGGTGTCCCACACCAGATATTTTAAAAATTGCAGCAATAATAATAATTACACATGTTATACATGTTATGTCAATTTTGATAGACTGCACGTAGACATATACTTTTGTGCCAGAGAGTTAACAATGATCTTATTTTCAAAACACTTTAATGTACCGATTCGTATATTTGTTTTAATCAATAAAATTTAAATAATAAGAAAACGGACTCAAAACCCCTATAATGTCAATTTTAGTAAAATTAATTTTAAAATCTTCATTTTTAATAGATTTTTTACAAAAATGGAGGTGCCATTTTCAATTTTTAGTTTTGAACATCAGATTATTGTTCAGCCGTAAGTAATTTGAGAAAAATTACTTTAAAACTCGAGATATTTCAAATTTACCTTCAAACAACGGTTTTTATTGTTTAAACAATTAAAAAATAATTAGCAAACAAATTTGAGTTTATAACTTTTTTCTGAAAGGCATTTCAATGCAATTTCAATTTTGAAATATCAAAAGACTGTCTTATACAGTTTCCCTCATTAATCTGCATGATGGCTTCCAAAATGCGAGACTTCAATGGAACAGTCTTCTCAGGGTTTTTTTGCATCTACTTGTGAGGCATCTTACACTGTAAAAAAGTGATAAACTTTCCAATGAAGCAGTTTTACATAAATGAATAAACAAACATAACCTCATGCTAGTTTAGAGCTTTAGTGTTTATGTAAAGTTTTATTGGCATTCTGTATGAGAAAACTTTTATGATCCAAATGCGCTGTAACCTTATTCAGGCCCTATGTTATTTTTATCCTTCTTTTGCATGCGCCTTTTATAAATCTGTGCAAGGCTTTTTATTTCTAAGTAAACTGATATTTATCCAATAAAAACAGATTGTAACTGCAATGATATTACTTCTAGTGTAGATACAGTTAAATGCAATGTACCATACAGATTAATTTTGAACCCTTACTGTTCATCCTCTACATAAATTACACAACGCAATGTAAGCAGAAAATTACTATAAAACGATATTATCAGAAAATAGTATCAACCAAATAAACGAAACAGAAGTACAAGAACAATTAGAATATGCAAACCAAATCACGATAACCGAAGATGTGAAAATACAATTGACGAGAATGAAAAATGAACGATCTTCAGGACCAGGCAATATAGCAATAGAACTTATCAAGAGTGGAGGTCCACAAATAATGAACTCGCAAACTTAATGAAAAAGTGCTGCAGTGTCCCAAGAATGTAAACAGGCGTATTCAGAATCAATATTTTTAAAGAAAATATCCTGGTTGTTACAGAGGATTAAGTGTGGTGAGTAGTATAAGCCGTCTTTTTGGTAAAGTCCTAAACCAATCTGTTTTACAGCAGGGCGATCTAGTGTAGATAACTTATTTGTATTTCAACAAATGGCAAAAAAAAATCGGTTGAACAAGAATTACATTAAGCCTTTATCGGCCTAGAGAAGACGTATGACACTACACCGCGTCACAACTTATGGGAAGCTCTGAGAACTCTAATCATAAATCCACGCATGCTAGCAATAATTCAATTATCTAAAGACAATATAGCATATATGAGAAATGTATATTATTACAAAAGGTCTAAGGCAAGTGAGGTGTTTCAAGTGGTTGATGTAGGCAGTGCTAACACATAACATTTATTCAACTTAGGCACAAAAGAAATACACGTGTTGCGAATACAATAATTTTTATATATCTGAACATAGCCACTTTCTTAATCTAATATTGCTGCAGTGTTGCCATAACTACTTCTACAGTAAAGGATACAACAGCAAGGATGTAGCCTACCGCCACTATTGTTTAACCTTTATGTAAAAATCGTCTAATGAAATTGGAAAACAGCTGTAGTGGTATGGGTGTTCCAGTAAACGATCATCGACTATTCACTTTAAGTTTCGCCGACGATCACGTCGTTATAACACAAGATGCGTATCACCTCGAATTTATGATTAGGAGATTGTATGACTGTTAAAAAGAATTGGTTCTACAAAGAAGTTTGAAAAGGAATATTTGGTAATATCAAATGTCTGTTATGGTAGTGAAATTTGGACAATCAATGCAGATGCCAAAAAACGTTTAAATGCAGCCGAGATGGACTATTTGCGCAGAGGCGCTAGATTATTCAACGCATTACACATGAAGAAGTCAGAAATCGAATGGAAGCTAGAGAAACTGTTTTAGACAGAATTGAAATAATGGCATTAAGATGATTTGGACATTTAATGACTATGTCCGAAAGCAGATGGTCTAAAAGAATATTTCAGTGGGTTCCTCCAGGAAAAAAGAAAAGGTGCAGACCGAGATGCTACTGGAACGAGGGTATTAGACAAGCCATGCAAAGGCGTTAGATGGATGAAGAAATGGTTAGGGATAGAGAGGTTTGGAAATAGGGATTACATAGGCAACCTGGACTTGTATCGTAAAGCGTTATTTACAATGCAGTATGTTACGTTTTGTAATATTAAAACCCTACATATATATATATATATATATATATATATATATATATATATATATATATTGAGATGTTCAGAAAGAGGTAATAGAAGTATCGGACAGCTTAAATGACATTTGGGTAATAAAAAGGGGTGATTTCTAGCTCGATGCATGTGCAAGACACTATTTTATATAAATCTGGTTCACGATGTGATTAAAATAAATTTGTTTGGTATAAATTAGTCTGAATATCATTTACTTAGTTTGGTTTTATCATAAAAAGCAATTTGCTGCTAACAAAATTGTCAAGAATGTTAAATATAACCATTTTCGTAAAGTCATTTTAGTTTTGCAATTATTGCAATAAAAATCAATTTTTCAAGGGTAATTTGGCAAGTGAACACTTTACAGGTGTTTAAACATGAACTATATAATTAGGATTATGTTAGGGATAATGTATGATTAGTTTTTGAATGCAGGAAATACAAAAATTTAATAAAAGGGTTATAATATGGACAGTTTAGACATTTTTCGCACATATTTTTGGAAGCGAATTAGTGACAAAAATTATGATACAAGTTTAACATTAAGAACAACATTTAGAACATTTTGGCATACAGACATTTATAGTGCCGTACATTTATATAGTGAAATATTTCAAAAGAGTGTTAGACGATGAGACTTTTTCAATGCAACACTATATGACATTATGCATTGCAAATAGTTAGTGAAAATAATAAAGACAAGAAGTACAAACCTTTAACATAACATTTTAAGTGTTAAAACATTTTTAAATATAACTTATTTTCAATTTTAGATTTAAGTTTGGTTAGGTCATAATTTTTAGGTTTTTTACATAATTTTATACTTTTTCCACATTATTAGACTTAGATTTTGCTCTTAAAGCAAATAATAGATGTTCTTTCTTAATATGACACAGTTTTTATAAGGATACAGCGCTTTTCACCGCAAAATTGTGCTAAATCTTTACAAAAGCTTAAAATTTTTTTAAATTAAATATTTCGAACACAAAAAGTATGTATTCTTGTGTAAAATGTTCTCAAAATTCCATTTTTGCAATTAGATTTAGTATAGCTTGTAAGTGTAAATAGTTATAAGCTTATTTAAGTTAGATTAGGTTACTTCGTATATTAATGTTAGGAATTATAGCTTGTTAGGTGTCTTTTTGTTCAAAATTTTACGTAGTTTTCATTTCCGTTTTTAATTTTCAATTCCGATGATGTATAAGAAAGTTACGGCCAAATTTCCATTTGAGTCCAATTTGTAATTTAGATCCACCAATCATAGCCCTAGTTACTTATGCAATATGGCTGGAAAAAAATTGAATTTTTGGTAACAACCAGAAACATATAAAAGCAAATGCTCAGGAAATCAATCTCTCTCTAGAATTTGTTCAAAAGTGTAAAAGGTTAAAACTGTTGTGAAATTTGTGTATAAAAGTAAGTTCATAACCTAATTTAAATTCGTCAAGAAGTTATACTTTACGAAGATTACGTTCGAGAGCACTTGTTTTTATATCGACGGTTTGAAATAAATAGTTCGGTCTCCGATACCTGTCGTTTTCGGACAATATTTTTGTACGTGTTAATTTGTGTCACGATTTTGTAAAGATTTGCTTTTGTGTTATCCAACTTAAATTAATTCCGTTTATACCAAATTAAAACCCATTTTATTTGGTTAATGCTGTTTTATTTCTTCGGACAATTTCTTTTAAACAAAATTTTAATCGGTAGCTAAAAATAAAAGTGTTCATCAACAGAAATTTTTGGATAATTAAACATATTTTTAAAACGATATCACTCATTAAGCTTTAAAATTATTTAAATAAAAAGTTACCGAAATAAAATAAGTGGTTGGAGTTTGCCGATTTTGGAGAAAACATCTTTAAGTTTGGAAGTTGGTGTCTTCGACAACCGAGAATCGAATTAGCAGTATTGGGTGATGGTAACAACTGTAATCGAGTGGACATTGCCTACATCCAGTTGGAGTATCCGAAGACATCAATCTACCGTGAGGACAGTATATGTGAGTCACAAATTTTAATAACCCTACCTATTGTGAACATTCATTGATAAGTTTCCTGCAAATTAATATTTGTTACATATATGTTTTTGGTCAAGAATTTAAATATTTACTTGTGTAAACATCTGTAAAGATATTAATTTATTTTCTTTTTCTAAATTTTCATTTTGGATCTAAACATTAATTTTCTAAATTATTTATTTTTAGTTTCACTTAAATTCATTACAACGCATGCGTTGATAGCAAATTACATTCATAATAATTTTTATACTTTCAATTCAATTATACAGGGTGTTTGGTACATCGATGCAAATATTTAAAGGGGTGATATAATAGGTGATTTTAAGTCGATTTAAGCAAACATACTTATATACCAAGTGTTACCGTTTTTGAGATAATGCCACTTTTAATATTTCTTGATTTTACCGTGCTTTTCTGCAAATATCGAAGTGTACAAGCGTAATAAGCCGTCTTATCGCAAACTTATACTAAGTTTTTTTATTCCTCATGAAGTGATTGTTCATATTATTTTATCAGAAAAGCCTAAACTGTCTTTGGTTCTTGCCTAGAACTTCTTAAACATGAAAGTTTTAATTTGTAAAACAGCAATCACTAAAATTCAAACGTGGATTTAGTCTAAAATCTTTCGTTATTTTTTTCCAATTTCAGTAAAACTTCTTTGGGCAATGGTCTTTGAGATAGCATGAATAGATTTAGAAAAAATTTTCACAAATTGGAAAAATTGAATTTAATTACCAAAATACCCCCTAGGCGCATTCGCCAAAACGTAAAATAGCCCTTCATTATTTAGTTTAAATAGTTTAAAAAAAGCAGATTTTTAGAAAATGTTTTGCGGTTATCGCTCCACCCAGTACTTGAGTTTACAGAAACTGTTTCTGAATTCAAGATTTTTTCACCCACTAACACTGGAATGTAAAATTTTATTAGCAAAATCGAGTTTATTTTCAAGTGAATCTACATTGCTATTTAAAACGTCACTTTTGACTTTTCGTTTATTTAGTAGATATTAAATAATTTCAATTGTGGTAAATTTAATACAATCGTGCAAAATAGTATGAGCATCACGAACATTAAGTTGTACCGGTCTCCGGCCAAATTCGCTATCGCTCAGCCTCCAAACATGGCCGGCGACCGGTAAACGTCCCTCACTGTTCTTGATACTCAATATAATATTGCCTCGTGCAGTACTAATTTTGAACACCAATAATAATACTATTAATGTTTTAATAAATCGGACATTTTCTAAAAATCTGCTTTTTAAACTATTTAAACTAAATAATGAAGGGCTATTTTACGTTTTGGCGAATGCGCCTAGGGGGTACTTTGGTAATTAAATTCAATGTTTCCAGTTTGTAAAAATTTTTTTGTAAATCTATTCATGCTATCTTAAAGACCATTGCCCAAGGAAGTTTTACTGAAATTGGAAAAAAAATTAACGAAAGATTTTAGACTAAATCCACGTTTGAATTTTAGTGATTGCTTTTTAACAAATTAAAACTTTCATGTTTAAGAAGTTCTAGGCAAGGACCAAAGACATATTAGGCTTTTCTGATAAAAGAATATGAACAATCACTTCATAAGGAATAAAAACACTTAGTATAAATTTGCGATAAGATGGCTTGTTACTCTTGTACACTTCGATATTTGCAGAAAAACACGGTAAAATCAAGAAATATTAAAAGTGGCATTATCTCAAAAACGGCAACACTTGGTATATGGGTATGTTTGCTTAAATCGGCTCAAAATCACGTATTCTATCACCCCTTTAAATCTTTGCATCGATGTACCAAACACCCTGTATAAAGGGTATTTCATATACACATTTCCAGATTCAAAGTTTTAACTTCAAACTAAATTCCTTGAACTCTATCCCCATTTGAGATCTGTGCTAGTCCGGTGCATAAATAAAGGTTAAAATATTATTTCAATCATATTTTCAACTTTTAAAAATTTAAATTACCTCAAACTAAATATAAATAATTAATTATTCTCCCTCAAAAATTATAAGTCGCATATCATCACAATATATACAGTGTGTCCGAGATTCAGCATGCATGTATTGCTATATTCGTTAATATTGAAGATAGAATGTCGGTTAAATGGGGAAAGTTTTAGAGAATTTTATGGCTATCATCATGGTAAAGTCAGATTAGAAGTAACTTTTTTTGTTTTTGAAATAATTGAAGGAAACAAAAATTGTGCATTTTCTACTACCCCCTGTAACTCTTTTATTTGAAGTCTGATAACATTTTGATTTGTACATTATTATGACACTTTTAAAAGACAATTTAAAAAAAAGTACCAAAATTTATCTACAGTCATTTGTTTTTGAAATACATACACTAACTATTGTTTTTCATATGGACGCCATCTTGGATTTTTACATTATCGAATAGTATTTTGTATCACCTTTTCAGCGATGTATCACATGATACGAGAACTATCAAAAATTTAAACCCTTGCTAATTTATCTGTTTTTACTTACAAAATTTAATACATTTCTAACTTTTGTTTTTGGACGCTATTTAGATTTTTACATTATCGAATAGTGGATTTTAACACCTCTTCTACAATGTATTACCTGATATGAAAATGTAGAAAATGTGTGGAGTGTAGAGGGGGACATATCGAGCATGTTTTATGATAGTTACTACTATCGGTTTTGTTTTCATTTTAGTTATTAGAAATTACAATAATTAGGAATCTAATTGTATAAATTTTTCATTTATTAATCCATGCCTTCTCAAGCCCTACTATTTCAATTTTATATTTTTTAAATTTTTGATAGTTGAAAGTAAATTCTCGTATCATGTGATACATCGCTGAAAAGGTGATAAAAAATACTATTCGATAATGTAAAAATCCAAGATGGCGTCCATATGAAAAACAATAGTTATTGTATGTATTTCAAAAACAAATGACTGTAGATAAATTTTGGTACTTTTTTTAAAATTGTCTTTTAAAAGTGTCATAATAATGTACAAATCAAAATGTTGTCAGACTTCAAATAAAAGAGCTACAGGGGGTAGTAGAAAATGCACAATTTTTGTTTTCTTCAATTATGTCAAAAACAAAAAAAAGTTATTTCAAATCTGACTTTACCATGATGATAGCCACAAAATTCTCTAAAACTTTCCCCATTTAACCGACATTCTATCTTCAATATTAACGAATATAGCAATACATGCATGCTGAATCTCGAACACACTGTATATAGGGTGAGTCACGCGGAACTGTACGTACTTCTACCATAAGTAGAGGCACCTTAGGGGATTATCAAATGACCATTAAAAAATGTCTTCTTGTTTTATTTATTAATATACAGGTTGAATTATGATCTTCACCAAAACAATGTTTCGTCATATCTTTTCAATGATTAAGTCGATTTGTCTCATTTTTTGGTGAAAGGGTGTATTCGTGTCTAGCAACTAACTGACATATTCAGAATTTAAAAAATCCAAGACCGTCTTCGTGAAAATTTGTGGAACTGCTTCATATCCAATACTCCACCCTGTATATGATTTCTCTAAAATCTGATATAATTTTTTCAGAGCGCATTAATAGACAGTTAAACCTGGGTATTTGAATTTTTTGTTACACTTACCTCACATTTTCAATTAAAGATGCATTTTAGAGTCAAATTGAAAATTGGCAATAATGAAATATCTTACTGTATAATAATGTTTAGTTATTAAAAAGAAATTTTTAAAATAAACAGTAACGACACACACTGTGCTCCAGTATGGTAAATACAATAATTTGAATTGATTTACAGGGCCGGATTTAGAAATCTGGCATATCTGGTTCATCTTAAAAATTCACCCTGTATGTAACTTTTTCCACCCGTAATAGACAGAAAACAGATAAAAAAATGTTTGTAATAACCTAGTTTTCTTATTTGTTTGAGGAAAAATCATGTGTAATTATTTTAATCGGAATGAAATGATCAAGACCAAGAAATGTTTTTTCATAAATTAAGAAATAAAATAAATAACAATAACCAAATAATAAAACAGTTTTAACAATGTGGAAGACAAGGATGTAGCCTACCGCCACTATTGTTTAACCTTTATGTAAAAATCGTCTAAATGAAATGGGAAAACAGCTGTAGTGGTATGGGTGTTCCAGTAAACGATCGACTATTCACTTTAAGTTTCGCCGACGATCACGTCGTTACAGCACAAGATGCGTATCACCTCGAATTTATGATTAGGAGATTGTAAAACTGTTAAAAAGAATTGGGTCTACAAGGAAGTTTGAAAAGGAATATTTGGTAATATTAAATGTCTGTTATGGTAGTGAAATTTGGACAATCAATGCAGATATCAAAAGATGTTTAAATGCAGCCGAGAAGCGCAGCGGCGCTAGATTATTTAACGCATTACACATGAAGAAGCCAGAAATCGAATGGAAGCTAGAGAAACTGTTTTAGACAGAGTTGAAATAATGGGATTGAGATGGTTTGGACAATTAATGACTATGTACGAAAGGAGATGGTCTAAAAGCATATTTCAGTGGGTTCCTGCAGGAATGGTGCAGACCCAGATGCTACTGGAACAAGGTTATTAGACGCCATGCAACGGCGTTAGATGGATGAAGAAATGGTTAGGGATAGCGAGGTTTGGAAATTGGGATTACATAGGCAACCTGAAATTGTATCGTAAAGCGTTATTTACAATGCAGTATGTTACGTTTTGTAATATTAAAACCCTACACACACACACATATATATATATATATATATATATATATATATATATATATATATATAGGGTGTTCAGAAAGGTGTGGCCAAAACTGCTAGGACGTATAGAGGGGCTCAAAATAACCCTAGTCTGCATTTGAATTTTTTTCCTATGTGTCTTCGTTATGTAGTTATCGGCCTTCAAAGTCTGAAGTTAAAAATATAAATAATTTTTAAACCGCTTCTTTCATTACTATAAATTTAGACACCCTAACTACCTCATAGAAAGGCATTTTTTGATACTTAACTGGAATTCCCTTTATTGTACAGGTAAAGTCAAAATTAAGTTTCGAACGGTTTCGAAAATACTATTTTATTTAAAACGTAAATTCGAAATAAAAAACAATTTACATGGATTCACTAAAATGGATTTTTTCTCGAAAACGGTAAGAGATATCGATTCCGCACAAGAGTACCTTTTCTGTTGCTAAATGATAGGGGAATGAAACTACTATAGTAAAATTCCAAAATTGTCAATACCGTCAAAGATTATGTTAATTTAGAATCTTAATTTTGGCTTTACCTGTGCAGGTTGTCCCATTTTGGTTGTCCTCGCAGGGTATCTCAGTTATTAGCAAAGATACAGAGATGCGGTTTTCGCGAACGTTGGCTACTTTTTTGTGAAACGAAAGATGACACAAACATAATTACTCTAGCTCTTCTCATTTTTGAGATACAGGGCGTTTTGAAAAGTTGCATTTTGAGACAGCCCCGTATCTCAGCTATACGGTAACTTATAGAAAAGTGAAAAGTGTTCTTTATATATTTTTTCCGTAGAATGCAGTGCTGTTTTCAGAATGAGTATACGGGGTCAGGTCAAAAGTTATCGGGATCAACTTCATTTTTTTAAATGGGACACCCTGTCTATTTTCTCATAATTAAATTTTCCTTGTTCTAAGCATTTCAAATATGTATAGCATTCATCATTTTTTTATACAAATAGCGCAGTATTTCAAATTATTAACTGGATTTGTTAGTGGCCTTTGGTACTGCAATTGTTTTACCATGGCAACTTCATTTTTTGACATTTGTCAATATTTGCAAATTTGTTGATTGTTGAGATCCTTATTGTTAGTAAAGTTTTCAATATTCTTTTCGTTATTTTGAATTTTTACAAAGTTTCAAACTATGGCGAATAATTTAGGGTACGAGAACTATGAGAAATTAGATATGATTGGGGTTTATTACCAAACAAATTTTAATGCAGAGCAAGCGAAGGAAATATATTTTGAAAGGTATTTTTATTTACTGGAATGTTAGTCATCATTTGAGTTAAATAAAATGTGAATATTATAGATTTCCGGAAAGAAGGCAACCGTGTAAAAACATTCATTAGGTTAAAACAAAATTTGAAAATCACGGATCGTTTGAAAGGCCACGCGCCAAAACATATAGAAAAGAAAACGAAGAAAATAATGAAATAAATGTCCTTGCAGAGGTCACTGTTAACGAAAATTATACGTCTTGCAGAAAAATAGAAGAATCGGTGGGCATTTCAAAACGAAAGTATCAAAATATTTAAAAATACCATTATAAACCATATATACCTCAAGTCATCCACCACTTGCATCCGGGTGATGCTCAATTGCGTATCGATTTCTGTAGATGGTATATTCAGAAAAGTGAAGAAAATGGTAATTTTGGTCGTTTAGTTATATGGTCGGATGAAAGCCATATAAGCTCCGCCGGAATTTACAATCGTGCAACGAATCGTTTCTGGTCTAACGAAAATCGGCATGTTACCGTGATCCGTCAGCAGCAAGGCAGGTTTGGGTTCAATGTGTCCTGTTTCATTTTAGGAGGCAGATTAACATTTTACCTGTTTGAAGACAATTTGAACCATCAACGATATTTGGAAATTTTGGACATTTGCCTTCCAGAATTGATTGATGATATTCCGTTAGCCCAGCTAAGAGAGGTTTATTTGCAGCAAGACGGGGCACCCTGCCACAATGCAAGACTAGTAAGAGATTACCTCAATACAATGTTTCAAAACCATTGGATTGGTAACAATGGACCAGTTAATTGGCCAGCAAGGTCCCCAGACCTATCAATTTTAGATTTTTTTGTGGGGCTACCTTAAAAATAAAATTCATCAAAGACGGTATGAAACTCAAGAAGCTTTGATGAATGCTACAAGAGAAGCCTTTGAAGAACTACGTTTAAGACCCCTATTTTTATTAAGATCCATTCAAGAAATTCTTCGGAGATGTAGGATTTGTCTTGACCATAATGGTCAGCAAATTGAGCAATATTTATAAAATTTTAATTCTTCTTATTTTCGTTTGTCTCTAAATTTATAAATAAATACATCCAATATTTATATGAGTTTCAAATCAACAATTCTGGAAATAAAATAAATTATTTTGCCGAAATTTGTATCTTCTTCAATGACATATAATTACATAATGATGGTTTTCTATATTAGGCACAAAAAAAAACAATAGAAGATTACGAATTCAAAGCCTACTAAGAAATTCAGTTAATAATACAAAATACCACGCTATTTATCAAAATAAGTGATAATTGTTATATATATTTGAAGTGCTTAGAACAAGAGAAATTTAATTATGAGAAAATAGACAGGGTGTCCCATTTAAAAAAATTAAGTTGATCCCGATAACTTTTTGACCTGACCCCGTATACTCATTCTGAAAACAGCACTGCATTCTACAGAAAAAAGTTATATAAAGAACACTTTTCACTTTTTCTATAAGTTATCGTATAGCTGAGATACGGGGGCTGTCTCAAAATGCAACTTTTTCAAAAACGCCCTGTATCTCAAAAATGAGAAGAGCTAGTGTAATTATGTTTGTGTCATCTTTCGTTTCACAAAAAAGTAGCCAACGTTCGCGAAAACCGCATCTCTGTATCTTTGCTAATAACTGAGATACCCTGCGAGGACAACCAAAATGGGACAACCTGTACAATAAAGGTACAATGAATTCCAGTTAAGTGTCAAAAAATTCCTTTCTATGAGGTAGTTAGGATGTCATATTTCATGATAATAAAAGAAGCGGTTTAAAAATTATCATTAAAATTCAATTATTAACTTTGAAGGCCGACAACTCTATAACGAAGCCAAAAAAATTCTAATGAAGACTAGGTTTATTTTGAGCCCCTCTATACGTCCTAGCAGTTTTGACCACACCTTTCTGGACACCCTGTGCGTGTGTCTATATATATATATATATATATATATATATATATATATATATATATATATATATATATATATATATATATATATTTTTAAACCAACTGAAAATGTTAGTATAACAAATTGATAGTTATTTTGGGATAAAATCATTCAAAACATACAGTTAAAAATAAATCATTTGCTGATAACACTTCTACATTTCGATTTATTTAAAATCATTTTCAAGAAGCTAAAATATGAACTAAGTTGACAATTACAGAGATTGATAAATTATTGCTACTTACAGAACAGCTTGATTAAATGTTTACTATAATTGCTAAGACAAAGACGGGTTTGTTAAATATAAAGGTAAAGTCAATCCACATTAATAAAATTTAAAACCATTTAAAATTAATATTAATATTATTCGGCATTTATGTTGAGACTCTTTGAAGTTGTTGTCAGTCGAGAGCAATGTTGTGTCGTCAGCATAATGTAATCAATTTTTAAATTACAAGAAAAATCATTAATAAATATTAGAAATAATAATGGCCCCAAAATAGATCCTTGAGGCACCTCTATGTACAGTTAAAAATTTGGAAGTAACTTCATTTATTTTTACAGCTTGCCTCCTATTGTCCAGATAAGACAATCAAATATATACTTGTTGCATCGAATTTATATACTTCCTTCAATTTTTAAATAGAATTGGATGCACAACACTAGCGAAAGCACAAGTAAAATGTATGAAAACCGTCATGAAGTAATGACCGTTTTCCAATCACTTCAAAGAGTGAATAACAAAACTAAAAGCAGCATCAGTGGTGCCACTCTTTTTCTAAAACCAAATTGACTTTCAACAAAAATATTCAGAAATGTATCCATACATTATCAACTCAAGCACTTTCGAAAATGCTGGTAGAATGGAAATGACATGATACTTGTCGAGATTATTGCAATCTCCTGTTTTATATAGTGGTACAACTATGGCAACTTTTAACATATGTGGAAACGTTTCTGAAGTGACATACTAAGTTTTGTTAAAGGCTTAAGCAGAAAGTAATGTTTTTCGTTTCATAACCTTTGTACCAATTCATGAAACATCTTTCGATTGTTTATTTCTAACCGAGATAATTATTTCTCTGATTTCTGCTTGAGAGACTTGATGAATACTAAAATTACTGTCGAGATCAAAAGAAGAAGGTATTAGGCTTACATAATTCAACAGAATCAACTGAAATACCTGAGAAAAGATTTGTGAATTATGGAATTCGCAAAATGAATATTAAATTCATTTGTATTGATGCTTGTGTTTGCCATATTAGAATGCTTTGTTTTGTAGAACTCGATTATCAACCGAACAGTCTCACCTGGGTCATTAGACTTTCTTATTAAATTATCGTAAGCTAAGGGTTTAGCAATTTTAATAGCATTTGTGTATTCACTTTGAACATAATCACATCAATGACAAAGGCCAAAGTTTCTCACATATGTTTTCAATAGTTATCAAACCATACAATATTACGTACCTGAAAGATCAGCATGAAATGTTATATAAAAGGCGTCAAAAAAAAAGCTTATCATAAGTTAATTCCTTCAAATCAAGAATAACAATTGTAATGCACAGTATGGACTCCTCTTTTATGATTCAAAAGTCACTATTTTATTAATAATGAGACAGTACAATTATTCAATTGAGATTATCATATGCGGAGTCATTCTTTTAACATTCTACATTCTAACTTATCCTTCTCACTGTCCTTGACTGGAACTAAATTATCACACTCTTACTGAACTTCAAAATTTTTAGTGTGTGTGCGGTGAAATGGATAATTCTGATGAAACTACTATTCAGTTGTTTCTTTGAATTTAGTTGTTTATTTTGTTTAACTCGTCCTTATATTTACTGTTGAAGTTTTTTAACACATTTGTATTTAGTAACAATTGAACTGTGCTGAGAGTGATGGTGTTTTCTTAAATAGTGTTTCACTTTTGTTGAATAATTGCATTGGTCACATTTGTAGTCAATACTTGAATTATGTATTGCACTATGTGTAACCAGAGAACATTTATATTTTGATACAAAAACACATTGATCACATTTGTATTTTGCACCATGTGAATTGTGCTTTACCAAATGATTCTTATAATATTGTTTTACTTTTGTTGAATAATCACATTGATCACATTTATAATCAACAATTGAATTGTGGTTTGAAAGGTGTCTCTTTAGATATCGTCTCACTTTTGTTGAATAATCACATTGCTCACATTTGAAATCAATACTTGAATGATGTATTACAAGGTGTTGCCTTAAATTTCGATTCACTTTTGTTGAATAATCACATCGGCCGCATTTGTAATAAGTACTGTTTGAATCATGCTTTACAAAATGGTTCTTTAAACATTGCTTCACTTTTGTTGAATAATCGCATTGGTCACATTTGTATACAATACTTGAATGGTGTATTGCAAGGTGTTGCTTTAAATATCGTTTCACTTTTGTTGCATAACCACATTGGCCACATTTGTAGTTGGCACCATTTGAATTGTGCATTACAAAATGGTTCTTTAACCATTGCTTCACTTTTGTTGAATAATAACATTGGTTACATTTGTATTCAATACTAGAATGATGTATTACCAGGTGTTGCCTTAAATATCGTTTCACATTTGTTGAATAATCGCATTGATCACATTTGTAATCAGTACTTGAATTATGCCTTAAAAGGTGTTGTTTTAAACGTTGTTTTAATTTTGATGAATAATCACAATGACCACACTTATAATTATTCTTTAAATAACTGGCTTCCGTCGCGTCAGCTCTACCATCTACATAATTAACTTTCTTATTTGCAGTGTATTCAAATTCGTTCTTAACTTTAATACTATTAGGTTCGTATTTTATTTCGACTTTGATTGGATCATTATTCAACATAACATGTTTCTGGATAAGAGATAAATTAATTTGTGCTTCCGCTTCAGGTTCGAGTTTAACAATTTTTTTATCAACACGTTCCGACATTTCGAATATGTATCTTTTTCGACAAAATAGACGGTTTCCATTAAAGTTTACATTCAAATGCAAACAAGTTCTACCTAGTTGTGTCTCAATTTAGCAGATGGCCACAAACGTAAAATATCACCATTGGTTTTATTGTTCAATAACTTTTTATTCGCGCTCTGTTAACCTTGTTTTTTATTAGTTATTCCGTCGTTTTGTATTAATTTTGTTTACATAATCATTATTCCTGTTTTTCACATGCATTACCTACTTCCACCAGCTACGTTATTTACCTTTTCTTCTTCCTTTTCGCTAATCACCTGCCTTTAATCCTTAAGAAACATTCTTTTCAAGTCTCAATTGTTTACAATTGGTGTATAAGTAAGTATTTAGATAACTGATTTGCTTCTATTATTATTTGCACTTTAGTGGACCAACCATCTATATCATTGCAGCCAGAGGACGTTCCAGGTGCTTTTGGAAGGATAAATATTGAGGATCACGCTAACTTCGAAATGCAATATGGTTAGAATGTCCGACATTAAGAAACTGAAGTAAGGCTGAATTAGTGGAACGTTAGAAATTTAGTATTCATATGTATTAAATTTTGTTTATTTATAGCGTCATTAATTGTATAGAAGCAGGACGAGTCACGATATTTCATTAGCCATTGATGGAGGCAAATAGTACATGAAACGAAATCTCGTTGTAACTGCATCTACGTCAACTACTGCAACTGTAACCATTTTTATGGGCAGGTTTTCCATCCGTGATATTCCTCAATATTTCAACAACATATTATCATTCCTTGTGTTTTTTGAATAAGATTTTTCCTGTAGTGAAAATCAATAACAAATGTAATTAACTTTTAACCTAATACTTACTTATACTGCAATGTTTAAACAATTGAGTCTTTGTTTCCTGTAAGAATTGCCTATTAACAAAAGGAAACATAACGTCTTAGAAGTAGGTTGCAATGCACGGAAATAATGATTATGGAAACAAAAGGATTAATACAAAACGACGGAATAACTAATAAGGTACAAAAGCAAGGGTAACAGAGCGCGAATAAAAAAAGGTTAGGTTAGAACAATAAAAGCGGATTTGACAATATATGGTGATATTTTACGTTTGTGTGACCATCCTGCTAAATTGAGACAATTAGGGTAGAACTTTTGTGTCTCTCATTTAAATGTCAAACTTTAATAGAAACCATCTATTAAGAAGTGACAGGAATAATGCAGACAATGGGTGCAAACCGTTTGCGCTTTTTACGTCAACATTTTTACTGCTAATTGTCAAAATGTTTGCAAGCGGTCGCCATTTTTAAATTCCAACCTTAACCTAACTTAAACTTCACGCCATTCCCTTGCGGGGTAAGCAAAACAATCCCTGCCTCATTTATTTTTCATTCACAATTTTTCTCCATGCTTTCCTATC
The DNA here is from genome assembly GCA_036346205.1 of Vesta saturnalis. Taxonomy (NCBI): domain Eukaryota; kingdom Metazoa; phylum Arthropoda; class Insecta; order Coleoptera; family Lampyridae; genus Vesta; species Vesta saturnalis. The sequence continues at coordinate 941,031 of JARFJB010001486.1, read as the reverse complement.
TCCGCATACCTCCCTAGCTTCCGCAAGGTACATACATTGTCTCTGACATGCCCTTTTATTTTTAAAACTCCTTATTTTTCTTTCCTTTATCACACTTTCTACTGCATTCAGCCAAGTTTTACGCAGCCTACCAGACCAGGCCTTTCCTCTAACCTCACCCACATATATCTGTATCGTTAATCTTGCGTTGTTCATTCTCTCAATGTGACCAAACTAACATAATGTACTACTTTTATATCTATCCATCATCGTCTTTTCCTCGCCACACTCCGTCATTATGCATTCATTCTTTATCTTGCCCTTTCTCGTTTTACCACATGCGCTTCTCAGTAATCTCATACCCACGGCATTTATTTTTCTCTCGTGCTTTTTTTGACATACCAATGTCTCATTTCCATACACTACTGACGGGACAAACACGCCATAGATTGCTCGTTTCGCAGCTAGACTCATGCTCTCGTTTCTCAATATCGTCCACATACTTCCAATCACTTTCCTTCCAGCATTGACTCTCCCTCCAATCTCGCCGTCCATTGTACCATCTGCAGTAAATATTCTACCCATTCTAACCAGATATACCAGCTCGTTCACAAGTTCATCTTGCAGGGTAAATACTATACTCTCCTTTCCACCTTCCCGATTAGTTTTGTTCACGTTTACCTTTAGGTCCATGCTCTCAGACTGTATCAAACTTCCTCAGAGCGGTTTGCACCTCATCCGCACTGTCACTTAATAAGACTGTCATTTGCATACACCAGAAGTTGTACATTTACGTAACCAATCATTACACCATTTGTATCGGTACATGCTTGTCTAACACATTTATGCATGTATACATTGAACAACCACGGTGACATCACACAGCCTCGTCGCACCCTTGCTGAATATTAAAGTATTCACTCACACCTCTGCTCATACTAACATTCCCGACTACCGTTGTATACTGCCCTTATTCCATTTATTAGACCTTTATTTATGCCATGTTTCCCACAACTTCTCCCTATTCACTACTATCATACTTTTAGATTCACATCTTTTCCATGTATACATATGCGCATTTTTATGTTTAAACCACGTATTGGATACAAACAGGCTTCTCACCACACAGATATTCACCAGGCGTTCACCATTCTCATTGACTCTTTTGTCTCCGAACTTTCCTAGAACGCATTCAGTATGTTCTCTCTCTACACCTTCCCATCCGTTCATATCCCCCACTATAATCACTCTTTCGTTTGGCTTACATACGTTCAACACGTTCTCTTCTTCATTCCAGAAGTTCTCACGCTCCTGGTTTTTTCCTTCATTCACCGGTGCATAGCATGGAATAAGAAAAATTCTTCGAAACCCCACTTTCATTCTAATCCGTATTACCCGGGGAGATACAAATTCGTACTGTTTAACACATCTTTTCGCTCTTTCACTTGCTATCACCCCAACTCCTTTTGCTCCAGGCACTTCAGTATCAACTCATGGCCATAGTGCTAGGCTGCCATCCTCCATCTCCAAAGCTTCCTTTCCAGTGTGCTTTGTCTCCGATACACACAGAATATCAAGGTGTTTCATAAAAAAATTGTATGCAACTTCCTCATTGTAGACCCTATTGGTTTGTGAAATATTTAGTATGGCGTACTCCGATTGTTAAAATGAAATAACTAACACAGGTATGTAACCTTTCAACCTTATTCAATTATTTTATCGAAATGTCAATTCTCTGTCTATAATTATTGTCTTAGTCTAGTTGTTTTTGCTCTGCTGTGAAATGATGGAAAATTATTCCAATTTAGGAAAAGTGGACATGATAATAATATTTGGTGAATCTCGTAGAAATGCAAGATTAGCTGTACGCATTTATAGAGAACGATTTCCTAATTGTAGAACGCCTGATCGCAAGATTTTTGAAAGAATTTGTCGAAATCTAATCGAAACTGGTTCTGTCAATAGTAACAGAAAGGATGAATGGAGAAAGATATGTAAGAAATCCCGATGTTGAAGAGAATATTTTGGCTATGGTAGCTGCAGCTTCCAGTACCAGCATGCGGAAAGTAGATAGAGCAGCTGGAGTATATCATTCAACTGTTTGGAAAGTTCTGGAAAATGAAAATTTGTACCCCTACCACCTTCAGAAGGTATAACATCTAAAACCAGAAGATTTTCAGTCGAGAATTGAATTTTGGAGATGGATGATTGTTCAAAGAAATCTTACGATAAACTTTCTACATCGCGTTTTACTTTCGGACGAAGTATCATTGGGACGAGATGGCGTCTTTAATTCCCGGAATAGTCATCTATGGGACCTAGATAATCCTAATGGAACGTTCATACGGAGCCATCAATAACGTTTTACCGTGAACGTATGGGTTATAATAGTAAAGGTCATTTAATACTACCGTACGTGTTACCCAATAAACTGACAGCCACAGCGTACTCAATTTTCATAGAAGAAATATTACCAGATCTTCTTGAAGATCTGCCCATTCCTTTGGACAAAACATGTGTTTTCAACAGGACGATGCACCTGCCCATTCGCTTAGATTAGTTCGAAACATTTTGGATAGGATATTCCCAAATAAATGAATTGGCCGAGGAGGACCTGTTGCTTGGCCTCCTCGGTCTCCTGATTTAAATCCATTGGATTTCTATGTTTGGGGTACGATGAAGAATATGGTCCATGAGACCGAAATTCAAAACGAGATAGAACTGATTGCGAGAATTATGGCAGCTACTGGAGAAATTAGAGATAACCCTGAAACCTTAAAAAAGGTGCAGAAATTCTTAAGCGTTGTCAAGCTTGTGTACAACAAAACGGTGGGCATTTTGAGAAATATTGTAGATAGATCATAACACAAAACTTTAATTATTAAATAAAACCAATTAAATAAAAATACTTTCTATTTATATCGATTAAATATTAAATTTATTAAAAATAATTTAGATACCAGTACGAATTTTAAACTTCCTAGGTAGGTAAGTCCTTAGTTTGAAGAGTTACAAAAAATTGTTTCAGATATAAAAAGTAAGTCTTACTATAAACTATTGACTGTTACATTTTGAAAAAATCCGTGGAGCCGTTTTTGAGAAAAAATTGAAAACGCAAAATTGGTCGCCATTTTGTATTCAAACGTCAGATAAAAACTATGTTCAAATAAAATTTGTAATCATTTTTATGTAGTTTCAAAAATGTTTCTACTTTTGCCAACAACTCTAGGTAGCAAAAATTATGAGATATCGTTAATTCAAGAAAAAATTTAAATCCACAAATTTACTCGCCAAATAAAAAATTTGCAAAGAGTAAAAAATGTTTATTTTCGCGAGTTCTGTAACACCCTTTCCGTTGGCCCATGCTAAAAAATACACCCTGTATATAAGCAGTAGCTCCGTGTCCGATATCGGATAATTGGCTGCGCGTTCTCCATGTCCGACCTCGAAATCATCGGACTACTAGAAAATGGGGTAATTGATGTGCTGCAATAAATGGTTTAATGATTTCAATCGAGACTTCACCTCTCGAGTGAAATTTACAATCCAATGATTTCATTTCGAAAAATTATTTCACTTGGGCCAATCTCTCGTTTCTCAGGAGAACACGAGTTCTCAAATCTCGCATTGCCAAGTCAGCTCGATACAATTGGAAATCGCCACAGATGTAAGTGGGATAACCTAATCGCTTACTCCGCTGCACGTGCGGTTACCGCCAAAGCAGTCGGCGGTGGTAAAGCCACGCATAAATAATTATTATGATATCTGATGAAACTGTCTTATCAAGGTGGTTGTAATTTTTTTTCGCCCTTACCTTTCCATTTTCATTTGCGTTAAGTTTAGTTTCACTAAGGTCAAATCAATCGTGCAACAAGTCGATTTTGAAAATTAAAATTAGTCGCCGTATTGGTAATAAAATATCTATACTTTGGGAGTTTTTTATGAAATTAACGGATCAGTCTAATGTGGAATGTAAGCTGTGCAAGAAACGTTTTCTTTCCATTTTGTACATAACATTTTTGTTTGGTCATATATAGTGAATCTGACATTTAATTTAAGAATTTTTTGTATTTAGAATTGTGTTACGTATCCTTTCAAACGTTAACACTTGAATAAGAATTATTTTTAATGTTCGTTGATGTCGAATGATTGAATAAAATTTAAATAAATCGAAATGCGCGGCTTGATATTTCTAAACTAAACAAGGCACAAGCAAAAATGACCCGTATGAAGGCTACCAAACGTGCGATAGGTTTGTAAGTAGCCCTAAGGTGGCGTTTCCGACTCCGACCGAAGTTGCAGTGTACTAAGAATTCGATATTATCGCTGAAGCCTAGAAGCGAGAGGAAAGTAGAATGAATGAATGAATGTGATGATGACTGACGCGACGGAGTGAGTGCTCATTTCAATAAACAAACCATTCGAATGATTTTCATATAACCACTCGAAATATCTCGAGATATCCGTACAATCGAATGATCGATTATTTTTCATTCGAGAGGTCCCATCATTAGTTTAAATAACAGTTTCAACGTCAAAATGGAAAAGCACGGTTGGGCTAGTGGCATTATCGGTCGCCTGACACGCGGTTGAGGCAGGTTTGATTCACGGCTTTGCCATTTTTTGTTGTCAGGTTACAGTAGTTCTGTTTATGTTTTTTTCATATTATACCGTTCGAGGTCGGTCATAGAGAACGTGCAGCTAAATATCCGATATCAGACATGGAGCTACTGCCATATATATATATATATATATATATATATATATATATATATATATATATATATATATATATATATATATATAGCAGCAACCACTTGGCTCTACCACTACCGAGACAGAGACCATCAAGCATATCGTGAATAGTGGGGACCACAGCCACCACTTGGCTCTACCACTACCGGGACAGAGACCATCACACATATCGTGCATAGTGGGGACCGCAGCCACCACTTGGCTCTACCACTACCGGGACAGAGACCATCAAGCATATCGTGCATAGTGGGGACCGCAGCCACCACTTGGCTCTACCACTACCGGGACAGAGACCATCAAGCATCAGAAATCACCTTACCTACTTAACATCATCGTTCTCCTCCAGAAACTCTAGGATCTCTTTCATGTTGGACGTCAGAGACCACTGTGAGGGCCATGATCTTAGCTGCTCCTTGGCTGCTTTCGTAATTATGCTGGTACCAACTTTCTTAAGTTCACACCGACCATTTTCAAGACATTTCATCACCTCGTACGCCCTAAAAGCTCATAATCGCATTTACTGATATGTATCTGTGAATCACGGTGCATTAAAACAAAATTGCCTGGAGTAAAATGTGTGAAATTTTTCCTTTTACGATTACTCTCTTCTACACTTGTTTGGGATAACTTTTGTGAAACTCGCTGCCTGTCTATCTCCCGATTACGAACAGGCGTTAAATCTTCCGAAATATTTTGCAATAGAGCTTGTATCAGAGGGGTGGAGCCATTAACCTTTAACAAAAGTTGAAGAGGGGTCATACCCGTAGACTTTTGGACAGTACTGTTTAATACCATCTGTATCTTCCATAAGCCACTCGGCTATTCTGACTTGGTGATAGTTTCGATCCTAAGTAGGTTGTCCATTTCCCTTATGGATATCTGGTGTGACGTAATGGTATTCTGTTTTACAGACGTCTAGATATTTGGGAAACGTATTTTTAAAGGATGTCGCAGAATCCATAATAAGTTGTTTGGGAGTTCCGAAGAGGGCCAACCACATTTTGTAGTTTCTCGCGAGCTTCAACAGTAGGAACTGACTTCATGGGGGTTAGAATGCAATACTTTGTGAATGCGTCGATGATAATAAGAATGTGTTTGTCATTCCCGTTAACCATGGGAAGAGGGCCCAAACAGTCCATATGCAAGGTGTGGAAGGGTTCTTTTGGCTTTTCCACAGATTTTATGGTACCTTGCAGTTCTTGTTTTCTTGATCGCACACATTACACAATTTTTGATATAACATTTGATGAAGTTTCTCATGCGTGGAAACCAAAAGTGCTCAGAAATAGATGCATACGTCTTTTCGGCACCAATATGACATTGTTCGTCATGAAATATACGAAGCAATCCTAACCGACTTTGTCTTGGAACATACCACTGCAGGTTCACAATACCGTCTTCCTTAGAACGCTTGTGATACAACATTCCGTCTCTTTCAGTATATTGATTAGAATCGACATCACCCTCGCTGAGCCGTCTGAGTAGGTCTTGGACTGCTTCGTTCCCTTTTTGTTCTATATATGCCCAGTCATGGTGTGCTACTCTCCGAACTGTTCCAACAGGGTTCCTACTTAAGTAATCTACATGGGGTGGTTACTTCCTTTTCTATACGGTATTTCAAAATCAAAATCCGGCATGTACATCCACGATCGGGCCACACGAGGTATCAGATCCTTCTTGTTAGCTGTAGCCTTGATGGCGTTACAATCTGTAACTAATTTGAACTTAAGACCCAACAAATAAGTGCGAAAGTGTTTTAATGCCTGTATAATTGGCAGCGTTTCAAGCTCATATGAGAGATACTTACTTTCAATGCCGGTTGTTACTAAAATACGCTACTACCTTCGGTTGCGTTCCATGTAGTTGGATCATAATAGCTCCATACCCAATTCTACTTGCGTCGGTATGTAATTCGGTCGGCAGTTCTGGATTGTATACCGTAAGGGCCTGGATGTCAAATGAACTATTACGTACTGTCTTGCTTTTTCTTGCTCCACGCTCCATTCAAACGAGACATCCTGCTTTGTTAATCTCGTTATACATGCGGTTCTGCTGGCAAACTCGGGTTTGTTTGTTTAACGGATGTGGGTATAGGCGAGTTGGTCACGGCTACAACTTTAGCTTTACCAGGCCTTATACCGTCACTGGATATTTCGCTTCCTAAATACTCCAAAGAAGGTTGCAGAAAACAGCATTTTTGAATGTTAAGCGAAAATTCAGTCAAATCTGACGCTTCTAACACTTGTCTAGTGTACACTAAGCCCTCTTCGGGCATCAAACTAGGGATCAAGACATCGTCCAAATACACTAATGCCACGGTATCCTTCAACTGAACCAGTGCAAGAGTGATGGCTCTCTGGAATACAGCGGATGCATTGGCTAGGCCAAAGGGATCCTCAGGTACTCAAAATGTCCGTAGGGAGTCACGAAAGCAGTTTTGCATATGGAATCCTCGTGGATGAGTATCTGATGAAATCCTGAAGCCATATCCAAGGATGTGAAAAACCTTGCCTTCCCTAGTCGATCTAATTGATCTTCAATCAAGGGGAGAGGGAATCGGTATTTAATAGTAACACGATTAAGTTCCCGAAAGTCCACAGACACGCGATATGCACCAGATTTCTTTTTTACGAGAAGGGCCGGGCTCGGAAAAGGAGATTCGCTGAGCCGAATAATGTTATTTGGAAGCAAATCATCAGTAATCTCACGCATAGCATTTCCTTCGCTGGCGGACAAACGGTATGGAGGACGGTTAACAATAACATCTTTTTCTAATCTAATTTTTAAACTGGCATTCCTCACTGTTCGCACTTTATTTCCTCTGGTTGTCATCCCTGTGAATTCACGAAGTACCTTTTGGAACGCATCGTGATGTTCGAAGGGTACATCGATGTCATATGGGTTGTTTATTGATTGTGTAAATAATTAGTATTGCAGTGTTGTATTATTAAGTGATAAATTTATAATAATTGTTTTTTCTTTAATGATCTCTAATGGCGACTTTTCCAACAAATGAACAGTATGATATGTTTTGTACATACATAAAGTGCTACAAAAACTCACGTCTTGCTGCCCAAAAATATCTAACAAATTTTCCAGAGCGTAGGCAACCCGACATGAAAATATTTGCAAGATTAGATTCAAATATGCAGCATTATGGATGTCTTAAAAAGCACAATAGGAACAAAAGCGTGGTTACTGAAGATGAGGAATTAACTTTAGCCTGTGTGCAAGTAATCCGAATATTTCGACTCGAGAAATTGAAGCTCAAGTTAATGTGCCTAAGACTAAACATCGAGAATTAAAAAAAAAACACAATTTCCACGCATATAAATTACACATTGCGCAGACTTTGCGACCAAATAATAATATCCGTAGAACAGCATTTTGTGGATGGTTTTTAAATAAAATTGCAGAAAATGGTGATTTTATAAATTAAGTTTCATGGACTGACGAATCCTATTTCTCCAACAGTGGATTATTTAATCGCCATAATGAGCACCGTTGGGCACAGGAAAAACCATACATAATGGTTCCACGGCGCAACCAGGTTCGTTTCGGCTTTAATGTTTTTTGTGTCATATTGAGGAATCGTTTAGTTGGTACTATAATTTTTGACGAAACCTTAACAGCGCAGCATTACATGGAAATTCTGCAAACATATTATCCTTCTATCCATCCTCCTAAGTGTTCCTGAGTGCTTTAGCACGATAGGCCTTATTTAGCCTGTTGAGGTCCACAATCATAAAAAAAAAATATCTTGAAGACTTATTAGATGATCCACCTTTGGCACAAAATGTTCAAATATGGTATCAGCAGGATGGCGCTCCCGCACATAATGCTGGCAATGTTATCCGATATTTAAATGACCGTTTTGATAATGTAGTAATTGCCACCAATACACCTAATCAGTGGCCAGCCAGCTCCGCATATTTAACGCCTCTGGACTTTTATTTATGGGGTACTATAAACAATAAAGTGTATGGTAGTAATTTCCATTACAATAATGCAGAAGAACTACGTGAAGGAGTTGTGGCGGCCTTTAACGGTGTTCATCGAGATGCATTGCGAACCGTTACTAACAGTGTTGTAAAACGGTATCGATTGTGTGTACAGGCTGTCCCAAATTCGAGGGCAAGCATGGGGATCTCGCTTATTATAAGAGATAGGATATAGGTTTAAATTCGGCACTTTTGCTAAATTCGATGCCGAGTAATAATCTGAAAAGAAATTTGAGCTAACTCGAATGGATTTGGTTTTATGCTCAAAAAACTAAAAATTTCGATTTTCGTTTTTCGCGTTTGGCCACCTTATTATTAGGAATTTTCAAAATTCGATTAAACATTATTAAGGCACATTTTTACGCACAATAGTAATACGGTATTAAAAATATTATGTGACGTTTCGTTTATTCTGAACCATTATCAGGTTTATTTTTTCTTATGGGGGTTAAGATATATTTTTATGTCGTTGGATGGAGAATGTTATGCTGATTTTAGCAATATATAACACTTTATGGTTTGATCGACTGCGAACTAAAATAATGAGAAAAATGCGAAGAACAAGATTCCGCCTTCTTGGATCCAGCAAGGAATAATTACAGTAGTTCTACTTATTTAATTTGTTAAACTCGTTAGAACATCCAAAAAAATATGAAAACATTTAAACAATTTAAAAAAAAAACATTAACAAACAACTCAAACAAGTGTGTCTATGTAACACGGTCATAATAGCGACAACGCAAATTTATCGATAGGTAACAACAAAATAATTACACAGACAAACAAATAAAAATTATTATAATAAATGTTCGAACAAGTTTCCTCCTTGAATACAGTAACGAATTCTTCTTCTACAATTGTTTACGCTTCTTTGAATGGTTCGCCTGGGAATTTGACGAAGTTCATTAACAACCCTATTCTGGAGTTCTATATTTTGCGGTGGCGTCTTATAAATCATATTTTTTAAATAGCCCCAGAGGAAGTAATCTAAAGGGGTTAAATCTGGACTTCTTGCTGGCTACCTAAGTGGTCCCCTATTTCGCTTCCATTTATCAGGAAATTCGCCGTTAAGATATTCACTTATTATTGCAGCATTATGAGGAGGAGATCCGTCCATTTGCCACCAGAGAGTCCATCTTTCGTTTAGCGGAACATCGTCCAAAAGGTCTGCTATTTCGTGTGTTAGAAATGCGAGGTAGCGTTGAGACGTTAGGATACCTTCGTAAATAATTGACCCAAGGAGCCTATCCTTCCAGATTCCAACCCACACATTAAAGGACCGGTGGCCTTGTCCTCGCATTTGCCTGTTAATTCGTGGATTTTCAACGGACCAGTAGTGCTCGTTATTACGATTAAACATTCCATTAGTGGAAAAATTGCACTCATCCGTCCAAATTATTTGATTGAGAAAGTTGTGATTTTCCAGCATTTTGGTATTAAGTTGGTTACAAAAATCCAACCGTCTCATATCGTCCCCAGGTCGAAGAGTTTGTCTAACGTGTAACTTAAATGGTTTATAACGGTGTTGCTTTAACACTCGCCAAACTGCCGTTTTTGGCACTTCAATAGTTTGCTCTATTTCTCTGGTAGATGTTGAAGGGTTTTCTTGAACCTAAGATGGATAACATAAAGTCATAACTCTCCAAAAAAAATGTCTGCTGAAATTAGCAGTGAAGTGAGTGGAAATTCTTATAATTAGTATAATACTAACAAATAGTACCTAATGTAATATTTCTTCTTCGGCATCTCTATCTAGTCTGCTACCATATGCATTTCGAGGTTTCTGAAAACATCTAAATTCTCGCAAATTTTGGTCTAATTTGAAGAAATATCTCTGGTTTGGTTGCTGCCTCTCCGGATATTCCTCGTAAATATCTTTGTTCTGCTCTGACACTATTTCTATTGCAGCTATAAAATATCCTTATCATGTCTCGTTTTTCTGAATTTGAAAACATTCTAAAGAAACTTGCAAATTTTAAAGCACTAACACGAAGGATCTTGCAGTTATTACCCTTTTTACAATTAGAAAATGACATGACAAAAGCCAGCTCCTGAGTTTTGTTTGATTCATGGGTATCGTGATAATGTAATATTTAGTTTTTAATTTAAGAGTATTTTAGTTCGCAGTCGATCAAACCATGAAGTGTTATATATTGCCAAAATTTCGGACAGCCTGTACATGAAAATGGCCAGCACTTTGAACATTGATTGTAATGTATTATGGTTTTAGCATTTACTAATTTTATGGTGTATCGTTGTGTTGAATTTGTTCAATAAATAATTTTTAGTTGCAAATTGTTAATCATGGCTACTTTATTTAAAATGAAAACAATTAATACTTCCCATTTTTTATTCGTACATAGGTTGTTATACATCGTTGAAAAGAGAAAAAAAAAACATTTAATTGTGTAAAAATCCAATATGGCGCCCATTTGAAATAAGAAAGTTGCTATTAATATCTTGAATTTTATTTTGATATCATTTTTAAGTGTGTCTCTATTTTTAATAATAAGAAAGATACCCATACTATCCTACTCTATTTGGGACACCCTGTCCACTGGGTATATAAACTGTTATTAAATCTTACATTTTAAAATAAAACACACTAGTTCTTTTTATACTATTTTTAACAAACACAGCACAGAATAAAAATTGTATATGTATACTACATACATCTTCCAATTCATAATACACTATTAGTTATTATTATTATTTATTTGTAACTTCACCTAAATCAACTAATCTTCTCCAATCCTCTTTCTGGTGTTCCTCAGTGATCCACACATTGAGATGTTTAGTATGTTTAGTATGCTGATGATGTTAAAACTCTAATAGTGAAATTAAAATTTGATAAATCTGAAACACTGGAACTGTGGCAGGATCTGTAGCAAACAAAATACACCCACGTACCACAAAAAATTAAAAAACACCGAACGCGTTTCGATAGCTAGGCTATCATCATCAGCGGTCGACTAGGGCGGACTAAAAAAAATTTTCTTTTTTTTTGTTTGTGAAATTAAAAGACACGATGCACAGTTAGTGCAAGAAAATATTGATGGGCTAGTTCACTGGTGTTATTGCAATAGTTTGGAGGGTAATGCCACGAAATGCTGTATTGTATCTTACTCACGTCAAGCTACACCGGTACTAGAGTCTCTTAAAATCAATGGTTCTCATCTTCTGAGTGAGTGCAAAATTAAGGATACTGTCTGCTTATCTCCCAGCAGATCTTTAGGTTTCGTTGTACAAACATGTAAGGACCTCTCGCAAGTTACTTTTTTTTAAACCCTTTACTATGCTTACATTATTAGTAAACTTGAATATGCTAATTTGATATAGTACCCTATTAATCTTCCACATCACCTGCCTTTAGCTCTAGATAGAATCCATAAAAAATTCCTAAAATTTTTGTCCTTCAAAGTTGACATGTGTATTTCGAGCAAAGAATCAGCTATAATAGCTTTCTCTTATGCCAATCCATGTCATCGTTATCTGATCATAGAAGCTGCAAACAGCTAAGCCACTTAGATGGTAATTTTTAATAGAATTGATGCTTCATTTTTGTTGTCGGGTACCATTTTATGTTCCTCAAACTGAAAACCAGAAATTTAAGTTCATTTTATCCACGACCAGCTCGTAGTGAATTATTAGCAAACCTCCAGTTCAGATTATGTGTAGAAATGTTGAAATATTATTACAGGATATATTTCTGTAATTGGTATGCTTCTCTCTTATTTGTTTTCATCACAGTTTATTGGGTTATTTGTTATTATATTACCACTATTCATATAGTCACATTACATTATTATATATTATATTACATTCTGTTATGACTTCCTGCACATCTGGTACATTTTTATAAGCCCTATAATTGGGTTTCCTGTTGGGCAATAAATATTATAACAAGATCAATATATCATTGATTATCATATGTGATGCCATTCTTTTAACATTCCAAGTTTACTAACTTTTCCTACTCACTATCCTTGTTTGGAACTAAATTATCACACTCTTCCTTAAGTTCAAAATGTTGTTTCACTATTGTTAAATAGTTGATTGGTCCCATTTGTAATCAATACTTGAATTATGTATTACACTATGTGTAACCAGAGAATGTTTATACTTTGTTACAAACATACATTGGTCACATTTGTATTTTGCACCATGTGAATTGTGCTTAAGGTGACTAATTAAATTTCGTTTCACTTTTGTTGAATAATTGCATAGGTCACATTTGTAATTAACACATGAATTATGTCTTAAAATGTGTTTCTTTAAATACCGTTCCACATTCGTTGAATAATCGCATTGGTCACATTTGTACACAATATTTGAATTATGATTTAACACATGTTGCTTTAAACATTGTTTCACTTTTGTTGTATAACAGCAATGATCACATTTGTAATCAACATTTGAATTGTGATTTGTATGGTGTTTCTTTAAATATTGGCTCACTTTTGTTGAATAATCGCATTGATCACACTGGTAATTAATTCTTGTATTGTGTCTTAACAGGTGTTTCTTTAAATATTGGCTAACTTTTGTTGAATAATCGCATTGGTCACATTTGTAATTAATACTAGAATTGTGCTTTAAAAGATGTTGGTTGAAATATTGTTTCACTTTTGTTGAATAATCGCATTGATCACATTTATAATCAACACTTGAATTGTGATTTGAAAGGTGTTTCTTTAAATATTGACTCACTTTCGTTGAATAATCACATTGGTTGCATTTATAATCCATACTTGAATCATGCTTTAAAAGATGTTGCTTGAAATATTGTTTTACTTTTGTTGAATAATAGCATTGGTCACATTTGTAATCCAAATTTGAATTGTGATGTGAAAGGTGTATTTTTAGGTTTCGTTTCACTTTTGTTGAGTAATTGCATTGGTAACATTTGTAATTAGCACCACTTGAATTGTGCTTTACAAGGTGATTTTTTAAACACTGCTTCACTTTTGTTGAATAATTGCATTGATCACATTTGTATTTAATACGTGAACTATGTATTATAAGGTGTTTACGCAAATATTCTTTTACTTTTGTAGAATATTCGCATTGGTTACATTTGAAATCGATATTAGAATTATGTATTGCACTATGTTTATCAAAATTACCTCTACTATTTGTTACATAAAGACATTGGTCACATTTATATTTAGCAAAACTTGAATTGTGTTTTACAAGGTGAAATCTTAAATATTCCTTCCTTTTTGTTGAATAATCACATTGGTCACATTTATAATTATTGTTTAAGTAACTGACATTTGTTACATCAGTTACAATATCATTAGCTACATAGGAATTGGCTCCTGTCTTATTTGCAGTGTCTTCACATTCTCTTTTAAGTTCAATACTATTAGGTTCGTAATCTACTTCTTCTTTAATTGGATCATTATTCAACATAACATGTTTCTGGATTAGAGATAAAGTGATTTGTGTTTCCACTTCAGGTTCGAGTTTAATAATTTTTTTATCAATCCGTTGCGACATTTTGAATTTATTTCTTTTTCAATAAAACTGGACATGGATACTGCAACGACATTAGCTAGAATAATAACAGTACCAACATAACCCCTTAAAAAAACTTTATTTGCTACTACGCAAGCGTGGTGGATCCGTTACTATTCTACCACTATACTGACTGCCTTAATAGCTGAATGTGCCCTGAAAATGTTATATCGTTAAAAACCTAAAGCCTGTATGACATATTATACAGATTGAGTTTTCATAGTGTCACACACGTTTGTACAATTCCTTGTACAAAAATATAGCACAGATGCAAATTCTTGTGGAAGATGTGCGCAATTTTTCGGCGCAGTAGAAAATTTTATGTTATGTTGTTACTTCCCTGTTCTTTTTGCACAGTGAGGTTAAGTTTAAACTTCAGTTCATAGTTTAAACCACTGTAAACTATTTCATTAGTATTGGATTTGGATTCCTTTGTAATAGGAATAGGTAATACCGAACGCGTTTCGATAGCTACGCTAGCATCATCAGCGGTCGACCACTGATGATGATAGCATCGCTATCGAAACGCGTTCGGTGTTTTTTAATTTTGTATGGTACGTGGGTGTATTTTGATTGTTATATAAAAACCTCATTTAAAAGATTGAAAGGTAATAATTACGTGCGTAACAGAACAGTTAAAATTGAATGTGTATTTTCGCACATTATTTTTATTAGCATGTTTTAAATTTTTATTACCATGATTGTTATTAAGGTTATCACATTTCTTTAATTTCGTTTGTGTAAGATTATGATCATGACTATATATGAATTTATTTTCAACAATGTATTTATTTTACCTTGAAAGAAAAAGTCGACTGTATGAAGCGAATTGCCTGTGTCCTCTTCGTTAAGCTAGATTTCGCCTCTATGATTTCAGAAATACCTCTGTCAAAAAAAAAACCGTTTTAGATTTTATAACCAGGTTAAGCATACATGCTGACCGCTTATTAGAGTACTATTTTAAATTTTTGGGTTTTACAGATAATGGGATTGGCATACCATCACATAAGTCTATTTTACATACAATTAGCAGAAATACCCTCTGTCAAAAGGAACTTAGGATTTATAAACAGGCCCGTAGGGAAGATATTAGAGCGCGGTTACAGAAACAAGTAGCGTACACTATTCATAAACCTGTAGTGAGAAATTTACTCGAAACAAGTACATTGTGGGTAACATTTTTCTTTGAGTTATGACAGGCGGGGTCTTTACGATATGAGAAATCTAAGTAAATATAAAGACTGGTAAAATTATATACTGCTGGTTATCGATGTATTTAGCAATATGGCGTGGACACGAGCTCTGAAGTTGAAATATTACATGTTCTATAATCGACGTATTTTCGGTTATTTTTCAAAGATGCGAAATTATACCTCAAAGTATACAGACGGATAAGGGCAAAGACTTTATTGCGAAAAGTGTTCAGCAATTCTTTAACAAACATCAAATCTAATCATATAGGCAAAATTTAGTGACGAGATGCTTTCAGACAGGTAAGAATCGCGCTAACGGGGTTACAGTTAGTGCGAAAGTCAATAACCTTTACACATTATCTCTCGCAAGGCTTTATTTTGCGGTAAAACCTACGATACATCGTTCAGGTAACTGACCCAGGAAGACATTATCCGGTGATTTTCGCTGTATATCCACAGGTATAGTTAGCACTTTCACTTCGGTCCTTGTAACAGAGTCTTTGCTGCAGTTGTTTCTAAGGTTTTAGCGCGCAATTAGAATGGTGGGATTGATTCGCATACGTCTCGCCAGTAAACTAATACCCATAATTAAATAAATCCTAGTGCACGTAACCAATCATCTCAATCTGTTTGCTGGTCGCTGCAAGAAACCGTTATTTGCATGTCTCATATTAGTAAAATTTCGCGATGCGAGGCTTTCGGCGAAGGCTGTTTCGGCGATTCCCACTCCAACCCTCCCCGAACATAACCGAGTTTGTAAGACAGGTGTAGGGTGTCGCAACTTCTTCTCGGGTCTTCGCCCCTTGTCGTGATCGCAACTTGTTCGTGGGCCTTCGTGTATTGTCGCGGTACCCTTGGCGGAAAATTAGAATTTGTATTATAATAAGGGGTCTAATGCTAACTTGTAAGACAGGTGTAGGGTTGCCCAACTTGCTCTCAGGGTTGTGCCTCTTGTCGAGGCCCTATTGACAGAAAATTTGAATTTGTATTTAAGTCTCTGCAGGTTATGGTTGGAAATATGAATTTGTATTGTAATAAGGGGTATAATGCTAACTTGTAATGCAGATGTAGGGCTTAGCAACTTACTCTCAGGCCCACGCTCCCCGACCAAAAATTTGAATTTGTTTGCGGTGCCATCTATGAGGGGAAATTTGAACTTGTATTATAACAAGGGGGCCTAATGCTAACTTGTAAGACAGACATAGAGCATCGCAACTTGCTTTCGGGCCTTCACACCCCTGCCTTCGCCCCCATATCTGGCCGGAAATAGTATTCTAATAGAAGGCCCTAATGCTAACTTATAAGACAAATATAGGAACTTGTATTAGGTATGTGCCCTCCTGTCGTGGCCTGTTGTGGCACCATCTAGTGATATATTTTTAAACTAGCGAATGTTTTCCGTAATAGAGACGGCGGCGCCTAGCGGTATGTTTCTAGGACTAATTAGAATTGTTCGTGGTGCCATCTAGTGGTGTAAAGACTAATGAATGTTTTTCTGTAATAGAGGATGATCGTATTCGTCTCTCCCTCGTCTCTATCGTCTCTTTCTCAAAGATAAAATCAATTAATCAAATCAAATTAATCAAATCAATTAAGCAGATCAATCCCAAACAAATCAGGTTCGATCAAATCAAACAATCAGATCAATCTCAATCAATCAACCAAATCAATTTCAATCAATCAAATCATAACTTACAATCTGCGAAAACTAGCTTACAGCTCAAAAATACTGATTAGGCTGACTTACACTTTGCTAAAACCAACCAACTACAATTCAAAAACACCAAACTGATTTAACTTAATCATATAAAATCAGTTCTCAATTCAAAAAATAGCAGTATGATTTAACTTACAGAATTCAAAGGAAAGCCAATCTCACACTTATTGTACTTACTCATCTAACCGCCTTTCGCATTAATTGCAGCATTGTTAGTGCAGATTCAAACACCGTTAGGAAAAACAAGTTTATTAATAACATTGAAGGAAAGCTTGGCGTTTGAAAATATATTATTATTATTATTATAAAGAACAATACATCATTTATTTAATCACACCCTTTATCGGTCTTCTTCTTCTTCTTGAACCGTGATTCGTCGCTATCATCATCATGGTTTTGAGATTCGTCCTTCTCCTCTATATTATCGCTCTTCTTCCTCTTCTGAGAATCATCACCATCACCTTGGATGTGAGATACATTCAGCTCATTCACATCATCGTTTCTATCATCACCTTGAACGGTTGTAGGGCAGTAAAATCTCTAATGTCCGCTGATGTTGGCTCATAAGCAGGAGAATACATTATAATAATGCTCACTTGATGACGGTTACACTTTAAAGAGCGAAACGCGCGAGAAATGAGAATGCTGCTGACCTTGGGTCTTGTGCGCTGGAGCATTCGTCAATGTTCGGGTAGAATCGGTTATCTTCGGGGGAAGTTTGGGGTAGGGGTCGCCGAAACAGGCTTCGCAGTACTCGTGCGCACGAGACCTAACCACACTCTAATATCATCCCTAGGGGCATGTTTATAAATCTAAACACCCTTTTTGGCTGAGGTAATTCCTCCTAAGACGTCTGCGAAGGCTGTTTCGGCGACCCCTACTCCAAACCGTTCAAGATGTTGATGGAAACGATGACGTGGATGAGCTGAATGTATCTCACATCCAAGGTGATGGTGATGATTCACAAAAGAGGAAGAAGAGCGATGATGTCAATTTTGTTAATAAACTTGTTTTTCCTAACGGTGTTTGAACCTGCACTAACAATGCTGCAGTTAATGCGAAAGGCGGTTAGATGGGTAATAAGTGTGAGATTGGGTTTCTTTTGCACTCTGTAAGTTAAATCATACTGCCACGACAGGAGAACACAGACTTAACACAAGTTCCTAAATTTGTCTTATAAGTTAGCATTAGGGCCCCTTATTATAATACTATTTCCGGCCAGACATGGGGGCGAAGACAGGAGTGTGAAGGCCCGAAAGCAAGTTATGAAGCCATACGTCTGTCTTATAAGTTAGCAATAGGCTTCTTATTATAATACAAGTTTCTTACAGAAACGAAATTAAAGAAATGTGATAATCTTAACAACAGTCATGGTAATAAAAATTTAAAAACATGCTAATAAAAATAATATGGGAAAATACACATTCAATTTTAACTGTATGTTACGCACGTAATTATTACCTTTCAATCCTTTAAATGAGGATCTTATATCATTGAAATATCTGATAAAACAGTCTCTAATAAATGTTAATAGTAAACACAGATTAAATCAATTATGTTTACATCTAATGATTATTCTATCACCCTTATCAGAATACAGATTTTTAAAATAAGATCATCTTATAATCTATCAGATTAGGATCGAGAATTTCCCCTGGGTTAAAAAAAAGACCTATAAAAAAATGATTAACAAAAAATAGGCATCTCGCGTGGGCATATAAAAAATGGCGGAAGGTGTCCAAGGGGGCGGGGCTTGTGACGTATAAAAGTGAAAGGTGAGGTGCCTCACTACTAGTCCTGAGCATTACTGCGGATTGAATGTATAATTTATTTGAATAAAGCACCTGTATTATAGATCTTATAAAAATGGTAACTGTTTTATTTTATGCTTATATTTTGCTATTATGGCAAATGGTGCAAATGGGTATTCAAGTATAGTATGGAGATCACGAAAAAATTCCACCTCGAGATTTTGACGGATCTTCACACTTTAACGGTACTAAATGCATTTTGACCGTTTTTGGCATACGATGTCTGCGTGCAAGTGTGCGCGTGCGTGCATCTGTATGTAAATACGACAGCGGTCAGAACGGGATTGATGAAATTAGGTATGCGGCAATTATAACAAAATCTTACGTCCGCATCAATTTTTGGGACATATAGGACCACCGGAAGTACTTGTTTACGTACACAGTGTTCAATTCTTTTTTCAGTAAACTAGTTGTTTAAGTGAAAAAACTCTTCGTCACCATGTATAGAAAATGTAGTAGAAATGAATGATATTGTTAGTTTTCGTTGTATTATTTTATTGAGAATTTCGGTACATTCAGTTATGAAGTTTGGGAAGCACTGATTTAGCCAAGATTGTATGGTTTATTTGGCGTTAATGGAAATTATTAGGAATTGTTTAAAGTATTCGAATTCAGTTTTGTGATTATTACGTTTATTATTATTGTTATTATTATTTTTATTATAATTTTATTGTTATTATTATTATTTTATTATTATTAATATTGTTTAAATAGATTGAAGGTTTAAAGTTGCGATAATGTTTGTCGCGTACTATTATAGAAATGGTTGTTTACGCTTATTGATGGGCTTAATGTAGTAAAAAAAATTAAAGAAAAGAGTTTTTATTCCAGTAGGTATCGGATAATCTTTTAGGTAATTGTTAATTTATAGTTTAGTTTTGAGTGGAAATTACGTCATGGGAAAGTGTTTTGTAGCTGGGTGATGTAACGACGCTATACCGAGAATTTAGAGTAGATATGAAATTATAAATAGACGACTGCAGTTTTTATGATATGTTAAGGTAGGGTTGGTTATCCAAAGTATAGTGACGACGAAAACAGATCAGGTTACTTTTTTTTGCGTGTAGCCTGATGTTGCAGGTTTCTGCCATTGACGTACTTTCTAGATCGTGTATACGAAAGTTGTTTCTGGCTTACCAGACGTACGGTTTGAAGGAATTTTTAGCTTTGTGATTGGTGACGTTTCGTAAAGTTTAAAATGGCGAAGTCTGGAAGAATCGAGAGAAGGACATTGGACAAGGTGGGGTTAAGTTAACCTCCCTTCTCTGCGTGTCAATCTGAATAACGTGCAGAGTGGTAAAGTTTTGAGAGATTGTTATCCCGTTTCGCGTTGCGTTTTTTGATGAGAAGTTTTCAGAACACATCTTATTTTTGTAATTTTGTTTTCCTGGTGCATTAGTATGACCCAGGGGAAAATAATAGTGAACGGCTTTGTTAAAAACTTCGGTAATTAAGAATGTTAGTTTAACGAATGTGAGCGTTGATGGGTATTAGTTGAGTACAGGTGTTGGTTGTGGGTATTGGATGTAACATAAATGCTCCAAGAAGTTACGTGAAGCCTTGCTGGCGGCAATTGTACTCAGTCATCATTTAATGCAGTAGAATTTTGGAAGTCATGAGAAATATAATTGGTGTAGAGCGGTCAGATATTGTGACGATAAGAGAAAGCGTGTCCAAGACCTGGAGCATCCCTTTACTGTTAAATTCTGTATAGTATACAAGTTTAAATAAAATTGAAGAAGTATACAGTTCATTATTAGGAAAAAATAGTATACTAGTGTAAAAACATGGTTTTGAAGTAACAAAACAGACTTTGTGGGGTATGCACAAGTTTGTTATATTCATAAAAGCAATGAGCTATACCAGTAGCATGTGAAAAAGGTCAACACGATTCATATTAGTGTATACGATTAGTTTCGTTTAACATATTTAAGTAATTTCACATTTTAATCAATTTATTTAAGCATTTTAAACACGTGACAGATATTGATCACATGAAGTACGATAATTCTATTGTGTAGAACATGTATAGTATTAGGTACAATGCATAAACTCTGCGAACTATAAGAAAGGGTTATGGTACGAACACAGTATTTTAGTAATTCACAGACAAAGTGTATAAGAAGTGGTAGTGATTTAGAAACGTAGTTTAGAACATGAATAACACTTGTGCAATGTGATATTTAAAATATAATTACAATTTGTATACAAAAATTTGCAAAAATGTCTTAACAATATGGAAACGTGAAAAGACAAAATTATGAACTATGGAATACAAATAAACAGTGTTTGTGATAGAGACATATATGAGAACATATTAGATGAACATTTCAAGTCATACAGACGTTTAAAACACAAGTTAAAAGTAAATTATATAAAGTTAGGTTAAGTACTATATTTTACAAATTTATAGTTTTTATAGGATAGGATAAGTTTAGAATAAATTATAAAAACATAATAGTAGGTTTTCACAAACAGTAAATATGTGATCTAAACATAAAATTAGAAGAGTTGGGTTAACCACCTAAAATTAAGATATGAAAGTGGAAATTTTGTTAAAGTAGGTAAAATGAGTTGAAATTGGTGTAGTCTGATATAGTTTTTTTATGTACAATTTGAATATGAAATTAGTTTAGTTGTAAAATATAAAATTTGTTAGATATCAGTAAATTTAGATTTAATTTGACAAAATGTAAATTTTTGAAGCGAAATAGGGCTTGTGAGGTGTCTTTTTATGCAGAAAGTTGCCCTGATTCCAAATTTTTATTTAAAAAACAAATCCGAGGTGATGTGAGAAAGTTATAGAATAATTTATGTTTTAGTTAATTTAATAATTTTGTTTAGACCAATCAGATGCTAGGATCTTTTGTGTGTAATGTAGAAAAAAAAATTGAAAATTTGGTATCCAGGAGAAAAATATAAAAGGAATTGCTCCTGGTTTCTGATTCTCTTGCTTTCTAAATTTACAATTCTAGGCCCCTAAATCGTACCTGACCTAGTCAATCTTTTATCTTGCATATAAATCTAACCTAATAACTTATCCACCCTTCCTAAACTTAAATTTACTTATCCTAAATATAACAAACAACAAAACTAAATTCAATTCGCTAATAACTCCCTTTTTTTCCTTGCTTATTAATTTGCCAACAAATTAGGCCCCACGTTGGGTGCCAAATAATTGTAGTATATTACGCTAAAAATTATATTTAAATTGAATTATTATTTATAATAGTAGGATATACTTGGGGATAGAGTTCATATGCTCTTTAATTATTGTTGGCAAATAAAATAAATAACTTTTAACCTTTTTTTTTATTATTATTATAAAATGAAAATCATTTCAAATCTTTTTTGTGAAATTAAAAAAAAATTCATTTCACACATGTAAATATTCTTGCAACTCTTGCTTTTGTAATTTTTTGTGACTAAAAAATCAAAGTGCTAGTAGTGTTTTTATTAACATGTAAGTTAAAAGTTTCGTTAACATTATCGGATTTGAAACACAATCAACGTAGAGTTGAGATTTCAGAAACAATTGTTTTAACCTATAACAAAATTAAAAATTTAGGTTACCGATCATAATTGTCGATAATATTGTAATTGTTTCATTTCGAAATCGTGTTAAACATCGGGTGATGTGCATTTTTTCTATGTTAATAAAATCCTTCTGTTATTTTGGATTTAATGTTTATTTTTTTTGAAAGTGGTGATGATTATAAAATCAATTTAACTTCATATTCGGCATCTAAAATAAAAGTGCAAGTAAATACAAATTTTTATACAAGAATAAAATATAAGTTAAATCCGAAAAATTATTAAATATTTAAATCAACATTCAAATATACATCTAAATAAAATATAATATATAATTACTTAGTATTTACCATGAGGTAGATTTATTACTAGTTAATGGGTTTGGATGAAGTTATGGGATGTAAGCAGCACCAAGTTCAACAGCAAGGCAGTATCATCGATACATGGAAAGAAGTCTACGCCAATGTTTTAATATGGAACAAGCCTAACGTGACCATTATTTGGAAATTGCAACAGCACATGTGAGTTAAATTTTTCTATCGTAACCCAACTATTGCATTGACTAATTTTTTTTTTTTTTGAAGTCCTGTATTTATGTTTTGTGTTTGATTATGTATAAATGTTTGTGCGACAACATGTATCAATATCTGAAAAGTCAATGAACAGGTGTAAGTATACAAATAATAATTTTTTATCATATGACTACCCACACTCGGTGGACTTTACATGCCAGAATAAGTGCGAACAGACCTTAAACGAAATTCGACTTTATTTATATAAGTGGACGGGGATTTTTAACACCTTTAGGATGCTAAATCTCGAGGTATTCGAACAATAATTTTGTTTAAATTTGACAGCGCCGCTTAAATTTGAAGATAACCTAGAAACATTAACGATGTTTTGTTGGTATTCAAAATATCTAACTATATGAACCAATAACGACATACGTTTTTAAAATCTTAAACCATGCTTTATTAAAAGATGAGTCATACGACTCATAAGACACCTCTAGCCGGCCCGACTTTAAGGTCGCATTCGGCAAGGTATTAATAGATAAGCTGTGTGTAATGCAAAAGGATTTATTTTGATTGACGGGTTCATGTTTTGATGAAAACTACTTTTTGGAGAAGTGTTGCATTGCTGTAGCCTATATACCGTACACTGTAAGGTCAGGCTGACACAGACTTTATGTGTTTATTGGTATTTTGGGGTTACAATAAACATAAACATTATTTGTTTTAAAGATTATTGAGTTAAATGTTCTAAAATAGGCATCACTAGTTTATGGTATTTATGAGGAACATGTTTGTTTGTTACAGACATATTTACGAAATTAGTAATTTATTTATGTAACTTTTGAGATATAATATTTCTTTTGTTTAATGTTGAACAGGGCATGTGCCACTAATCTTGAGCTATCGTAAGCACTGTTGTAGTAGCAAAAGAAAGGAATATTAGTTTTGTAAAATTCTGAAGTTTTAAAGAGTGATTTACCTTCAATCCGCATCAAGCGTTAAAAGCTTTTGTTTGATACGTTGAAATTGATTGTGTACTTATATTATTGTGATTCTACTAAGTGTTGGATTTCTTGGTAAAGGAACAGTATACCTATGCAATAGGGCGTTAACCTTTTTTTTTTGTTATTCATGTGTGTTTTTACGCATAGAGATTTAACGTGATTGATTATCACATTTTAATTTGAGTTTATATCGATTGTTGAGTTTTGGAGCACTACGTTTCAGAATGACCCAGGTAACCGTTGGCGGCGAGCAAAGAGGTAGCTACAAGTGTTTTCCCCTGTTTTATGCTAGTGCACCCCTTTTTGTTTGCGTACATTTTACCCGGATTAAGACAGGATGACGTCCAAAACATTATCCGATCAGACTTACCGTTTTATCGTTATTACAAAATTAAAAAAAAAACTCATGAACCTTAAAACGAGCTAGTTGACCCTTTCGGCTATTTGTGTGCGATGTTTGATGCCGTTTGACCCGGTACATGTTATATACGAAATTTCAAGCTGATCGAGGCACTATTCTCCGTTTAACGAACAGATTCAGTAAGCGCTCCTCCCACGAGTTAGCGCCAAATTTAAATGGCACATTTCTATTGGTTAGCCGGGTTCACATAACCACGAAAAGTTTTGTATTATATTAACCTATAAATGTCAAAGTAATTTGTCATTTAGCATTTGTGTTTTCATTCTTTATTCTGGTTAAAGCTTTTGCTCTAGTACTTTTCATTTTCAAAAACAGTATTTTTTGTAGCCTATTAGCAAATAATTACATTTATTATGGATCAAGGAAATCTTTCGCCCCCGAAAAAACGCCCGGCCAGGCACTTTTCCGTTGACGAAAAGGAGCGAATCTTAAACATTTTTAAAGTTTGTGTTGAAGAAAACCCGAACAACAACAAGATTGAAAATGTTGCATTTGCAGCAAAAGCAGCAGGTAACATAATATAAAAACATATTTTATTCATAACTTTATCATTTTAAGCATTACAGATAAAAGTGTACAACATTCTACGTGAGTACAAGCAAACACATCCTCCGACAGTGTACCACCGACAACGAGCAATTTTGGACAACATTGACGACGAAGCTAAGAGTAATCTTAGGCCTGTAGTTCATTCCTTCTTTGAACAAAACGATACACCTACTCTAAATAAAATTGTGGCCGCTATTGGTGAGCACGATGAAATGCCTCAATTAAAAAGGAGTACGTTAAGAACCTTCTTGAATGAAATTGGCTTTAAGTGAGTAAAGGAATAAATTATCTCTAACATAAATTATACTTTATTTTGAAATATAGGTATTCCAAGAGGTAAAGAAATAATTTCCTTAAAAAAATCCGGGATAGTTGTGTGGAGGCGACGTTTATCTACGACAAATTAGAAAATACAGTGAAGAAGGAAAAAAGGTATATTTCTTAGACGCGACTTGGGTTAATGCTGGCCATACAGTAAGCAAAGTATGGAAAGATACAACCATCTTCACTCCGAGGCAAGCGTTTGTTAATGATTAGCAACCGCGTAACGGGATCCATCGGGAAAAGGAAAACGCCTTATCGTTCTCCACATTGGTTCCGAGGACGGTTTTGTTGATGATAGTTTGCTGTTGTTCGGGTGCAAGAAATCTGGCGATTATCAGGAAAAAATGACTGCTGTTTTTGAAGAATGGTTTCACAACGTTCTTTGACGTTTAGACAAAAACGCTGTTATAGTGTTATATAACGCTTCCTATCATAGCAGAAAGTTCGACAAAAATAGCTAACCAGCGAATCCATTGATTACGAACCAGATATGATCAAAGACGAACTTTTCGACCTTGTCAAAAAAGCTGCTATTGCTCCTAAATTAGTTGTCGATGAGATAGCAAAAACACAGAATCATACTGTATTGCGTTTACATCCATATCATTGCGAATTAAACCCAATCGGACTGATATGGGCACAAATCAAGGGTGAAGTTGCGAGAAACAATAAAACATTTAAAATCGCAGATGTGCACCAATTATTTAGCACCGCTGTTGCAAACGTAACGGCAGATAATTGGAAAAATGCCATTAGACACGTGCAAAGTGTGGAAGAAGATATGTGGCAATTGGATATCACTATAGAAGTTCAAATGGAGCCGTTGATGATCCAGTTAGGCGATGACTCTTCTTCATCAGACTCTGAACAAGACAGACCTGTTGTGCTTTATTTACAGATACAAATGCAGCTACAGGAAGAATTGTGAATTGAGGTACTACTTATGATAAAGTTTTTGTGCAATTATTAAAGAATAAAAGGGTTTTTCTCAACTGTAACATAATTGCATTTTGCAGTTTGTTTAGATAAACAAACACTTGTGACATCCACAAGGAGTTGACTTGTAAATTCCTATAAAAGTAAAATGTAAGCTTAAAGTTCTATTCATTTACTATTTACCTGCCCGACTTTTTTTTTTTTATGATTGTGGACCTGAACAGGCTAAATAAGGCCTATTGCATTGACTAATTTTTTTTTTTTTTTGAAGTCCTGTATTTATGTTTTGTGTTTGATTATGTATAAATGTTTGTGCGACAACATGTATCAATATCTGAAAAGTCAATGAACAGGTGTAAGTATACAAATAATAATTTTTTATCATATGACTACCCACACTCGGTGGACTTTACATGCCAGAATAAGTGCGAACAGACCTTAAACGAAATTCGACTTTATTTATATAAGTGGACGGGGATTTTTAACACCTTTAGGATGCTAAATCTCGAGGTATTCGAACAATAATTTTGTTTAAATTTGACAGCGCCGCTTAAATTTGAAGATAACCTAGAAACATTAACGATGTTTTGTTGGTATTCAAAATATCTAACTATATGAACCAATAACGACATACGTTTTTAAAATCTTAAACCATGCTTTATTAAAAGATGAGTCATACGACTCATAAGACACCTCTAGCCGGCCCGACTTTAAGGTCGCATTCGGCAAGGTATTAATAGATAAGCTGTGTGTAATGCAAAAGGATTTATTTTGATTGACGGGTTCATGTTTTGATGAAAACTACTTTTTGGAGAAGTGTTGCATTGCTGTAGCCTATATACCGTACACTGTATGGTCAGGCTGACACAGACTTTATGTGTTTATTGGTATTTTGGGGTTACAATAAAAGGGTTTTTCTCAACTGTAACATAATTGCATTTTGCAGTTTGTTTAGATAAACAAACACTTGTGACATCCACAAGGAGTTGACTTGTAAATTCCTATAAAAGTAAAATGTAAGCTTAAAGTTCTATTCATTTACTATTTACCTGCCCGACTTTTTTTTTTTTATGATTGTGGACCTGAACAGGCTAAATAAGGCCTATCGTGCTAAAGCACTCAGGAACACTTAGGAGGATGGATAGAGGGATAATGAATTGCCAATAGATGCCTATGAACAGCTACCTTAAATTTGCTCATATCATAAGTGAGAGGAAAACAGGAACTAGGGAGATCATTCCAGAGTTTAGAAGCCGTGTAGAAAAATGTGGATTGCGCCCGTTTGGTACGACAAGTGGAGATTTGTACTGCATACTGATGATGTGAATGAGCGAACCGAGTGTTTCTCGCAAAGATAGCCGGAGATGGTATCAAAGAATGTAATTCACCAGCACAATAGCCGTTGTAATAACGATAATACAAAGAAAGAACTGAAACCATCCTTCTATGCTCAAGGGACTGTATGTGAGAAGTTAAGGACGGGTCATTTATAAGCCTAATCGCTCTCTTTTGAATACGATCAACGATATCGAGAGCGTATTGGGGAGCACTAACCCAAAGGTGAGAATTATATTCCAGATGGGGCCGAATTTGGGCCTTATACAGTAGAAGGAGTTGTCGAGAGGTAAAGTACTGCTTAGATCTGTACAAAAAGCCTATTTTACGAGCAGCTGTTTTGGTAGCTGACAGAAGATGGTCAACCCATGAGAGATTTGAAGATACAGTCATACCCAACAGAGTAATAGAGTCTGAAAACTTAAGAACTGAGCATTCATACTTACAACAGGAAATGATCGATCTTTTTTGGCGGACATAAGGCAACACTGAGTTTTGTTAGCATTAAATTTAACTAGATTATTGCTTCCCATTCGAGAATACGTTGAATGTCTTTGTTGATTGAATTTGCCATTTCAGCTTTAATTTCTTGATTTGACATAGAAGGTGGATTATCACTATGAGTAGACTGAGATGAACTACAGTGAAGAGTGCTATCGTCAGCAAAGCAATGGATGGGGTTAGTTGTTGAAGAAATAAGGTCGTTTATGTACAGCAGAAAAAGTGTAGGCGCTATAACGGATCCCTGTGGTACGCCCGCGTTAATGCTATCTTCTTTTGAAAAAAAGCCATCAACTACGACACGTATTCGTCTTTTATCAAGGAAACTAGAAACCCAGTTGATGAGCGTATCATTTAACCCAAACGAGGTGAGTTTGGCAAGTAAACACTTATGCCAAACTTGGTCAAATGCCTTTGAGATATGTAAAGCGACTACAACTGTTTCACCGGACTGCTCTACTGTATTGTTCCGAACTTGGGTCACATATGAAAGAAGATCGCCTGTTGAACGACTTTGCCTAAACCCATATTGGTGGTCACTAAAGAATTTGTTAGTTTCAAGGAACGTGAGCAGTTGCTGATTGATGGCTTTTTCCATGATTTTAGACAAAATGGAAGTGATGGCAATTGGTCTGTAATTTGAGGGATCGGTCTTACCACCTTTTTTGGGAATTGGTTGAACATTTGCTAACTTCCATGAAGAAGGGAATTCCCCAGAAGATATAGAGATCGTATAGAGCTTAGATAGGACTGGTACTAGTTCGGGGGAACATTTCTTTAAGACAATAGCTGGGATACCGTCTGGGCCAGTCGCCTTATTGAGATCAAGCCTACTGATGATCGATTCCAAGAGCTTGTACCGAAAATGAATTGGTTTCATAACGTATGAAGAAGAGTTGACTAGGGGCACATCTTTTCCAGAATCATTGAGACACGAGTTTGATGCAAACAAATCCACAAAAACGTTGGGTTTGTCTACAGAATCAGCAACTACCGATCCGTCAATAGATGTCAGGGGGGGAAATGAAGATGTTCGAAAGTATTTACTAATGCCTTTTGCTAAAGACCAATATTTACGACTGCCTAAAGGAGATGTAGCTAGTTCATTGCATTTTCGTTGTTCGAACAACTTTTTAGTTTTAGTGATGACACTTTTGCAGATATTTCTAGCACCAACGTATTCTACATGACTGTCAACCGATTTATTAGATTTCCATTTAATGTAACATTTCTTTTTTAAAGATATTGCATCAGAACAAGCCTTATTGAACCAGGGTTGGGAACGTGAATGACCTACACGGTACTGTTTTTTCGGAATGTATAACTCCATTCCCATGAGGATGACTTCAGATACTGAAAGAGCGATGTCCGAAGAAGAGAACGACTTAAAACAATATTCACGCCATGGAAAGGTTGCAAAGAAATCCCGTAAATCACTCCATCGAGCTGACTTAAAACACCACAAGGTTCTATCGGTTTTGCGAACAACAGTGGAATTAGGTACAGTAGAAATGATTTTTATTAGACAATGGTCGGAAAGACCTAAAGGCGAAAGAACGGAAGTTTTATAAACAAGAGGGTTTGATGTAAGAAAGAGATCTAGAAGATGTGGAGTATGGTTAGGGTTATCAGGGATTCTTGCGAGTTCAGAAATCATTTGTGTGAGATCACATGAAATAGCAAATGTTTCTGCACTATGACCAGCGGGATTAGTAGTAGATGAAAATTGAAGCCAATTAGAGTTATGAACATTGAAATCGCCTACAAATGAGATATCGCAAGATGGAAACTGAGACAGGAGATAGTCAACTTTCATACTAAGGTAATCGAAGAAGTCTTGAAAGTTGCTGTCATTAGGAGACCTATAAATGCAACAGTAGAATTTCACAAAATTAGGACCAGAATGTTTAAACCAAATCACGTCAAAATTTTTATTTTCTAAGGAAGAAACCCTCTTGCAAGCAATTCTGTCCTTGATGTACGCACATACGCCTCCTTTATATCGAAAGTTAGAGTGAAGATGGTATTGAGGAAATTGCAAGTCGGGTGACTCGGAGCTTTCAGAGGAGACTTGTGTTTCAGATAGAAACAATATATCAGGTTGTAATTGTTCAAGATGTTGGTGAATAGCATTAAGATTAGACCTGATACCGCGGATGTTGCAGTAGTGAATCAGAAAGTTGATACTTTCGATGACCGAGGTCGCTTGGGCCCTGCCCTCCCGGACATCCGAGTGGGGCAGGATTTTACGTCCGGAATTTATAACCCTAGAAACCACAGCCATCTTATTTTTTAATTTGGGACTTTTAATACGATAGGAAGACAGTGAGGGCGAGAAGGAAGAATAAGGATGAGAATAGATTAGGAATGATGGAAAAGGTAACCGGCAGCCCTTACCGAGCTCAGAAAATCGGAGACCCAATATTAAGGAGCCCATGGTAAGGGTGGTGGTACCTCCCCGGCTGGCATGGAGTATACATGCCTACCACCTCACTTATGGCCTTTTACAAACAAATAGATTAATGTTATTTTTCGATTTCCAAAATACGTGCTCTGACAATTTGAGTTGACTTCATATGAAATTTGACAGATCGGTAAACATTAACGAGTTATGTACAGCATGTCAACATTCCCATAGACTAAATATGCTTGTTTTCAAACCGTATTAAAACCGATTCATTGGTGACAGAGAATTTTGATTCGTGAAAATGTGTGATTTTAAAATATGTATATTTCTAAATATGTTTATTATTTGATTACTGTTAAAACTACATAATTATACATTTTAGAGACTACAATAATTCATATGCATACATTAAAGAACCGTTGAATGTAATTCAACCACTGTATTACCCAGAAAGTAATTTTTTGATGGTTGTAAACAAGGCCTATGCGCAGTTAGTAGCACGCACCTACAAATTTGTTGGAGGTGCATTTATTGAATCTGTTCGTTAAAGCCCGGTATACACCACAACGATTTATCGTAGCGATCCGAGTGCGCAGTCCGTTTGTGCAGTTTATCAAACGTCCATAGAGTGTCCATACGTCCAAAATATTTGCGTCGATCATCAATTCACCGCAGAAACTAAGACAAGAAACATGTCATCCGCGATGGAAGACGATGACGCGCTAGCGCTAGTCTGGCTTATTCATCAAGTCGAAGTACCACAAACAAGGAACATAGACTTCATCAGTTCCGGCTCCGGATTTTAAGGACTTTTTGGCTTTGTTGAGTTCCTTCTTGTAGGACGTTCGCAGGTTATTTATTTTCTTCACTACCGTCTCCCTATTGGCATTAGGATCAACAGGTTTGTACTTATGAATTAGCCTATCGTAGGCGGCCTTTTTCTTATTGCGGTCGTGATAATCTTTACTTTTCTTATTACACAAGCAAACTTCATATTTATAGCACTGGATAAACTCTTCCAATAACTCGCGGGTTCCGCTACAATCTTCTTGTGACATGTTTTAACGTGTACGGACACGTCCGCCTACAGCAAGACTTGTGAACGAACTGAACGATTGGCCCGACTTCCGTTCAGACACTACGATAAAACTGTGCAACCGCGATCGACAACGATTTATCGAATAGATTTTGTACCTGCCTCGATCATTTGCACCAATCTCTAAAATCTGCGCCAATTTCCGTGTACACGTTCGATAAAACTGCACAAACGGACTGCGCAGTCGGATCGCTACGATAAATCGTTGTCGTGTATACCGGCCATAAACGGAGTATGGAAATGGTATTTAAATAAAAAAAATTATTCTGGTATAATTGTGACTTTTAACCAACATTTTCATATGGAATGCTGCAGAATCAATAAAAATCGTGAAAAAAAGCATATTTAAACCAATAAAGAATTATTAAAACTGCAATTGTTTTACACTCAAAGTTAGTCGACTTTACTTATCAACTGAGACAAACTAATTAAGGTTAACTGGGTTATATGCAAAGTAAAAATAACTTTCATAACAACATTCACTTCACCAAGGGTCTCTGAATCAATTGAACCTTCAGGAGTTGGTGGCATGGGACTTCCCCCACTTTCGGAAGGGTCAATCAAATGAGGAGAGGATATATTTGGTTCAGACCGCAAAATTTCATCCAGTTGTTTAAAAAATAAAAAACGTGTTGGACACCTTCCACTTTTGCCTTTCATATCCTTACAATTTTTATATGTTTTAATAAGATTGAACCACTTTTTTTACAGACCTCTGCCGAATATTCTACCTGTTCACTCAACAAATCATGGCTAATGTTGCCCCATACATGCATACGCGCTTCTTTACATGATGCAGCTAGTCTTTATATACTTCAACACTTGCTATAAGAGCACATGTTTCCTCACAGGTCCACGTTCGTCTTTTTGCATTATCTACTGCACTTATAGTTGCATCATTATGTTCTGGGATCGACTGAAAATATATGTAGTAGATTATCTGTTCTAGATAGCTAATAATCTGAATACCTCATTGTGTGAAGTGCTTGTACCTATTAGTAGTGTTACTGTAGTGATTATAGTTATCTTGTCCAAAAACTTCGTACACTAGATGTTCCGGTATGTACATGAATTGCTCATCTACACAAATTATATTGATGTAAAAATAATAAAAATTAACGATGACTTACCTTCAATACGTTGCATTAGGATATCCCTGTTTTCATTTCTTACATACAAATAATTACTGTCGTAAACGACATTAAAAGAATGCGTGGAGACGTTTATTTCTGCCATTACAAAACAAGACTTCAAACTTTTTAAACAATAAACATACCGTACATAAACAAAGATTCTAACCTCAAAGGTAAAATTTCAAACTGGCTCAGTTTAAACCCAACCAAACAGCAAACTCAGTTGGGGTAAGGGGGGAGGTAAAAATCTCACTTCAGTCTTAGTTTGTATCACTTGTCCGAGATAAAAAAAATCAGTTTTCTCAGTTCATAGCTGAGATTCTCACTTAAATTTGATAAAACGAATACGAAGTTTAAGATCATAAACTACTCTAATAAAATTTGACATTTCTAATCCCATTTTTGTTACCAACTGTAAACTGTTAACAACTTAAAAAACTATCAAACATGTTCCCTTTTTATAATTTTTTTTAACTTAATTAGTTACTACAAGTTCAATCTATCTGGTGCTTTCCTCACCCTGATCGATCTTCTGATAACCCTCATGCTCCTCATCCTGATTTACTTACCGTTTCATCATCTTTCATTTCATCTTTTTCCCTATTCTCTTCCGATCCATCATGCAATTCAGACCTCTACTCCTCAACCATTTTGTATTCTTTCTATAATATTTACCCGTCCAATTTCTAACCATATACGATCCAGGATATTCCTCTAGTTTCCTTCCTGTTACTGCTTTTTTCCACCTTCTTCATGTCTTGTAACCAAATCTTTTCTCCAGTCCTTAAAAAGTGTTTCTT